>JAPQVY010000133.1:34699717-35299717 GCA_028535165.1 Quercus tomentella | reverse complement strand
TGTTAGTGTCGGTGAGAGAGAGATATCAAAATTGGTGGGATAGTTATAATGGGTCCGGCTCCTCTCCAGTTTAGTGTCTTATGTTTTCTCCTGTTTTTGAACAGATGAACGACACGTGGCATCTATAAAATCTAAGGTAAAAACAAGGCCACAAATTATCATTTATTTCTCTTTTACCCCACTCTTCAGCAGTAACCCACTACTCACACACCAAACACCACTGCACCGAATCTGAGAAACTATCACAAACAAGAGAAATTATTGGTTCCTCCGGGAGGACCACTGATGTGGTCCTCCCTGCTCCTGCCAGCCAATAATAAAGTGCCACGTGGTCATTTTTTCTGATGCAGCTCCAAATCAGCACTTATCTATTTCCTTAACTCTTGTAAACAAAACCAAATCAAGGTTAAAACTTAGCTCCACCTACCCATAGCCGGAAACCCAAAATCAAAATTTCTCTCAAACACATCTGTCTTTTTCTTTCTCTCTCCCTCTAGCTCTATTTCCCCAATATCTCTCTAGAGAAGAAATTCCTCCTCTCTTTCTATATGAAATTGAAATTCAAAAAAGTGTTAAGCCGTGGCTACTACAAGTCTACAACAACGACAGCAACGGCAACAATAATGATAAAGATAAAGATAAAAATAGTGCGATGTCATTCGCGGAGGCGAGGAGGCTAATGAGTCTTTTAGTTTTTAACTCTAGATTGTGATTGTGAGTCTTTTAGTTGTTTGGTTTCATGGTTTTGCATTTGAATGTTGTTGTTGATGCTGCGAAATTGATGTCCCAAAGTTTTGAAGAAAGATTGTATCAGTGGCTTTGAAGAATTGGTTCTGATGTCATACAAGGCCAAAATACTGAGGCACGTGCTAAGGCAATGGTGTGTGTGTTGGGTGATGCACAGCTGTGTGCATTGAGGTGTGCATTGGGGTGCATGGGGTACTGCTGTGTTGTGCGTGGGGTGCTGCTGTGAGGCGCGAGTATGCAGAGTATGCAAACCAAGGTCCAGGTGCCGCAACTACTGGGAGGGTCAAATGGAAGGGATACAAAGTGATCACAAACAGAAATGAGGCTCTTTAATTCACAATTGGTCCGTTAATCAAATAAATAACCATTTTCCGCATGTTAGTAGAATATATTTTCGAATAAATAAATTCAAAATGTATTATTGAATACAAAGTGGTGCTATTCACAAACCATATGTACAACTTTTCCACTGAGCAAACAAGAATATTGAGCTGATGCATCTATCCCCAAATACGAAATAGGCACAAAAATTGAACTATCCCATCCCAGATAATCTACAAAAAGCACACAGACCACAAGGTCATATCAAGGTAGTAGTTCTGAAAACCTGTGACCCCCAGGGATTCATCAAGGCAATAACATAGGCCTTGTTGTTATATTCTCTATGTTACGTTGATTTTCTTTTTCTGCCCCAAAATTCCCTTAGCAGCTGTAACATAACCATTTACAAGCCAAACTCTCATCAACCACATCCCTGCTAAGATCGAATGGGCATGAGTCTTAAAACCAAAACCCAAAATTCCCATGACCACCAAATCCGATACCAAAACCGATCAGAGCTTGTGGGCTTTGGGTCCTATCTTTGCTTCTCGGCAAAGATGCTAGTTGAGAGAGATTTCGACCTTATCGGGATGAAGGTAGACCTTGTCGCGAAAGAGAAGAATGATGCTGGCTTCGTCGAGAACTTGAGCGAAAGCGGCGGCCTTTTCGTTTGATCTAGCGATGCCGATGCTCTCGCACGCTTGAATAAGCTTAGAGTATCTGATAACCTCTTTGCCATCCATACCAAGCTTTCTCTTCAACGCTTCCACGTTCACCAATCTCACCAGCCTCCTCGCCTCCGCGAACGACATCGCACTATTTTTATCTTTATCTTTATCATTATTGTTGTCGTTGCTGTCACTATCACTGTTGTAGTAGCCACGGCTTAACACTTCTTTGAATTTCAATTTCATACAGAAAGAGAGGGGGAATTTGGGGAAATAGAGCTAGAGGGAGAGAGAAAGAAAGAGGCAGATGTGTTTGGGAGAAATTTTGATTTTGGGTTTTTGGCTATGGGTAGGTGGAGTTGAGTTTTAACCTTGGTTTGGTTTTGTTTACCAGAGTTAAGGAAATGGGTAAGTGCTGATGTGGAGCTGAATCAGAAAAATGGCCACGTGGCACTTTATTATTGGCTGGCAGGAGTAGGGAGGACCACATTAGTGGTCCTCTCGGAGGAACCAATAATTTCTCCACAAATAGAGCTGCAAGAGAGGGGGAAAGAATGGGCTGAGAAATTGCGGAAGAACAACAAAGGCTTCTTGTGTATTTGTATGTGTGAGCTAACTGCTAAATGCTAATTGCTAGTTGTGGTTGTGTGTGTTTAACTGGTTTGGATCTGCATTTGTTGATTTGTTCATCTTTTTTGTTGGGATTTGGTTGATTTTGGACTTGGTAGTTTGATACTGAGCTCTCTCTTGCCATTTCTATAGTGGGTTTTTGTCATGGGTCTAGTTTGAATTGAAATGAAATGGATTTTCTCCCTTTTGTTTCTTTATTTTTATAATCAATATAATTTTTTCTTTGTTTGTGCTTATGGGTTCTCTCCCTCTCTTGAGGCTCTGTTTATGTTTATGGATTCTCAGATCCGGTGATATTTCCGGCTTGATTTTTGACAGGTCCTTATCATCCACTGCCAAGTGCAGTGGGGTGTGAACAGTAGATTTATTGCCGAACAGTGCTAGTAAAATGGAAATAAATGATGTTGTGATGTGGCCTTATATCTTACCATTAGATTTTGCAGATGCCACGTGTCATTTACCTATTTAAAAACAGGAGAAAACATGAGACACTAAAACGGGAGAGGAGCCAGCCCCAATTATAATAATAGTTTTGGGTATACACGTACAAGAGAGAATGAATAGTTTTAATCTATATATATTAAGAGAATTCAAAAAATTAGTTATACCTTTAAAAAAATATCAAAAATACCTTTAATCTAATTAAATAATCGTTATTCTTAAAAAATAAAAGATATGGTTAAAATTGTAATTTAACAAAATTCAAAAACAAAAAAACTATTTGATAAATTTTTTTCCCTAAAAATTAGCACACTCTTTATTTGAATATATCTCATGCACATTTAATACATTTTTTTCTAAAAGAAATAACTCAAGAATAAGAAGAAAAAATAGCCACCTCAGTGTAGCCGCCCCACTAAATTTAGGTTTTTTAGGTTAAATGTTGTCGGGAACGTTTTTGCGATAAGGGCCAAAAATGCAAGATTAGCCCAAAAATCCCATTAGGTTTTTTAGAAATGTTTATTTGTGGAGAATCAAGTCCAAAATTCCAAATGTATAATTAACAAAGGGCTAATGGTCCTTTAATAAAAGAGAAATCAAAATGTTATAACTGAAATACAAGAAAATGCAGATAAAGTACACAAGTCTGAAATTTTGACTCACAATTAGCGAGAAGAGGAAATTGAGAGAGATTGTGAGGAAGAGAGGGAAAGTTTCCCTATACCCATCTACCCCTAAACTTCAGAATTGTGAGAATGTTGGCTACCTAAATGGGCTTTTACTCTAAAGTTTCAGCTATGTGGGTAAAACGTGGTTGGTTGGGGTGCTACTAATAATTGGCTTTTGGTCAATAGAAAATGCTTTGGACCCCAAGGTGTTAAGCAAGTAGTAATTTTCAGGTTTGCTTTTGTTTGGATTAAAGGAAGGCTTACTTTTATCATCATTAAAGGAAATGCTTGACTAAACCCTCATTGGCTCCCACTTTTCAGTTGTTTAAGATCATTGGGAGGCTCACCTAAGTGAGGGCTAGCAGTTGGAGTTGGCCAATGGGAGCCAACTATGTTTAAAGGCAAAAATGGGTTCAAGTAGAAACTTTGGACTGCAGTCAGCTAGAGCATGAAAGCTCTTTTGAGGTGGAAATTTTAGGTATAAGACCTCCTCCATGAACCTGAGGTACTATTAGTGTCCCTTACCCACTTGGTAGTACATATGTGTTGTGCTCATGCAAAAGGTCCGAAAGGAACCGACGCATACCCTCCAAACCACACTTCCTCAATTTCTCCAATATGTCGCATGGGTTTGGGCAATACTTAAAAGAATAAAATAAAATAAAATAAAATATTATATATACATAAATTAAGCCCATAAAGAAGTCGGGCTTGATTGAATCAGGCTTGTAAAAAATGTGTTGCGAAAATGGATATCAACAAATATGTAGAGATATGTAATATTAACTACTTATGAAATCTTCCCAAGGTGTTTATCTCCTTAACAAATAGTTACAATGACATTGAAATTAGGAGAATTTGACACTCTATTTCCTCTTCCTTGTGTGGATATGTTCGTGTGTATTCTTTTTGGTATTTTTTAAATGGACCAACTAGTATAGGTAATAAATAATGTGTAACTTAATGGACACGCCAACAAAAAATAGGGGCTACCTATCAAAATGACTCATAATGTTAGGGACGCTGATCAAAATTTTGAAATGTTTGGCGGCAAAATCCAAAATCCCCCAAAAATTTAGGAGTATGTTTTTCACTTTAGCTATAAAAAAATTAAAAACCCAAAGTTTGCCATTGAAGATTGACTTTTTTAATTTTGCCATTTTAAACTATAAACTTTATAAGATATGGGAATCTAAACATTTTGACCATATATTAAAAATTCATTACTTCTTTTTTATGTGTTTTTTATAAGTCTTCTTCTAATATTCATTGCTTTAATTCTTCTCTCTTAAATATTGTATTTGTACCCTTTTTTATTTATGTTTAAAATTTTTATCTTTACCGGTATTTTCTTCTCATTCTATTGTATATGTTAGGTGTAAGAACATTATTATAAGATGTTCTAAAAAATTATATTTTAACACACCAAAAAGTTAGTTTATTTATTTAAGCATAGCATTTAACATTAAATCATACATCTTATCTCTTATTTCAAAACATCACCCATTAAAAATAACCTAAAATAACACCCACTATCTCTTAAAAAAAAAAAAAAAAAAAGTAATAAGGTGAGAGAGGAGTAAGATATATGAGAGAAAAAAGAGAGAGGGAGTTAGTAGAGAGGAGAGAGAAATTATTAAATGAAATTAGAATATAGTTACAGTACACTTCTACTAGTAGTAGTGTACAACATGTGTTAAAATAATTTGTCATATGATATATGTAATGAAAGTGTATTTTTGGTATTTGGCACACCTTATGCTAATGCTAGCATTTGGCACACCTTATGCCAATGCTAGATGCTAAGCAAAATTTTCCTCAAATGATATAGGTTGTTACATTAATCATTTCTAATAGATGTGGAATGAGTGCTCAAATTATCATCGTTTATGAACTCTATTGTATAATACGAGAAAATTGAAATTCTAGATTTAATTTATCACAAGAGGCAAATTAATGATATTTTTATTTTTGGATTTTCCCATTATTATTTTTTCTATCCTGAAACATTTTTACCCCATATTTAGGATCTGTTTGGATACCATTTATTGTTGAAAATTGAAAACATTGTAGCAAAATAATTTTTAAATATGTGAATAGTGCCGTGGGACCCAGTTTTAACTTAACATTTGCGTTTTTCTGTACTTGCGAGTCCCGTGAACAATGCAAAGAACCCACAAAAAAAATGTCAAACACTCCAACTTTCATTTTTTCCGTGCAATCCAAACTCAACCTTATTAGTCAAATTTTTAAATTTTTTCTTTTGAATCTAACTTTTAGCATAAGTTTGGATTAACTTATATTTCTTTTAGCCATTTATTTTATTTACTTATACACAACTTTTTAAACCTTTTTTTTTTTTTAAGTATAACTTTTTTTTGCCAACTTTAAGCAAATTAGCCAATACAATTTCAACAAAAAGTTAATCCAAACACATCGAATTTTGTAACTTGGGAACAACTAAGGGTTAGATTTTTGTTAAGGTTGCCTTAAGGGGTTGGGACCAAGAGTATACGGAAAATGTTAAAGCTACAATGAATAGTTAAAAATACTAACTGTAAGGACGCAATTTGAGTTCCTAGCCTAAAGGATAAATGAACTTAAGCCCAAAAAGCCCAATACAATGAATTTGTAGAGAGTGGGTCGGAAAACTGAGTTTTAATGAATCAGACAACAAGTAAAGTGGATTCAGATGATAAGAAAATGAAGATAGACTGGTTTAATCTAAAGAAAATCGTCCTCGGCATTAGGGGTGTACACGGTTTAGTTCAGTCGGTTTTGTAGAGACTTTTTGCACCACAACTATAGGGTGCGATTTCACCCAATGCTTAACCGCACCTCACTTTTGGAAGATAAAAACCGGTCTACACAAGGTGCGGTTAATCTTAGCGGTTCAGTGCGATTCATTCGGTTATATGGGCTAGATTTTTAAAGATTCCTATTCCAAGCTTTGGGCTTTTATGTCTTAAAAAAATAGCATTTTGAGCCCATTATAACTTCTTTTTAACTAAGCCTTTCTTTATCAAGTTTCAACCACAAGAAGACAACTCCAAACCTATCACCAGACTCATAACATTCCAAATCAAATACACAATTATAGAGTATCAAGTCTCAACTATAATACAACTTAAATTCAACCTGTCAAATTAAACATGTATTTATTAAAAACATTCATACATTAATAAATCTAAACCTGTCACAACATTCCAAATCAAACACAATTATAAAATATCAAGTCTCAACATTCCAACATGGCAGCAACATTAACATTAATATTTCTATTATAGTAATCACATCAAATATAAGCAGTAGCACAGCCCCAAGGAGGAGTAGTAGTGCAGCACTACAAAATAGTCAAGTAGTGCTTGAGAAGCACTATACAAATATACATAATGGATGTTGGACCAGAATATACAATTGGTACACTACACAACTACATATTTTTCACAAAAAATGGAGGCAGTCTAGTCTACTAAGACCAATAGTGTGTTCATTCAGTGCTTGTGTTGTCATGTGTGCATCTAGTAAACAAAAATAAAGTAGAAAGTAGCAAAGAAGCATCAAGCCAGCAACCAGCAATAGCCGAAGCACCCAAACCCTCCTAATTTGGTCCTTTCCATGATTAAGTAAGCAATTCAACAGAAAAAATTTCTGCAATCAGCTAGCCAACAACTCCAACTCCAAGTCATCATATACAAAAAAACTCCATCCCTACAATGTCAATCCCCAAAAAATAATGATAAGTAGAATGTAGAAAGCAATACATGACAATTAACACCATTACAAACAACAACCAACAAGCATAAGCAAATTATATAAAATTTTTAAGTTACCTTAGGTAGCTAAGTCCAAAAAACAACCCCACCTTCCAAATCAGTCTAGAACAGAATCTGTACCCACAATGGGTTTTGGTGCAAGCTCTAAAAGGGGGGGAAAAACAAAACAAATTGCATATAAATAATAACTCACAAATAAATAAATAACAAAAAAAATACAAGAGAATTTATAAATAATAAAAGCAGAAAAAGATTAGAAAAGAACATAAACACATTACCCGATTCAAGTTCATAGTTTTCCACTTCATCCATTGCCTCTTGCAGGTTAATTGGTTCAGTTGAATCCTTGGACCTCAACCAATTTTGTGAACAAATCAAAGCTTCAATAGTATTGGGAGACAATGAGCTACGGAAAGGATCCAAGACACGACCCCCTGTGCTAAATGCAGATTCTGATGCAACAGTAGAGACGGGAATTGCCAAAACATCACGGGCAACTTGAGAAAGGATCCTATATCTTGAAGAATTCACCTTCCACCAATCAAGAATATCAAAGCCTTCCGTCTCCAAATCTACACTAGCTTCTAACAAGTATCGGTCTAATTCAGATTTGCATTCTACACTATCCTCATCTGCTAAGTGCTGTTTGTAAATGTTATTGTACCTCTTCATCATCTCTTCTACACTACCAAAGCCACTTAGCATGGAGGACATGGCAGCAACATCACTACTACCAAACTCACTAGTCCCACTAGCACTAGCATCACATGGGGTCCCCATTGCTCCACTATTGTGCTTGAACAATCTATTCAAAGTTTCCCTAACTCTCAATCCTAACTCATCAGCCTTCTCCATGTCATACCATTGCTTAAACCAAAACCTCACATATTTCAATTTATATCTAGGATCAACCACAACAGCCACAAACGACATCAGATTTATCCTATCAACACTTCCCCAATACTTATCATACTTCAATTTCATTCTTTGTGCCATACCCTTTAACAAAGGATCACCCCTACCATTACACAATTGATTTAATTGGTCTTGAAGACTAACAAGCTCATGGAAATACACATTAGTAGTCACAAACAAAGAACCAGAAAATCTTAAAGTTGCCTCATAGAACATACCAAGAAACTTTGTAAAAAGTCTTACATTTTCCCAATCTAAAAACCGAGGAGGACCGCTAGATGGATCCTCAAAATAACGAAGGAAATGCCCATCTTCTTCCTCCATCCTTTCAAATGCAGCCACAAACTTTAGTACACTTTCTACCATCAAGTAAGTTGAATTCCACCTAGTAGACACATCAAGGCATAACAAACTTTTGCTTTGAATTTTTTCTTTTTCAACACATGCCTTAAACTTCTCAAATCTATTAGTAGAGGATTTCACATACCTCACTACATTACGAACCTTAACAATTGACTCATTAAGGTCCTTTAGCCCATCTTGCACAATCAAATTCAAAATATGGGCAGAACAACGCATATGAAAGAACTCACAACCCAAGAGGCTACCCACCCTATCTTTTGTTTTCCTCCTAAGATATTCTATGGCCACATTATTTGAACTTGCATTTTCAACAGTAATTGTAAATATATGATCAATCCCCCATTGAATCAAACAAGACTCAACCACCCTACCAATGGTCTCACCCTTATGGTCAGGTACTAGGTAGAAATTTAAAATTTTTTTATGATAAACCCAATCAACATCAATATAATGTGCAGTCAAACAAAGGTAATTAAGGTTTTGGATTGAAGTCCAAGTATCAGTTGTCAAACACACCCTTTGACCAGCCATTAAAACCTTTCTCAAACTCTCTTTCTCCCTAATGTAAAGTCTAAGACAATCCCTTGCAACAGTAACCCGAGAGGGAACTTCAAACTTAGGCTCTACCTCTGCCATAAAATCAATGAACCCACCATGCTCAACAAACCTAAAAGGTAGTTCATCAACAATTATCATCCTAGCCAAGGCCATCCTTAATCTTTCCACACTAAACTTCCTCAACACCAGCTCATTAACCCCCTCTCCCTCCCCTTTTTTTTACTTTGGTAACTCAAAGTGGTTTGACATTTATCACGCCTATAGGGGTACTTCTTACAACCAGATTTTATATGAGACCACATGGCAGAGGTTCCATTTCTTTTTGGGTGACAATTATAACTCTTTTTACAATAGTTGCACTGGGACGTAGGGTAAAGGGGGTCACATCCCTCTATTCTAGAGAAATGGTCCCATATCTTTAAAGGCTCTTTACCACCATTAATAGTTGCTTGTTGAGTTTCTGTTTCTGTTTGAGGTGGTGCAGCACCTGATGGTGGAATAGGAGATTGTGTATTTGGTTGATTAGCCTCAGCATATGAACTAGGAGTAGGTTCAGTAGAGGGGGTGGAAGAAGAAAGCACAAGCAGCCATGATTTAATTACAATAGTTGCACTGGGACTTAGGGTAAAAGGGGTCACATCCCTCTATTCTAGAGAAATGGTCCCATATCTTAGAAGGCTTTTTACCACCATTAATAGTTGCTTGTTGAGTTTCTGTTTGTGTTTGAGGTGGTGCAGCACCTGATAGTGGAATAGGAGATTGTGTATTTGGTTGATTAGCCTCAGCACATGAACTAGGAGTGGGCTTAGTAGAGGGGGTGGAAGAAGAAGCACAAGCAGCCATGATCTAATTACATCAATATAAATAACAATCACATATACATAGTAATTGAGGAATCAACAACAAATAAATTATGCAAGCAACCTTTAACTTAAACACACAGTCATACTCATACACTAATTTCAATGAAATATTAGTAAACAAAAACTATACAAGCAGCTTTCTCAGTGCTAAAATCACAACAAGATAATCAACTAAAATCACACCATATTAACATGATATAATAAACTAAAATCACAACAGTATAATCAATCAATAGGATGATCAACAAATAAATTTACAATCTTTGAACCCTAGAAACAAAATCAAACAACAAACAACATGAGTGAACCTTAAAAAGAAATATTATATATATAACTAAAATCAGAACAGTATGATTAATCAATAGGATGATCAAAAAATAAATTTACAGTTTTTGAACCCTAGAAACAAAACCAAACAGCAAACAACATGAGTGAACCTTTAAAAAAAAAACACTAAAACTAAAAACAAAATCAAACACAAACATGAAAGTTTGACACAACATGGTGAACTGAAAACAAAATAAAAATAATGCTTAAAAGAAAATCAAACAAAAAAGAAAAAGAAAATAAAAAATTGTGAACTCAAAACAAAATATAAATAGTATGAGAAAATACCCAGGAACTATTTAAGCCTTTGAGATTTATTCCTTGACTAGGCTGAAGCTAAATCTTTTAAATTACCCCTGAAATTACAAGAAAATAACCAAAAAAAAAAAAATTAGAATCAACAAGAAACATTTAGTGACCATAAAATAAAACTAAAACAAAGTAGGGGTTAGGGTTACCAAAGACAGAACTACATAGTGATAGAGCCACGGTGGAGAACGGAGATGAAAAGGAGATTGACTGTCTCAGGTATTAGGATTTTGTGAGACCTTGAAAGGAAAGTCTTTCTTTGTGAGAGAGTGAGACTGAGAATCAGAGATGAGTCTTGACAGTGAGACTGAGAGCTTGTGTTCTTAAATAGGGGAAGGTTAGGTCGGAGCTTAAGACTGAGAATTTGAGAGGGAAAAACTACTGTTTGTTCGGCGGGATTAGGGTATGGAAAAAAAATTATGTGCTTGAGTGCAAAAGAGAACAGAAAAATTTTGTGCCTGAAAATCTGAGATTGAGAGGGAAACATTACTAATTTTTCAGCGGGATTAGGGTTTGGAAGAAACATTATGTGGCTGATTGAGAGCAAAAAAAGAAGAGAAAAATGGTTAGGTGAAAGTGAGAGCTTGAGATTGAGAGGGAAAAACTATTCTTTGTTCGGCGGGATTAGGGTTTGGAAGAGAAATGAAGGTAGCTATATAACACTCTAGCTGATGAGTGATGACTAAGTTGTGAGTTTTGTCTAAGAGGCAAGAGTGTGGGACTTGAGAAGTGTAGAAGTCTAAGGAGTAAAGAGGAGAAATGAGAGCAGCTGAGTAGGAGAGGAGAAGAAAAGATGTGTGTGGCTGAGATCAAAACAGAAAAAAAAAAAAAAAAAAAAAAAAAAAAAAAAAAAAAAAAAAAATCTTGTACAGTGACTAACTCCATCAGTCACTCAAACAGTGACAGGCATCTTTTTTTATTTTATTTTATTTTTATTTTTATTTTTTTCAAAAAACTGACGGTAACACATTAACCTATACGGCCACAGCATTTTTTTAATATATTTTTTTCAAAAAATGCAAGTGGGAGACAGAGTTACTTAGACAAGACAAGACCACTCAAAGTCTCAGACTATTCCTCGTTCCTGGCGTTCCTTCTTTCTTTTTTCTTTTTTTTCTTTTTTAAATTCTAACACTAAAACGACGCCGTTTTGAACTTGATAGTAAAATTTTAAAATGGTTCCAAAACGGCGTCATTTTGAATCAGATTTAAAAAAAAAAATTAAAAAAAAAAATGAAACGGCATTGTTCTAACTAACTTAACCTAAACCCTATTTTTCCTTCTTCTTCCTTTGCTTCTCTCAGTTTCACGCCAAACTGGTACTCTCTCTCTCCCTCTCAATTTCTTTTATTTTAAAACTAATGAATGATTATATATTATATATAAGTTAAATATATATATATATATATATATATATATATATATATATATATATATATATATATATATATATATATATATATCGGTTCGGTTCGGTTTCTCTTCGGTTTGCAGATCTCACTGCCGACCACCGCATCGACTGACTTCGGTAACAGAAAAAGCCTACCGATCATCGCGTCGGGAACCTTCGGTGGAGCTTTCAGCGGTCGGATCGGCGCGATTTAGGGCAGTTTTGTCGGCGCCGATGAATTCTTGAACAGGCCTACTCGGCATAGTCCGAGGAGATCAATTCTTATATATTTCTCTCAAGTTTGATTACAAGTTCAATTTTTGATTGCTACAGTGTTTTTTTCTTCATTTCTCGATCTTCTTCTTTCAGGGTATCTTTTCTATTTTATACTATCTTCCCCTCTCATCTTTACCCTCCATGTGCAGATCAGATTGTTGGTGTTGATCCTTGTCCCATCAGCACCTTCCTGAAGTCTTTGGGTAATAGCTGTAAGGCTAAAAACTACTGTTCAGGTATCATTTCCTCATTAATGCGGCCAGAGAGTTAGTTGCAGAGCATTCAATGCGGTGGTAGCAGCTTTTCCTTAGATATTTTATAGCTTTCCTCTATCCTGTTCATTCTGGATACTTATCCTTATTAGTGGAATCGTCTGGAGCGTTGCTCTTGATGTTAGACCGCACCTTCTGACCTCGGCTTTGCTCAGCCAAGGAAGCATTCCTCCTTGGATCACCTTCTTGAATGGTCATGATCAGATCTCACCTCTTTACTTACCAACATGGATTCTTAGGAAGGTATTTACCCGTCCTCGGACTACTTAATGTCCTCGGATTGGGCCCCTGGCCCAATATATATAGATATGTATTCCTGAGCCTATCACCTCTACACTAACAATTTTAGTGTATAAAGTTATAAACTAATGTGATTAAGATTGTGATCAGTGTTATTTTGACAACATAATAAAAAAAATATCTATTTATTTCATTTGTGATCATAAATCATTGTTTTTTTTTTTTGGGAGAAAGATGATAACTCATTGTTTTCACTATTTTTTTTTTTTTTTTTTTTTTTATAGAATTGTTTTCACTAAATCAAATCTTCTTAATTGAGGAAGGTTCATAGAAAGCTTTGACTAAGTCATAACTACCATCCTGGTAACACATATTTATTACTTGGCTTATTTAATTTCTACTAGCTTTAATGGGCAATAATTTGAACTTACACACACGGAACACCAAGCGTAAAAACTAGAACACAATTTATGATTGCCCATTTTGCAGGCAATGTTGGCTGGTTGCAACTTGCAACTCAACCCCGCTACTTGAAAGTGCTTATCTGAGGGTGAGAAGTGATTTAAGGCCGATCACTCCAATAATATTTAATTTTATAAATTAAATTAAAATCATGCAATTTTCAACAAATTCCTAGGGCTGTCTCTTATTTAAAGACAAAGGTTAGTGGGTTTCAACCATCCGATCTCATCACTAAATGAGAAATGCTTCTATTAGAATATTTTTATAGTCTTGGTTAACAGATGCCCTTAGGGATGATATTAATTGACAATTTTATAAAAATTTTGATATCACTTTTATAGAAAATATAAAAAACTGTTAAAAAATAGTTTCCTTTTCTTTTCCCATAAAAAATGTCTAAAAATATTTTATAAACCAATGTTATTTGGGCATCTATTAACTTTTCCAATTTTTATATGAGGAATATAATTATTCAATTATACTCAACAAGTATATTTAACGCTTCGTTTGTTTTGATGTAAAATATTTTACATGTAAAACATTTTCAGTAAAATATTTTTAGATGTTTAGTAAGACAAATAAAATTTTTCAAGCAAATTATCAAAACTAATGGCTCAACGCTGAAATTGTTGTTGTCGGAGGTCCTGTGACCAGACCATTAGAACCGGTAGTTAGGGTGGTGGTTTTAGCGACTGGTCACTGTTGGAGCAATATTTCCAGTGACTGGACTGCTAACACCAGTTGACAAAATGGCATCTTTGGTTACCAAACTTTCGGCATCGGTTGCAGTGCAACGTCTTTGGCTAGCTGCTGCCATCGGTCGTTGGTGTGTCGTCTCCGGCCATCGAACTGCCGGCACTAGTCACTAGATCGATGCCTTTGGCTATCGGACCGCCGTCATTAGTAGCCAGAGCGAAGTCTTTGGCCATTGGGTTGCCGACTTGCTGGCATCGATCGTCAGATCGATGTCTTTGGCCATTGTCACCGAGCGTCGGAGTGGAGTCTCTGGCCACCGAACCATCAGCTCTGGTTGCCGAATTGGTGTTTCCGGCTGCTAGACTGGTGACCTAGCAACCAAATGAGAGAGAGAAAACCATCATGTGTTTTTGAAAAATGTTTTACTAAATTTTCAAAGGTAAAATATTTTATAACTTTTTATAAAAGGATTCTATGATCAACGGAAAATATTTTACAAGTTGACTATATTTTATCTACAAACAAAACCTGAAAATGGGAAAACATTTTATTTCAAAACAAACGGAACGTAAATCTATATTATAACCAATCAAATGAGCATAATTTCAATTTCATACAATCAATTAGTAACTTTACTAACTTCGTCTATGTTTATGTTTAGTGTCATATATTTATTCATAGTTGGTCCGAAGCCTAGGAAAAGGAGATGGGTTGCGGTAGATTGATGGCCAACGGAAAAATTTATTCACTTTATTATAAATGGACCTAATACGATCGACTAGGCCTGGCTCAATACATTATGAGGCTTATGGTGAAATATTTTAGTGAGCTTTTTAAATACTAAATATTAATATATACATTTTTTCTTGTTTGAAAATAATTCTTGAATTTTTAGTGTAAAGTTGCTAATTAAGTTTTTGTATTATAATTATATTTACATATTTTTTTCACAAATTGTTAGGAAAACTTTGTCAACAACTATTTGATAACACTCATTAATAATTTTTTTTTTGGTGAAATAGTTTGTACTTTATTATTTCAATTGAGTTAAACTTCTATTTGCTAAATATTTTGAGGGCCTTACAGGAGGTGGGAAAAAAAATGCAAAACCCAACTATATTTTTTTCTTAAAAAAAACAATTATCATTTTACAATTTTGAGACTTTTTTAAAATACAATTTTGGAGACTTTTTGCTTATGTATAGCCTAATAGGGACTTTGAAAGCCTTTAAAATTTGTTGGGCCAAGTGGGCCTAGGACTTTAACCGGCCTTGCAGCGACCCCAAAAATTTGGTATCGAGACTCGGTATTGTTGAAATGGTAACTTTACCGTGGATTAAAAAAAAAAAAAAAAAAAAAAAAAAACTTTACCGTGAATATGTGGGGTTTTTTAAAAAAATAACTATAAAACACATACTATATTATAAGTTAGACAAGGTTTCAAACTTATTGCATTTCTAGCAATTCGAGTCCAGAGGACTCGATTTACCCAGAAAAATGACGTGGACAAAGTAGGAAATCGAGTTTACTGAACTCGATTTCTATACATAGAAATCGAGTTTAATAAACTCAATTTCTGTGTACAGAAACCAAGTTTAACAAACTCGGTTTCTATGTATAGAAACCGAGTTTATTAAAATCGATTTCTATGTATACCAATCCATTCTAATAAAACTGAGAATGCCATCATTTCTGCTCAAAAAATCTCAACATTACACCCAACAAAAAAAAAAAAAAAAAGAACATAAGACCCAGAAATTTCTCTAAAACACAACCCAAAAACCACATAGAAGATCAAATGAGAAAATGATACCGGTTGTTGGGACGGCGACGGCGACGGAACGGAGGGGCGACGGCATCGGAACGGAGGGGCGACGGCATCGGAGCGGAGGGGCGTGTTCGCACGCGCGTTCGACCGTTGGTCCAAGGTGACGCCGCTAACGTTCGAGCTGTCAACCTCGCCGTACTTGGCAGACATTACGATCGGGTTCTTCAACGGCGACCACGACGACGGAGAGCCGTTCGATGGGATCTTGGGAACGTTGGCCCACGCGTTTTCGCCGCCGAGTGGGTGGTTCCATTTAGACGCCGCCGAGTCGTGGGTCGTCGCCCCTCCGTTCCGTCGCCGTCGCCGTCCCAACAACCGGTATCATTTTCTCATTTGATCTTCTATGTGGTTTTTGGGTTGTGTTTTAGAGAAATTTCTGGGTCTTATGTTCTTTTTTTTTTTTGGGTGTAATGTTGAGATTTTTTGAGCAGAAATGATGGCATTCTCAGTTTTATTGAAATCGATTTCTATACATAGCAATCGATTTTAATAAACTCGGTTTCTATACATAGAAACCGAGTTTGTTAAACTTGGTTTCTGTACACAGAAATTGAGTTTATTAAACTCGATTTCTATGTATAGAAATCGAGTTTAGTAAACTCGATTTCCTACTTTGTCCACGTGATTTTTCTGGGTAAATCGAGTCCTCTGGACTCGAATTGCTAGAAATGCAATAAGTTTGAAACCTTGTCTAACTTATAATATAGTATGTGTTTTATAGTTATTTTTTTAAAAAACCCTGTGATCATGCGCATGCTTGGTTATGTGCATTGTCCACCGTCCACTAAAGTGCCAATGGCATTTTAATGCAGAATGTGTTTGGTAAAGCTAATAAACTATAATAAGAACTCTGAGGCCAAGAAGCTTGTTGGGGAAATGAGCTTTGAGTGAATTTTAAGCTTGCATTGTTGCATGCATTCACAGCAAAACATTTATAAAATTTAGTTTTTTGTAACTCAAAATGCTACTTTATCTACTTTTAATATCTCATTTTATAATACATCTAATATTAAATATTTTATTTTAACATTCAACACATTAAAATAATATAAACAACACAATAAAATAATATATCAAATATAATAAACAACAATCATAATTATCAGCACATTAAAATATTACTTTTTTTTTTTAACCCACATTAATTTTTTTGTTTGGAGTTTAAGCTACAGTAAGCTGCTATCTCTAGCAGCTCACTGTAGCTCAAAGTTAAATTGTTTTTAGTGTAGCTTTCAAAGTTAAATTGTTTTTAGTGTAGCTGCTTTGCTGTAGCCACAATTTTGGAGAATGGGTTACTAAATTTTTTGTCAATTTAACAACCTCCTTGGGATGCTCTAGAGAGAGAGAGAGGGGACCTCATTTGAATTGTTCCTACAGGCCTAACCGCCTAAGGCCTTATATTGTTGACTTTAGCTGTTAGGCAATCGCGGCGAAATGCCCAAATTAAATTGTGTATTTTTTTTTTGGTGATAGAAAATTAAATGGTGTATTATTCATGAATTTCTAATTGCAGTCAATTGCAGTGATAAGGATATCAATGATAATAATACTAATAAATCAATGGTAACTCTGTGGAGAGAAAATAACATTAATGCACACAAAGGAGCAAATAGTATGATTTAATTTCCTATAAAGGAGAAAAGTAGATTGAGTTTGGATTAGTTTTTTTTTTACCCTCTAGTTTTTTAACTTGTTAATTTATGTGAAATAGTGCAGTTTTTTAAGGGCTTGTTCAGTAAGAATATTTAAATATAATTTTTTGTTTTGTAATCCATAAGATAGTGGGTCTCACACTTGAATTTATTGTTTGACTAATATTTTTTAAATACAATTTTTAAAAAAACTGTATCATATTTTCCTAGTTTTAAATATGATTTTGAAAATGATTAAGGGGGTGTTTTCAAAATACAGAAAATATTTTTAATGATATAGTTGTAAATAAATTGAAAATAATGGATCCAACATATTTGTCCAAACTTTTTTGTCTTTTAAATTAAGGAGTTTATCTTTATCATAAAAAGAACTCCTGCACTTCAAATTTGAGACTTATTATTAAAAAAAAAAATACTATATACATGATGAGCTCTATTCTCTTATCATTATCCACAAAAAAAATAATTTACAGATTCTTCATCTTACTTTTTGTAAATATATATTTTTTAAATCTCAAAAATAAAAATGGTCTCCCAAATAATTATTTTTTATTTTTAGCATTTTAAATATTATTCTTAAAAGTGGGAGCCAAACATGTATAATATAAAAATTATTATTTGAAAACTAGTTTCAAGTTCATTTTTTTTAAAAAAAAAAAATTGTGTCCTGTTACCAATTAAGTGTAATTGTATTTTTATTAATTTTAACAAATAAACAAATAATCTTTGAATAGAAAGCTAAGCTAAACGTGCAATAAATGCTTGAGGGAAAGAAAGGAATGTTTAACGTTATTTAAAATACTAAATCCATTCATAATATCAATAGTTATTGCTCAGAATCTTACTTAAGTTGTTTTTATTTTTATTTTTATTTATTGCAACTTAAGTTGAAATTGATGGGATGAGATTAGGGAAGATTTTAAATTTGAATACTACCAAACAAAACAAAATCCTTTTTTTTTTTTTTTTTTAGTTTGCTAAATTTGTAATTTGAGCCAAAAGCATATCTTTTTTTTTTTTTTTTTTCCTCTCGTCCTAAGTCCTAACACACTTGTCAATATAAAAAAAATTAGCACCAATTAGGCAATTACAATTAGCCCAAAATGAACATTTAAATAATTATGTAATTACCCATTTTGACTTTAAAAAAAAAAAAACCATTTTGACTTCAGATTTTTTTTTTTTTGGTTGCATTTGAAGCAAGCAAAATCATTGTTTATTGCTTGCAATCATTCTTGAGCTATGTATTTTAAGGCTTCAACTTTCATGATCTTCAGATCTGCATATTAGAAAATAGGTACACTCTGAGGTGAGATCTGGTTTGTATTTTATAGCTGTTTTTAAGTTTTTTCTGGTAAACAGCGTAAATTACTATAAATCGTGAAACGAACTTGGGCTCACCGGGCCCACCCACTAAAATTTCAGGTTCGGTACCTCTTAAAAAAAAAGAAAAAAAGAAAAAAAAAAGAGTTTCTTCCACGAACAAGTGCGTTTATTTTTCTTTTTTCAACTTCCATCCAATAAGCTTTGAAAAGAAATGCGAATTTTCCGATTCTAATGGCAGATGCATGTTTTAGCATTGCCTAGAAAGAAAAGAAAAAACTGAAACCAAAATGCACACACTCTCACGCACCTCAACACACACACACAGAATTAGTTACGCAGACACATAGAATAAAAGAGAGTCTGTTTCAGATCTGAAAGAAAATTCCGATCCTCGATCAAAGCACAAAAAAAAAGAGAAAAAAAAAAATCAATTTCTGTTTATTTCCCGGGAAAATTTAGAACCATGGAGAAGTTCATAGAGAACTTGCCCCCTATGGATCTGATGCGCTCCGAGAAGATGACCCTTGTCCAGCTCATCATCCCCGCCGAGTCCTCTCACCGAGCCGTCTCTTACCTCGGCGAACTCGGCCTCCTCCAATTCCGTGATGTAAGTTTTTTCTTTTTGACTCAGATCCGACTCGGTCTCTTTCCGAATTTGTGTTTTTGCATTGGCATTTTTTCGTTTTGGTTGCCGAGGGAATGAGAAATGGCAATGAAAGTCTAATTTTTTTGAGGATTTAGGTTTGGTAGATTTAGCACAATCGGAATTTTCAATTGCTTTGGTTTTCTTCGTTTTCTTAGTAATCGAACAGAGGATTTTTGAATTTGGAGTTGAATTGTGTATTTGTTTAGGCATGTGTAGTGATTGAACTTGGATTTGTTGTCAACAAGTGGATGTCAGTAACATTGATTGTATTGGTTGGCAATTTTTGAAGGTAAAGTTAATTCTCTAGGAATTTCATAATATGTTGGATCTAGTTACGGTATCAGAGGCATGAATTCTTAGTATTAATTTCGGATTGCATGAAATGGGAATGTCCATGATTGAGTGAATTCAAGCTCAATCTTCGTGAAAGTACCTTTTGATTGGAATAAATGCTCCATTAGATATTCAGGTATGGAAGTTGAGAAGTTCTGTCCTTCATCATGGGAACATTGGTACAGAAGAGCAGATTCTAGAAGGGATAGAGAGAAACGTGAGGATTCGAATTGACCATAATGGAAAATTTTTGGATTCTGAGATCTCTGCAACAATTGGAGAATTGCCTCCTCTGTTTTGCAGTAGTAGTAGTTGTTAGATCTGAGGTTCTTGGTTGTTATGATTAGCTACTGATCTGTATGTACAATTGGCTTTGTATTTGTGTTTGGTTGGGATACTAGCTTTCCTTGATCCTGATGTGTCTTTAGGAGTTGTGTAGTGCTGGTTTACTGGCCGTGGATAAAAATTTCTTACTTACCAAAAAAAAAAGGCTCTATGAGATATTAGAAAACAAAATGTTACAAGAAATTGGTTTTCTTCTTGTAATTTTTTGTTTCCTGCTGTATTTAGTTTTGTGGAATCAGTTTTGGGCCTTTTGAAGATCATTTGTGGTTGTATTGAATGGGGTTTATGCTCTATTCATGTAATTGTTAATCACATGCACTAATGCTCATATTACTTTTCTTGGCAGTTAAATGCTGATAAAAGCCCTTTCCAACGAACATTTGCTAATCAGGTACCTACTTACCACTTGTTAAAGTTACTATTGCAGTTTGCATGTTTTAGACTGCAAAGTGTTTCTTATGGTTTATCTTGGTAACTCAAATGTGTGAAACATTAGTTGTCATATTAGTAGGTCTTCTAGAGATGTTTGCTGCAGGAGGTGGTATTATGTGTATCCGATGCATGAACCATCCCTGCTGCAGCCAGTTCTTATTGCAAGTGTGTTGTATGTACGGGTTGGTAGTTCCAGTAAATAGGTTAAGAAACATGTGCTAGTTTTTACATGCTTGTTGTGTTATAGTAGTGAATTGGTAAGCATAAGCATTTTAACATCAAGCTTTGATTTTATGTCTTTTACTAACAATTTCCATAAGATAAAATCCTTAAAATTTGTGTTTGAAAAGAAATTTTATTAGTATTCTTTTTTCTCTGGAATCTATACCTCCTAAACTTATGTCTGCAACTGAATGGTGATTTGTTGAAGTCATTGATCATCTAGGTATTATTTCTAGTTCTATTTTTTTATAGTTTAGAATGGTCCTAACTTCAATTGAGAGCTTTTCACAGGTGAAGAGATGTGCAGAGATGTCAAGAAAGCTACGATTCATTAAAGATCAAATTAGTAAAGCCAATCTACTATCTTCTGTGCGTCCTGTTATGCAACCTGATATTGAGCTGGAAGAATTAGAGGTTATTTTCACTAAAAACTGCTCTTATTAAACTAGGAGGGAGATTTTTTATTTATTTATCTATAAAAGGCTTTGCCTTCAATTTTTTATGGTGTCAGTCAAAGCATGAAGCTTTTAACTTATTGTAGGGAACACTCTTTGTTGGAATCTAATAATGTGTATTATATGTGTTTTTCATAATTCCAGATACAGCTTACTGAGCATGAGCATGAGCTAATTGAAATGAACTCTAATAGTGAGAAACTTCGACAATCATATAATGAGCTCCTGGAGTTCAAGATAGTATTGCAAAAGGTGATTTCTTGGCATATACATATACAAGTGCATGCACACAATCACATGTAGACACACGTAAATACTTAGTAATAGTTTCGTGCTAGGAGCATCTTATCCACTATGTTTCTTGCCTTTTTTATTTTATTTTTAGTTTCTTTTTATTTTATTTTATTTATTTTTAATTTGGGGGTGGGGTGGGGTGGGGTTATGTTAGCTATAACGTGTCTATGACATTCTATCTCCAACCCCCATTTTTCTTACTTAGACTGATGAAAACCCAATCCTTTGACATCATCTGTTGGGTGCAAAAATATTACTAGGCTACATGGCTGGTGGCTTATCCTGTTGCTTATTATCTTAAAAAAATATTTTCCTTTCACAAAGGATATTTATAGTTCAGAGAAATACTGCCATTATTTATTGTCTGTTTTTGGTGCAATGGCTAATGTTTGGATTAGATCTTCACATGATGCCCTAGTGCTAAGCATTCTTCTTAAGACGGGGTTGGTTTTGCATTCAATTTATTTTATTTTATATATATTTTTTCTATTGGTTGTACTAGTGCCTATAATTTTGCATCTGCACTTTCTATATTCTGTCCAGTATTCTATATTGTTTACTGGTTTATGTAGCTTTTCCCTTCAAGACTTCTATTTTGGGAGGGGAGGGGTGGGGGGGGGGGGGGGGAAGGGTATAATTTATAACTTTTGCATTTTTGATTTCTAATACTGAATGCTTTTTTTCCCACCCCTTTTCATAAATGGATTTTTGGGGGCAATTTTAGGCAGGAGACTTTCTTGTATCAAGTGGTAGTCATGCAGTTTCAGAAAGAGAATTAGATGAGAATGTATACTCAAACAATGACTATGTTGAGACATCGTCATTAATTGAACAGGTACTTATTCATTACACCTTATAATGTTTGCTCTGTTCTTTGGTGTACTTTTTTTTTTTTTTTTTTTTTTTTTGGGGGGGGGTTGGGGGGGTGGGTGGGGGGTGCTGAAGAAGCTATTACCATGTTTGTGTATATCATAAATTCTTCATTTTACAGGAGATGAGACCTGGAAGATCAGACCAATCTGGTTTGAGATTTATTAGTGGGATAATATGTAAATCCAAAGCTCTTAGATTTGAAAGGATGTTGTTTCGTGCGACAAGGGGCAATATGCTTTTCAATCAGGCACCAGCAGATGAAGATATTGTGGATCCTATATCACGTGAAACGGTTTTCTTCCATCTCATTACTATTGAGTTTTCTGATAATTTTTTTCGTTATTATTTTTTTTTTTTGATAGATAATGAAAAAATTTATTAAAAAAGAAAAGCCAACATGAGTACATTGGGGATGTACTGTGGGGGCAAAAATCAAGAATCAAAATTACAATGATCAAGCAAAACAGGGAGTGAAAAACAAGAAAAATGCGACAAAGCTATACTCCAATCAAGGAGAGTATGTAAGAAAAAAGACTTAATCTTTAGTAATGACCGTTCACATCCCTCAAAGCATCTAGCATTCCTTTTGCTCCAAATACACCACATCAAACAATGCGGCACAATTCTCCAAAAATCTATATTGTGATGTCGCTTGAATTTACCTTGCCAAGACTCAAACACCTTTTGCGAAGGTTATCAGTTGTAAGGATCTTACCTAAAGAAGCTGACCATGAAAAGAAAGCCACCCTTGGAGGAACCTGTGATTGCCACACCAACCTCTAAGGGAAAGAGCGAGTAGGAGTGTAGAAAGAAAGATAAAAACCTCTAACCTCAAAACCTCTTCTCCTTGCAAGCTTCCAACAAACCTTATCAAGGCCAACCCTCCTCAATTTTGAAGAGTAGACAGTATCCATAAACAATTCTTGAACTTTATTCCTTCTTAGTACTTGGCTTTCTCCATCCATGTTCCTTCTTGTACTGAACTTCTTGTTCTTGTTTCTTTAAAAGAAACAAGTAATTGAATTATCTTGTTCAGTCTTACTGATTCCAGTAAGTTGGACCTTTGCAGGTTGAGAAAACAGTATTTGTAGTCTTTTTTTCAGGGGAGCAGGCAAGAACAAAGATTCTTAAAATTTGTGAAGCATTTGGGGCAAATTGTTATCCTGTTCCTGAAGATATTACTAAGCAGAGGCAAATAACTAGAGAAGTAAGTACTCAGATGGGGACTCTTTTATCTTTCCATATATTGGAATAAAGTTAAAGCTCACAGTGACATTATGGTTTCTTCACTAGTGGTGACTTATCATTCTGCTGCAGTTTCGTTTTAGTATACACTAGTGTTGTAAATGATTTGGTTTTTATACTTTCAGGATATCCAGAGTTATGAGTCTTTATTCAATAATAATAGTAATAGTATTCTGGAGTGTTTAGAAGTTAATAACTTCAATTAATTTCAAGTTTGCCTTTCCCCAACTATCACCTAATTTTGCTTAATTGGTAGTTATTGAATATAATAATAATGACCACTCTATTGTTTTGAATATAAGTTTGGGTTTTTGGTTGCAGGTTTCATTACGTCTTGCTGATTTGGAGACCACTTTGGATGCTGGGATCCGTCATCGAAATAAGGCCCTTACTTCCATAGGCATGCACCTGGTGAAATGGATGAACATGGTAAGATTCAGGTGTTTAGTGATTGTTTTTCTTCTTTACTGTCATTGGTGATTCTATGGAATTTCTGAACTTCATTGTAATGGTTGCTTGAGAGTAATTTAGCATTATCTTGATACTGATAACTACTTTGTCCTTCCCATCCTTTCCCAGGTAAGAAGGGAGAAAGCTGTATATGATACATTGAATATGCTAAATTTTGATGTGACAAAAAAATGCCTTGTTGGAGAGGGCTGGTGTCCTATATTTGCAAAGGCTCAGGTAACTTGTTTTGCTTTCTCGTTAGTATTGATTTTGTTTTGTTTAAAAATATGCTCCACAGTTACGGCAAGTTTTTACTTGTAGAGGACCTTTGCAAATTAATAGGTTTATTTATTTTTTTAATGACTCAACAGATTCAGGCTGCACTGCAACGTGCGACATTTGATAGCAGTTCACAAGTGGGCATTATATTTCACACGATGGATGCTGTAGAATCACCTCCCACATATTTCAGAACTAACAAATTCACAAATGCATTTCAGGAAATTGTTGATGCATATGGGTGAGTCAAATATGCTACTCATCATGGGTAAAAAGGGTTGGAGTGTGCCTCTATCATTTAATATTGGACAGGCCTTTTCCTTTTTGATCAGAGAACTAATAAAACAATTTTTTGGCAGTGTTGCAGGATATCAAGAAGCAAATCCTGCAGTTTACACTGTTATTACATTTCCATTTCTTTTTGCTGTGATGTTTGGGGATTGGGGTCATGGAATATGCTTGTTGCTGGGAGCATTAGTTCTCTTAGCTCGTGAAAGTAAGCTTAGTACACAGGTATGTTTTTTTTAGGAGTTTAAACAGGTGTTCTTTCAGAAGAAGCTACTGATGTGATTTAGGTTCCTACTTTAGTAAAAAGGAAAGTTAGTCATGATATCTTGTGTGTTATAAACTTATAATTTTTCCTTATCACAAATAATTGATCACTAGAGGCTGGTACAAAAATAATAGGCATTCTTTTTATAGTTTATGATTTTATTGAGTATATATGTCATTATTTGATTCAGAAGCATCATTAATAGTGCTAGAACCCAACTATGACAGTCATAGCAACCACAAAACTATCATTACGACTGATCTCCACATCTTTGATGGCAGTCAATAGTATTGTTTCTACTACAATTAGTAGGAGGTTATGTAATAATAGCAATAACATGCATATGGGTATTAATAAGCAGCACAGAGATGATGGCTTTGATGTCTTTTGTTTGAGAGGAACACCAGAAAAAGAATATGCTGCTGAACCATTTTTTAAATGGATGACATTGATGATCACTACTTATGTGGTGATTTTTCTTACTTAAATACCTGAAGTAATTATGTTATCTAAAAGTATAGTCATTAATGTTTTATGCTTCTGGAATTGCATTTGAAAAAAGGGAATAATGTGTTAACCATGCTAATCATATTACCTTTTTGATATATGCTTCCTGCAGAAACTTGGAAGCTTTATGGAGATGCTATTTGGTGGGCGTTATGTACTTCTTTTGATGTCACTATTTTCAATTTACTGTGGGTTAATTTACAATGAATTCTTCTCGGTTCCTTATCACATATTTGGTGGGTCTGCTTACAAATGCCGAGATACTACGTGCAAGTATGTTTTATCTATTTCTTTCTCAAATTTTTGCATAAACTAAAACTAATGGTGTTAGTTGCAAGCATTCTTGTTCTTCAACATACATTATCTAAAGTATATTTTTTTTATTTGCATATTGTCTATGCCTTTGGATCGTTTTAGTGGAGATATATGTTGAATCACTCATATTTTGTAGCAATTCTCAGGCAGAACTCTTTAGTTTTTTATTTATTTTTTAATTATAATGTTGTTGCTATGCATCTCAATTTTGAAATAAACATGTGCCTGTAGGAATTTTTTTCCTTTGTTGATGTGCTTGTAGGTGTTAGTATTTACACCTCTAATCATTTATGGATAAATTCAAATCAGTGATGTTGGGACTTGGGATGCTGTTGTCATAAATCCCATCCTAATAAAAGTGAATATAGGCATATATAAAGCAGTGGAGAACTTTCTAAGTTGATATGCTTGATGAGTGGTTGTGATTACATCATTGTAAGTTACATTATAGTCATTTTTCATTGTTGTTGAGAGACTCATGTTGAGTGCAAGTTTGAGCTTTCATTAGATAGCATGTTGGTTCTTTCCATGGTGAATTAGGGGTTTTGCTATTGCTGCAATACTAGGAATCTTAAACTGCACTGCTATTTAACCCTCAACAAGGCTCTTTTAAATATCATTAAGTTTGGCATTAAGTTATAACTTCTTTTAAGTTTGATAGTTTTTTCAGAATGATTTTCTTATTTATTTATCATCCAATTTTTTTCTTATTCTTTATCTATTCTGAAACTTTCTTATCAGTTTTTAGGCATATCCTGTTTTTTTTTGCATTGCCTTTTTCTCTTCAGTATCCACCCTTTGTATTTATATAGGCTCTTAGTTTTTTATGCTATTTATAATCTATTGGGATATTCTTTCAATTAAGAGGAATTTAGCTGTGCAATTATCTGAATCTATAATCTACTTTTGTTTTTCTGGTCAGGAATGCATACACTGTTGGCTTAGTCAAATACCAAGATGCATACCCATTTGGTGTGGATCCCAGTTGGCGTGGAAGCCGTTCGGAGCTGCCTTTTTTGAATTCTCTGAAAATGAAGATGTCTATTTTGTTGGGCGTGGTCCAGATGAACTTAGGAATTATATTAAGTTACTTCAATGCACGTTTTTTTAGCAGCTCACTGGACATAAGGTGTGTCTTCTCCTCCATCTTCCCTCTATTTCTCTCTTTTACATCCTTGGAAAGTCAAGAGTAACTTATTCTGCATCTCGTTGGTAGGTACCAGTTTGTGCCTCAGGTGATCTTTCTTAACAGCCTTTTCGGGTATCTTTCACTTCTTATCATCATAAAGTGGTGCACCGGTTCTCAGGCAGACCTCTATCATGTAATGATATACATGTTTTTGAGTCCCACTGACAATCTTGGTGAGAATCAGTTATTTTGGGGCCAAAGACCGCTTCAGGTATAATCTGTGCTCTTTTGTTTCTCACTCTGTATACTTAATTATATATACTAGTCTTCTAGACGATAACTAAAGCTCAACTCTTGCAGATTATTTTGTTGCTTTTAGCTCTTATTGCAGTTCCATGGATGCTTTTTCCAAAACCTTTTATTTTGAAGAGGCTTCACATGGAGGTACTGTCATTTATTTGCTTGCCTTATCTATTTTCCTGTTCAAAATGATAGCCTTATCCACAGGCCCCTTTTTAAATTTTTTAAAATTATTTTTTATTTTTTTATTTTTATTCCTTTGGATATCTTGAACTTTATAATATTGAACAAAAAAATATAGTATGATTATCACAAGCATCTTTCTTCTTCAAAAGTGGACAGTTTTGACCTGATTTTTTTTGTTGTAATACCAGATCATTCCCACTGCTTAACTGAATACATTTCTTTAAAATCTCTATTATCTGCAATTGTTTAGCTCATTTTAAAATTATGCTTATAATTGTTTCTTAACACACTTGTTTAGTACTGGATTTTTTAGTTTACATGCTGGGCCATTAATTGAACATAATAGTAGTTTGTAAATGTGTGTGCCCTTGTATGACTCATTATAAGATTCCTCCGGTTCAAAAGAAGACGTTCTTAATTCCTCAAAGTATTGGACCCACTTTTGGATTAGGTAGCTATATCATGCTCATCATGTGCAGCTACTATTACATGGATGATGGATGGGATATCAATAGTCATTTGTCCATCAACTCATACATTATGAAAATTACAATGGAAATTTGATTTTAGAGCTCTTTTATGGAAGCGCTAGTGATTCCTGCTTGATGATAATAGTCCATGATGATTATACCTCTTTTCCTCAGATTATCCGTAGTCAAGGTCTTTTACTAATGTCACACACCATGAGAAGAAAGACACCAAAGGAATACATATAGGGATTATGAACATGAGCAGGAAAAACTTTAGGCTTCGCCACCTAGAGTTTACCTGGCATCAACCAAGCTATGGATAATTTCTGAAACATGTTCATTCATCAAAATCAACATATCAATAATGTTTCGACTGGGGCTTACATCAATCAAAGACAGAAGATCAAATCGTAACTATCTCTTAAACCATCAAAATAAAATAAACTTCAAATCATTTAAATCCCATAAACGGGACCAATGAAATCAGTCTGCTTTAATTTGGTGTTTGCACCATTGTTTCATCATATGATTGATAGAGGCTAGTTTTCTCATGTTTTTGGACGCATCTGAAACTTCCTGTGGGAGAGTAAAAAATGTATGAATAAAGATTTGGTTTGAGCTTCTCCTTACATAACTTTAAACCTTTACATGCTCTTCTTAAGTGTCACTGGTATTTAAAGAATTAGGAAAGAAATGAATTTATTCAAGAAATATGCTTTGCTTGTCACTTTTCTTCATGAATTGTTAATTTCAATCCCTATGATCCTCTATCGGTCTGTGGACCTAGAATCTCCACTCATCTAGTATTTTACTCATATGAGTGAAGGAGACAAAATTTATGGGCTTGGGAAGATCTGAGACTGAAGCTGACTTTTCTTGATGATATTGCCAGAGATTCCAAGGTCGCGCCTACGGCATTCTTGGTACCTCTGAGATGGATCTTGATGTGGAACCTGATTCTGCAAGGCAACATCATGAGGAGTTTAATTTTAGTGAGGTCTTTGTGCACCAAATGATACACTCCATAGAGTTTGTTCTTGGTGCTGTTTCAAATACGGCATCATATCTTCGACTGTGGGCTTTAAGGTGCAGCCAGGATTTTACTCATCTTCATTAACTTCTTTCTTTGATATTTACTATAATTATCTAATTGGTGTCTGTTACTGCTATTACAGCTTAGCTCACTCAGAATTGTCGACTGTTTTCTATGAGAAAGTCCTCCTCCTTGCCTGGGGGTGAGTTTTTAGTTCTATAATGCTGCATAAGAAACTATCTTTTTTTGCGTCATTCTCCTTTCTCTCTCTCTTTTTTTATTTTATTTTATTTATTTATTTTTTAAATTTAATCAAATTTAATTTTTTATGATAAGTAATAAGTTTTATTGATATCAAAAAAGGAACACCCTAGTACACAGGGAGTGTACAGGGGTCAACAAATCAAGTATAAAAATTACAAGAATCAAGAAAATCAAGAAAAGAAGAGAATGATTGGTTTCACAAAGCAAGCAACCAATCCAATAAAGTTCTAAAGAAAAATAACTTGAGGTCTTGTATGGATCTCTCATTAGCTTCAAAACACCTACTATTTTCTTTCCCTCCAAAGACACCACATTAAACAATGGGGAACAATTATCCATATATGACCATTTTGATGACGACCAAGCCAGCCTTGCTAGCAAGCTAGGAGACCCACAATTGATTGCGGCATAACCCAATTTACTCCAAACAAACCCAAAATCATAGACCACAAATCCATAGCAACCAGACAATGAAGGAAGAGATGGTCAATTGATTCACCATTACACTTGCACATATAACACCAATCCAATATCCAAACCTTCCTTTTTCATAAATTTTCAATTGTTAAGCATTTTCCCAAAGCAGCAGTCCAGAAAAAGAGCCACTTGAGACGGGATCTTCTGCTTCCAAATGCTTTTCCAGGGAATACAATAATCATTAGAGCCCACTAGAAGGCTATAATAATCATTAACATTAACCATGAATCCCTTATTTCTGTCTGATTTCCAACTCATTTTATCCTCCAAACCCCGTTACTAAGAGCCATATTTGGTATTTATGAAGCTCAACACAGCCTCCAATTCCCGAACATAAAAACCCCTATAAAGAAACTCACGTCCCAAAAAAGGACCCCATTACATGCAGATTCTTCATTGGGCTCATGGCATATAAGACTGAAAACCCACCAAAGTTTTGGGGAGAGGAGAGAGAGAAAAAAGGGGGGGGGGGGTAAGGAAGCTTTAGAACCTTCCTCCTTTAAATCCAAAAAAAAAAAAAAAAAAAAGATGCTCCCCACATTTTGTATGTTGCTCTGCTCCCAATTTCACTCCTGTAGGGATTAACTATATCCATTCTGCTATTGCATGATTTGGAGCAACTCATCCACATGGTTTGCACAGGCCATACGTAAAACATTGAAATATGGTTTAGATATAAAGCGGTAGCGTGAATCCAGGTTTGATTTCCTTGTAGGACTGATTGAATCACTTCGATCAAGATCCTGTTTTGGTTTAAAATTGTTCATGAGATTAATATTGATTTTGGATTTGTTGATTTGTCAGTCTCTTCGTTGAAATTAATACAGTTCCAAAAAACTCTGGTACAACTTACTACTTGGTATAGTTGATTGACAACATTTTCATGTCTCTGTTTTTTTAACCATTCTGTGCGTAACTTGTATAGTACTCTATACTACACTTGCAATTAATGTTTCTTGTTCTTTCCTCGGTATTTGATATTATTAAGGATGGTTATGACAGGTATGACAACATTGTCATCCGGTTAGTGGGGCTAGCTGTTTTTGCCTTTGCGACTGCTTTTATTCTACTCATGATGGAGACTCTTAGTGCTTTTCTTCATGCCCTGCGTCTTCATTGGGTGGAATTTCAAAACAAGTTTTATCATGGTGATGGCTACAAGTTCAGACCTTTCTCTTTTGCCTCCTTAACTGAGGATGAGGATTAATTCACCCAACCATAAATCCTTTTGCTTTTAGTTTCTGGAAAGAAATATAGTATAGAGAGGTGGGAGCATCTACGACAATAGAAGAAGCCTAATTGGACATTGGTCCTGTTTTGGCTGGTAAAGAATTGGCACTGCTTTGCTAACACTGCTTGATTTTGACTTAGTAAAATCGTGGCTCATATTCTTTGGATTTATTGCATAAAAAGGTTCTGCTTAACCTTCCTTGGAGAGATAATTCTCTTCTTTTTCAGATGAAAAGAAATATTTTTTTGGGGGGTTGAAGGCTTAGATTCGCTTTTTGTAAAGATGAGTTGGAGAATACATGTAGCATTCCTGGATTTTGGGTCTTTGGGGATATGCAGGTTTACAAAATTTTGTATACACACACAAAAGCTGGATTCTGTTAGGATTCTTTGTAATTTTTCAATGTATTGGTTAATCACAGTTCTACTAAGCCCCATTTTTGTAAGGATCTATTATTTAGAGAATCCAAGTTAATTCTATCTGCCTACAACCAGCTTGAGATCCATTTATAATATATCATACTCACCATCATTATAAAGGATAAATGATTTTTTTTTTAATGATCCATAAATGATAAATGATGATGTCAAAAAAGAAATGAGATGACGAAAATTTTACAGTTGTCATGACTAGTTGAGTCTTGCTACGATATTGTGAAGCTTTGCAGACTGCCATGTAGCGTAGTCACTAGTTGTGGCATGCTTTTGTACGTGCCAATATGACATCACATAAGTAGGATATTTAATTTATGGGGGGTGTATGTTAAGAAACAATTTTATATAAGTAAAGTTAACTTTTTTAGAGATTTTTGACTAATTTTATAGGATGCAGAGCCAATAAAGTTAACTTCTTAAGTTTTACTTGTCAATTTAATACTATTTTCAGTTATTTCATCAATTTATATTAATTTTTTATTTGGTAGATTTCACAATATATCATCCTTAACGAACTTGCAGTGTCTGTTTACATTTCTCTTGTTTTATTTAATTTATTTGGCATAAAATTTAGGAATGACCACTAGATGTCGATGTGACATTTTATAATTGACTCAAGTTTTTTACCTTTTACAAATTTATTTTTTTAAAACTTTTTTTGAGAAGAATTATATTTTAAAACTTAAATCTTAAGTTATAAAATATTTCATTTAAACTTCAAATTTTTTGAAATGTATCATTTAAACCTCCATAATTTTTCTAATATCATTATTAAAGCATCACAAGTTTAATTGTTAAAAATACTTAGTATTCTAAAAAAAAAAAATTAATTGTTTAATACGTGGTTCAAATGAAATTTTAATGAAAATTATCAAGAGTATAAGGTTTCATTATCTATAATCTATACTACTATTTAAGGGGCTTTTCCTGTTTAGACCGATTTTTTTTTTGTTCCAAAATACCCCTACAACATACATTTAAGTAGAGGCAAAACTTGAGGATAACTTAGTAAAAATATATTTCTAACTCTCACCTAAAACATTTCCTATAAAATAGGATCACTCTCTCACTAACTCACTTCTTCAAAGCAACTATACGTTTGTTATTATTTTTTTTTTCCTTTAAAAAAATAAATCATCCTCACGTTATCTTCAAATCAAAATAAAAAAAATAAAAAAAAATCCTCAAGTTTATCCCAAAAAAAAAACCTAAACAGATATATATTATAATTTATTTAAACTGTTTTTAACTTCTTTTTAAAAATTAAAAACAAAAAACCTAATGAAAAAAAAAAAAAAAAAACCCACGTTTCTATCAAAAACGTTTTTTGTCCCACCTCCACATTTTGCCTCTCACGTTAATAGTCAAGTACTGATTAGGGATGACAATTTTGCCCGCCCCACTTGACCCGCCTCTCCCCATGCAGATTTTCCTCGCCCCGCAAAGGTGGTGGGGCGGGGATGGGGCGAGATTTTAGACCTGCACCACGGGGTGGGGCGGGGATGAGTTTACACCTATTAGACCCATCTCGCCCCGCCCTGCCCCATCCCTGCCCCGCCCTGCATTAATAAGGGTTAAAAGGTAATTTTTTATACCCTAAAACCCTACTATTTAAACAAAAATATCATCATCTTATTTTATTTAAGTGGAGATTCTTTTTGAAGAACTAGGTAATTTTTATTTTGTTATGTATTAGGAGTTTGGATTGTTTTATTGTGTCATACTATGAGATTTTTGTTATGATATTATCTTGTTAAACATTTAGATAATATTATTTAGTATTTGCTAAAAATTAGTTTGATTTGATAAAAATTAGTTTGATTTGGTAGGATAAATTTATTTATAATTTCAAGTATATTTTTATTATTGAAACATGTCATTTTATTTGAAAAAATGGTAATAGTTGTAAGGAAAATTAACAAGAAATAAAGTTTTACGGTGTAGGGTGGGGCTTCGCGGGGCCTTAAGGGGCGGGGATGAGGCAAGAAAAATCCATATGGGGCGGGGGCGAAGATCTCATCCTTCGACCCCGCCCCGCCCCATTGACATCCCTAGTACTTATACAACTTTTTTTAAAAAAAATAAAATAAAACTATTTTTTTCCCCACCTCTACTTCGGCAGTTTACAACCCAAAAACTGCCTGATCTCTTATCCTTCATCAAATTGAAAAAAAACCGGATACAATTTCAGTTTACATCCTCCTCTTGCTTCTTCTATATTTTTTTTTTCTTTCATCTTGAACAAAAAAAAATCTCCACAGCCTTTCAACAGACTCAAATTCACTATAGACTTTCAACGCACAATAGTCAATCCATTTCTATCCTCAAATCTCTTGAAAGTTACCAAAAAAAAGAAATACACACACACACACACAAAGAGGCCAATCTTGCTATGTTACTCAAGGCAGTAACCATTTTCACATTTTGTTGAAGAGTGGTGACTGGCGAGGAGGAGGGAACCACCCAAAACAGAGTTACAAGGTATTTTCTCAAATATTTCTTTCTATTAATGTCATTTTTTAATGAGATAATTAAAAATAAAAACGCCCATATGACTTCAAATTTTTTACAGATTCTTTGTCGAAGGAGCATTACCACCGCTTGAGTTTCAGTTCATCGAACTTTCATACATTGCTTCTACCATTGGTGCCAAAGGATAGGCGGAGGCCAATGCTATTCCTCACAGTAATGATTAATGGGCAGTGGGAATGGGTGTATAAGTTTTGTGTCTGAGAGATGGGCGTGGGTTGATTGAGGAGTGTATAAGTTTTGTTTTCTGAGAGATGGGCATGAATTGATTGAGGAATCGCAATTCAATGGCAATCACCAGTTTCATTCTTTGTTTCTATAGAGTTCTAGGACTCCCTCTTATCCCATCGGCAAAGTGATCGGTTTATTTATTTATTTTCTTTGATTCTATTAATAATTTATGTCTCAAGATGGGTTTATTGATGTGTTGGGATTTTTTTAATTGCTGTGCATAAGATGTAATATGTAGGTTGTTCATTTACTTATCAAAATTGTTTGTATTTTGTCTTTATTAAAATTTGTTTTTATTTTGTCTGCTTACGCTGAGAAATACTGTTTACATTGAGAAATATGCAAGCTAAAAAATCCTATGATCACTTAGTTTACTTTCCACTCTCTTTTGAAAGCTTTCGTTACTTTTCAAAGATCTTTTTATTTTAATGCTTTGTTCTATATATTTAGACAAAATTTTTAGTTACTTTGCTTCTAGAATTTTGTTTCCCCTTTATTCTGATACTTTAGATTAGATTGATTCCTCAAAATCATTTCAATTTCTTAATTCAATGTTTAAGAAGTTGCTATCCTTTGAAGAAGGTAAAAATTGGAGAATCGATTTTGTCATTTTTTAATGCGTCTTCTGAATTTTTGATTTGGGGGATTGGAAGATTTAGGGGTCACTATGTTTTTAACAATGTCCTAATTTTCTATTTTGAAATACAAGAGAATGATTTTGAAGAAAATCTGTTGAGTCATGCTAAGAGTTTCACATATGAATTTCTAAAATTTGAAGCTGATGGGACTGACGAGATCAACTTCCCTGGACGAATCCATTAAGACTGACGAAATCGCCTTGACAGACGAAACAACTAAGCATCCCTGGTGATATAACCACACCACTGACGAAGGCAGAGAAGCGATTCAATGTAGCCAATAAATGATTCAGGCGGTTACAAGGCCAACTGTGCGGATTGTTGGAAGCCCATTAAAGTCCACATTATTGGGGATGAGGCGTTACCCAAAGGAGCATTAAAACCACCATAATAGCCACAACAGCTAGAAGCTATGAGAATGTATATATAGCCCTCACACCTCCAACATAAGGTACATTTTTGACACCGAAAAAGCACCTCTAGTTATTCTTATGTTCTGTTATTTGCTATAATCTTCTTATATTGACTTTGTCATCGGAGGCGTTGTGGCAGACACCACACCGGTGACCATTTTAAGGGATTACTACTTTCACTGTGACACAGACAAGTATCCAGCTCCGTCTAAGCGTATTCACTACAACTGACGAATTCGCACTTCATCAGTTTGGCGCCATCTATGGGAAATGACATTTTTTCGTACTTAGGTTCAAAAGCGTAGTTTTCTATCAACTTCTACACTCAGATGGATTCCAACCAGGATTCAGCAGCCTTAGCCCAACAAGTCCAGGCTCTTGCGGCCATCGTCGAAGAGCTCACTAGACAGAATCAGGAAATGAGGCTAGGGTTTCAGCAGGAGGAGAATTGGTTCAAAGCCAACCAGGAGAATGAGAGGGATAGCCATAGAAGAAGTGACTATCAAGGACTTACTACTCCAGATGAATAAAACTCGGATCTTCTCCAAGAGATGAGGAGAGAGATAGACGAGCTGAGGAATGCCATTAAGGAGAAAATGGACCGGGGCCTGGATAGAATGGTCAGGGCAACAGATTCGCCTTTCACTACGGCGGTCCTAGAATGCCTAGTGCTGTCGAAATTTTGACTACCTCAACTTGAGCCGTTTGACGGACTTAAGGACCCCCAGGACCACCTCAACACCTTCAAGACAACGCTAGGCCTTCAACAGCCTCCTGACGAGATACTGTGTTGTTCCTTCCCCACCACTCTTAAAGGAGCTGCAAGGGAATGGTTCACGAAGTTACCAACGTCGTCCATCGATAGCTTCGAGCAGTTGAGCAACGCCTTCTTGCGCCACTTCATTGGAGGACAACACCCTAAGAGGCTAATGGATCACTTGCTCACCATTAGACAAGGGGAGAAAGAAACCCTAAGGTCGTATGTAAAACGCTTCACTCGAGAGAGATAAGAAGAAATATATATGTTTCAACAATAAGCCAATACGCATTAGGTTGCTTACACCGGTGACCATCTTAAGGGATTGCTGCTTTCACTGTGACACAGACAAGTATCCGGCTTCGTCTGAGCGTATTCACTACAACTGACGAATTCGCACTTCATCAGTTTGGCGTCGTCTGTGGGAAACGATATTTTTTCGTACTTAGGTTTGAAAGCGTAGTTTCCTATCAACTTCTACACTCAGATGGATTCCAACCAGGATTCAGTAGCCTTAGCCCAGCAAGTCCAGGCTCTTGCGGCCACCATCGAAGAGCTCACTAGATAGAATTAGGAAATGAGGCTACGGCTTCAGTAGGAGGAGAATCAGTTCAGAGCCAACAAGGAGAATGAGGGGGATAGCCATAGAAGAAGTGACCGTTGAGGACCTACTACTCCAGATGAAAAGAACTCGGATCTTCTCCGGGAGATGAGGAGAGAGATGGACGAGCTGAGGAACGCCATTAAGGAGAAAACGGACCGGAGCTCAGATAGAATGGTCAGGGCAACAGATTTGCCTTTCACTACGGCGGTACTGGAATGTCCAGTGCCGTCGAAATTTCGATTGCCTCAACTTGAGCTGTTTGACAGACTTAAGGACCCCCAGGACCACCTCAACACCTTCAAGACGACGCTAGGCCTTCAACAGCCCCCTGATGAGATACTGTGTCGTTCCTTCCCCGCCACTCTCAAAGGAGTTGCAAGGGAATGGTTCACGAAATTACCAACGTTGTCTATCGATAGCTTCGAGCAGTTGAGCAACGCCTTCTTGCGCCACTTCGTCGGAGGACAACGCCCTAAAAGGCCAGTGGATCACTTGCTCACCATTAGACAAGGGGAGAAAGAAACCCTGAGGTCGTATGTGAAACACTTCACTCGGGAGAGATAAGAAGAAATATATATGTTTCAACAATAAGCCAATACGCATCAGGTTGCTTACTTTTATGGAGAGCAGTACTTAAGAATAAGTAGGTTTTGAGTCAAATTTATCATATGCATGGTTTGGGAATTGTTTGTGATGCCTCAAGCTTCGCAGTGTTGTAATATGCACTCAATAATTAAGCTGCGGCTTTTTTTTTTCTTTTTTGATAATGAAACCTGAAAACTATATAGTTTGATGTAATCTAATGTATGCAAAATAAATGAGCAACCGAAATATGTCTTTGACGTTTTAATTTAAATGATATTCTTATCTAGCATTCTGAAGAGATCAAGTTAAAAGAATTATTTTGATGCTACAGTTATTGGGGAAATTAGACAAATAGTATTAAACAAATATATATATATATATATATATATATATATATATATATATATATATATATATATATATATATGTATAAATAAATAAAAGGACTTTCGAGGTAAAGATCCATAATGTTAGACATGTTTTGGCTCAAGTTGCCCAAACCAATTGTAAGCTCATGTATCATATTAACCTTAAGTTAGTCTATAATTAGCCTAGAGTTAGTCAAATATTCTAGAGTATATAAAATTCTATATTATGTTCACTGTAACACAAGTGCTTAATATAATATGTAATTATTAAGGGTTTTCTGACTGTGTGGACGTAAACCTTTGTATGTGTGTACTCTCTCTTAACTTCAGGCTTCCACCTATCATTTAATCATCACACACACAATAACTTTTACATATAATAATGTTAATCTATGCCCACACCATTCCAATCATAAACCATCAATTAATATCTTCATAGCTAGTCATACTGTTTTCCCTTCGTAACTTTTTGTATACATCCCTTCCCCTCGATCCCTAACAAATTCTTGATCCACTAATTAATATTCATAAAATTTTCTTCTCTAGGATCTTAATGCCCCCAGCCCCCCACACATGGACGGAGCTGTTATTCATTGCCCCCCTAATTTTTTTTAAAAAATATTATTATATTAATAGGTACTAATTTTAGCAATTTTGTTCAATAAAATTACACTTTGTCCCCCTTAATAATGCCATCAATTCTTTTGAGAGTAATGTCATAGCCACAAACGTTTTTACAACCTTTATACAAACTATTAAGGTAGCAAATTCTTATTGGTTTGTACACTTGTGTCACTTTTTACTTATCAATAACCACTCACCATATTAGTAATTTGTAAAAATTTTGTAGTTTTAGCATTCTTCACCTTTTAAAGAACATAAAAAATTAATAAATTAAATCTAAAACAAAATATACAAGCCCAAAAAAATTAGCCAAAAAACAAAAATTACCAATAATAAAACTAAAAAAATTAAGTCCAATTAATTTATTTTACCCAAAACAAACAACTTTGCCATTTAAAAAATTTTAAGAAATCTTTAGTAGTAAAGCAATAGATTCAAAGGCTAGAGTCACCGCATAGAGCTAGCAATAGAGTCGCCCCCCTTAACTTCAAGTCCTGGCTCCGTCCCTTGCCCCACAGCTCCCTCACCAATAAAGACCTTATCTTCATTCTTATTTTAACCATTAATTACCTGTGGCTTTGGCTTAGATTGTAGCCCTCCCTCTGAATACACAAGTCTCCCTCAAGTATAAGCTACTCCAGAATTTTTGCTACAGTTGTGGAAAGTGGAGCCATCCAAATTTTTATTTTTAATGGGTGTGCAAATACACTCGTTAAAGAAGAATCAAACAAGTCCAACTATATTGAAAAATAGCAAAATCAAATAAACAAACTTTTGTTAACAAATTTCCTAAGAGCGGTGGTTAAGATGCATGTAATGTTTTATTAATTAATTATGTTTTTATACATTTTTAAGAAAATAAAGTGAAACTGTACTCATATATCCAAAAAAAATACGCTCAATCATGATGAATTTATCATATAAACCAATAAATAATTAACAAGTGCACTTTTTTTCATTGAAAAACATACATTACAATTTATAATTAAACATTCATTAATTTTTTATTTGTACTCTTAAGGCGCTTGTTAACATTACCCGTAAACAAACAAGGAAAATGTTAACTTTGACTAAAATAAGGGAAATGTTAATTGATACCTTAAGAGCATTTTTTAATTAACCATTTTTAAAAACCTTTTATAGAAAAAGAAAAAAGTAATTGACTTGACATCTGTCTATATTTCCCATAAAAATAGCATTAAAATTCAAAAAAATTCTAAAATTATTCATTAATCAATGCCCTAAATGCATTTGTTAGTATAATCTCCTAATACTAAAGCATTCGTCTACTTAAAAAATAATAATAATAAAAAAAAAAATCAATGAACTCGCACTGTTCTATGTTAAAATTATATCTTCATCTCTTGCAAAAAAAAAGAAGCCGGTCTACTTTTGATCCCCCGCCACATACTGAGCGGTTGAGAGCCGTTATAATATAATTTCAAACTGAACTAACCACGCAAACCCTGAAACCTCTCTTGTAGTCTGCAATGCCGATAATCCCACTCCTCATCCTAATCCTATTCTTGCTCTTTCCCACATCCCCGTCCATGGAATCCCAGAGATACACTGGTAATCCCACTCCTCATCTCTCTCTTTCTCTCTCTCTAGAACTAAGTCTACACATTTTTAGAAGGAACTCATTTGATCTTACTGGAGAATCATAACGGGTTTTAATTTCCAATTCTTATAAGGAACTCATTTGATTTTTCTTGAAAAGAATAATGGGTTTTAATTTTCTGCCCAAGTTTTTCAAGTTTTATGGGTGTACAATACTTGGTTGAGTTTTGGTGGTTTCTTTATGTTTCCCTTCTGTTTCTTTTTTATTTGTATATTTTCTTTTGGAAATTCTAAGATATTAATTTTTGTTTTAGGTCAAGAGCCATCTAGAAGTTCTGGACACAGGCTTTCGAAACCTCTGGTTGGTGAAGATGGGAGGATTTATGCTTGTTGTGAGAAAGATTTATTTGTATTTGAAAGTAATGGTACCATTGCATGGACCATACATTTAGACTATACATGTAATGCTGCTATGGCTCCTGTTCAGGGTGGTCTCGGAAAGGTCAGCAATTTTTTTTTTTTTTTTTTGGTTTTATGTGTTTAGTATCAGATTCTATGTCACTGTGGCTACTAGTTTGCAACTTCCTTACTTCAATTGCAATGGTGTTGGATGCAAATTTTAAGTTTTGCTAGCTAAGAAGGGGAAAACACCGATGTGAATTTATTGTCACTCTTTAATACCGAGCTTTTGATTGCTTAACATTTAAGTTCATTTGATGGGCGTTAATTTATATATGTTACCCTCATTTGCTTTTAATTTATATATGTTTAACCCTCATTTGCTTTGAAATTACATAGTCAGTATGTCAATGACTATACCATATGCAAACTGACTCAAGCTAATCAATGATCATAACTTATGCATATTCACTCAATTAAGTCTACAGTATGTATTTTTATAACTTCCACCCCCTCTCATGCTGATTTAGAATGAAAAAAATTAGGCATGTCATGCTTTGAGATCAATGTTCTATTTGCTTTAAGTGGTAGAGCCTCTTGAATATAACATGTTAGGGAGATGCATCACTTGTCGTTATTCCTTTCACTCTCACCTTTTGCATGTCCTCACTTCTTTTTTTTCAAGTTTATTATGTACTGCAAAACTTGTTCCAGCTAGACACATTTGCAAATATATGGTAGCCTTTCACTGAACCGTTGAAAATATTATCATTTTATGCAACTTTTTATGTTCATAAATTCTTTCAATGTATTTCCAGATATATTTGGTTGCAGAAAACAGAGTACTGAAGATCAACTCTTTTAATATTGGCTCATCCAAACCTGCTGCAGAAGTTTTCTTTGGTCCAGTGCCAGGTCAAGAGGAACTAATTGAAATTATTGGGCTCTCAGTAAGCACGCTTAGTTCATCTGTATTTATCAATATTAAGAATCGAGGACTCTTTGCATATACGACACGTGGACAACTGCTCTGGAGTGTTGGACCTGTGATTTATCGATTTGGCTACCAACTAGGTTGCAGGAAAAATGTCACAGATTGTTATTTTACTTCAGTTCCTGTGATTGATCAATGTGAAGCTAGTATATATGTAATGTCCACACATCCCTTGTTTCCTTCATTCTTCTCTGATGTTTGGCTATAACTGTTAGATACATGTTGAATTTTGATCAGTCCTCTTCTCATATGCAAAGTTGCGATGATTTAAATGAAATGATTTCTTTAAGGGGCATTTTTTGGAGCTTTAATTAAGTTTGAAATTGTCAATTCTTTCAGGACTAAACTCTCTTTCTATATATGCCTTCATGCTTATGGACTTGTATCTATGTTATGCATTGGCAGATCTCAAATACAGAAGGAGAATTATATAGTTTGTCAGTTCGTAGGCCTTACTTCAAATGGATCCAGGATTTTAGTTCCCTCGACAAATATTACACCGTCACCCCTGGAAACAATGGTCGTTTGTATGTCACTGTACCAGCTAGGGCCCTTGTGCTGGCTCTAGATGTCTCTATGGGTACTGTTTTATGGCAGAGATCTATTGGGCCATTGAGTACTACGGAATGTGCACCCGTTGTGGATTCTAATGGTAACTGTATGATCACAAATACTTGTAGTTGGTACATGTTGCTTTGCACCATAAATTTGTCATATCATATTGATTTAGATGTTCAAAGTTTGGGATAACAATATTTGAGAAGCATTTGAGGGGACAAAAGTAGTACCTGTCAATGTGCACAAGGGGTGCACACAGCATCTTGTTATTATGAAAATAATCAAATGGGAGCATCTCTCGCTCAAGAACACAGTAGAGGGTGTACTCAAGTGTACAAAGCCCACCAGGTGCATGTTTAACTTGCTAATAAAAACAATTGCATTATTTAATAATTATGTATGAACTGTTGAATTCACTTTAAATTGGGGATAAATGTGCTCAATTTAACTTTAAAAAGCCTTAGGTCCCAACTAAATGTCACTACACAACTTTTTTCTTTTGGGTTATCTGACTCTATATACAGTCATATTCTCTATGGCATAAATTAAAATGGCTCCCATTCTGCATATGTATCGGTCTTGGTTGCTCATGGTTCATTTGTCCTAAACCAATGCCACCTCATTACATGTATCTTAATATGCCTTTCTCATTACATATTTTCTTATATTGCTATCATTCCATATCAACATCCTCAATTTTATTTTTTAAACTCATTATGGTAGTACACGATACAGCTGGCTTTATGATTGCCTTACATAATCAATTATTTAATTTGAAATACACTCCATTATCTCATGGTGCTCCAGGTTTTTCTTCTCGTAAATCTGTAGGTCTTCACCATTTTTTTTGTGCGGACTGTCAATACTAGAAAATGGTATTGTAAAACTTCTAGCACTTATTGGCCATCGATACACCTTAGACCTCTTTTTCTTTTTTTTCACCTGGTTTTATTATGTTCTTAATGTTGTTTACCATGAGAATGAAATTGCTGTAACAATTTGGTTTTTTTTTTTGGGTCAAAATAACTAATTGAATCTTCTGCCTTTTTTTTTTTTAATAATCTTGTTGTGTGATTGCTAAGCTCCTTTAATCTTGTTACTTATTGATGTACCAGGTTGGGTATCTATTGGTTCTTTGGATGGGTTCCTATACTCATTTTCACCAACTGGGATTCTTAAGAAATTTTTGAAGGCAGATACACTGAATTGTGTGATTCAAGTTGCTCCACTGCTTGATTGCTCAGGCTATGCAGTTTATTTTTCTCAGACAGAGATGGAGGGAAAGATTAGCCAAACAATTGATGAATATACTTATGTCTCAGCAATGAGACCAAAAACTGTAATCTTCACTTTGTTGGTTCCAGCAACTGGGTTCACCTATTGGTCTGAAAGATATCCTGGTAATTTCAGTTTTCAGTAATCTTTCCTCAAAGTTGAGGCTACATTCTTTGAATTCGTCTCTTGCTAAGTACAATATATTTTAACTTTACACTCAAAATGATTTTAGTAGATTGTATCAGATCAATTCTCATCCTCCTTGTCCGAGAGTGATTTGCGCCCATTTGTACCGGATGAGGGGATCCTTCTTGCTTTTGTGGCTGCTTCAAGTGAGATTCTCTTAATAAAGCATGTGTGCTAATTGCAGAGTGTAAAGTGAAATACACAGTCTGTGACTTCAAAAATAATTTAGGCTTATTTCTCTCTCTCTCTCTCTCATACCATAATGAAGGCTTAGTTGAATAGTAGAGAGTGTCTCATGTGGAATCCACACATGCTGTAAGAGAGAGGGGTATGAGATCATCTCAGAAGATACTTGTTCATTGAGTAGAATAGAATTTATGTCTATTATATCAAAGGATAGGGCATTCTGGAATATTTGTCTATGTCACATTCGACAAAAATTAAACCATTCTGAAGAAAATCACAGAATGGATGGCTAAGAATCATCTAATCATTATTATCTGTTACTATAAGAAATTACTTGGTTGCATTTTTTTTTTTTCTTTAAGCCAGATGAATAAAAATTGGGATAAGGTTTTTTCTACCAACCATCTCTCCTAGACCCCGCAAAAGCGGGAAACCTTGTGCAATGGATATGATCTTTTTACATGGACAAAAGTAAAGTCCCTGAGAAGATGCATGCTCAAATGAGGCTTTTCCAAAACTGGACATATTTTGTATTTTGATAATACCATTATATACACATTCTAAACAAAAACAATTTAATCTTTTACTCCTTTCAAGAAACTAAATTCACATTTTGATTTGAACTTTGTTTCTGAGTTTTAATATAGTTTTACTCACATCTTGACAATTGTAATTGATGCAGAGACTGGCAACCCACTGCAATGTCGTACCAAACGTAATCTTTGTTCTACTACCTTGTCCTTCACTTCATACTGTGCACTGTATCTAATTTGTGTTCATTAACAGGTCAGAAGTGTGCATCTAGCTGCTCGCAAGCAAAGCCCAAGTATCTCAGCATCTACACAGTTACGTTGCAACCTTCTGCATATGTTAAAGAAGAACGTAGTGTTTATGAACTACCAATAATACTCTTTCTTTCAGGTAATGAAAGGGCAATAATACTCTTCCTGCTATTTGAATCTGCTGTGTTGGTCATGCTAGCTGGACTTGTACGGTTCTGTTGTATATTTTGGAGGAAAAAGAAGGTTCAAGGCCAAGACCTTGGAAGTTTCCTAGAAAAGCGAGTAAGCTTGAATCCTTATATTTTTGCTGAAATAACAGTAGATAGTGGGGTAAGGGAGATGTCTGTTGCTTCATTGGCAATTTACACTAGAGGGAGACATATCGTTCTCTTTACACCGGTAAAAGAAGCATACTTTCTCTTGGTTTCATCTAAATCAATTTCTTTATTTATTTTTTTGTGATAATCAATTTCTTTATTTAAGAAAAGAAAGCTTAGAAGGCCATGCTACCTTCAATAACCTGAGAATGTTTGTTGTCTTTTTGGCCTTTCAGCGCTCTCTCCAGCTCAAAAAGAAAGTATTTGATAGGACAATTACAGAGCTTGAGCAGAAAGCAGCAGAGCAGGCAATAGCCAATGAAGTTTTTGAAAAATTGGGGGATATGGTACGAGAAAGGGAAGGAATAGAAAGGAAGTTGTCAACAACCTACAGTCTGGGCAGAGATAGGGCTGGCTCACAGTCTAAATCTATGCTTCCACTATATGATGGGAAAACAAGGAGCTATTCTTTCCTAGGTGCAAAGAAAGAAAGTGTGACAGTATTTCACACGTTAAGCGATACGTCTTCTGAAGAAAGCGGGAGTGAGAAAGATACCCACTGGGGTTTTCATGAAGAGGAGTTAGCAGCCAAGGCAAAAGCAAAGGCACCCATTGAAGCTGAGAGTTCAAGTGATGATGGGATCTATGAAACAGACTATCAGAGTAGTCCATCGGAGACCACATCAAGTTCAAGAGGATTTATCAATCCATTAAATGGGGTGCAAGAGTCGGGGGAAGTGAAATTGCATGATAAAGAAGTGAAATCCATGCAAACTGGTAGCAGATTAAGTTTAAAAAGAAGAAAGGCCTTGTCATCAACTAATTAGAGACTTGATAGGTGATTCATATCTTGTAATGCTAACCATGCAGTTCTGCAAATCTATTCACTTGATTGAAGTAGTCCAAAAATCTGTTTATTATCTTGGGGTATGGTTTTCATGATGGTACTCTATATATTATTCATAGTGATGTTTTCATACTAGATTAAGTCTTGCAACAAAGTTACTACTAAATATGTAATACTGAGTTCTTTTTGGATGCTATGATTACCAAGGAAGATGGTATATAAGTTAATTTCATTCTCATGTCCTTAAAATAGTGAAGCGCAAAGGTAAGCAAAAACATTCATGTAACCCGACCTAAGTGATTGTGTTATAAACTAGGCTGACTTAAGTTGCATTTCCATGAAAAATTTTGCACTGCTGAATTAGTTATCTCTGTGGGGGCAATTTTACCCATGAACAGAGATTTCAATTCAATGAATCCCAGTTTACACCATTGTCAGCATACCAGTATTTGTCAGAGGCATGCAAAATTCAGCAGATCTGGTGATTCAATATGCAACTAATGAAATCTGGCATACACCAGTATTAAACTCTGATCATCCATCCATATTGAATGCACTATTTTTTTAGTTAATTCATATATAAAAGATCTTGTGCAGATTTTGACAAATGATACTAAAAAAATGCTTAGTTTTCCATTTTCCAAATATTTAGGAATCTAAGTGACTCTCTTCATCATCTTACCACCCAATCCTACTACCACCAGTGACTGGGTATGGAAATCATGTATTTTTATTCAGGACACATTCTATGTATGAATGATGGACTTCAGTTTTAGCTGAAGGAAAGGTGAAATAGAATATACAAAGCCTAACTCAAGTGGTTAGGCTTGAAGGTTGTCTTGTTGTCATTTCATTTTTAAACAACCTCTCTTGACATATCAACCCTTGCAATGCTTTAGGTTATGATGGACCTGAGTCAGTGTTGTTTTGCACTTCCAATTTCATTTAGCATCTATTAATTTTTGTTTTTGAATACTCAGTTTGTTTCTTATTTCACTTAAAATAGGCTTTTAGGGTTACATTCTCTAGTATTCTAGTCATGAATCTTTAAACATGGACCCAAGTGAGTTGTGTCAAAGCTGCTATCAAATATGGATGTTGGATTTGAATCTATTCAGTGTGTCATATCAAATACGTATTATCACGATCACTTTTCTTTTGTTCTTATAATGGAGATGATATGGTTGTCAATTATTCTTGCTGGAATATAACTTAGTATAGATGAAACTTTGCAGGTTATTGTAGTTTGGCTTCTTTTCAGGGATTTAAAACTATTTTTTTATGCAGGAGCTTGACCCACCCCCTTGGCTCAACAGAATGCGAGAACTAGGATACCCACCAGGATATCTAGGTATTTGATTATGTTATGCTTACTTTTTGTGATATTAAGTTTTTTGGCTAGAAAGTTCAAAATTGCAACAATTAAATTCTGAAATGCTAAGATGGTGTTTAGATGGTGTTTACATGGTGTTTACTATGCAGCTTGTGATTCTCCAATTGTTTTACAGGTCCCCTTACTCTCAGTTGGACATAGGCTCCGTCCCTTGTTCAACATGTTAAAGTATTTAACATTTATTTGATTAATTAGCAAATTGTATGCAAGTTCTATAAACTATTATGTATTCTCATGTAAAAAGCGCGTGCAACGGCGTTGCCCATGCTCTAGCTAGGAAGGCTACTCATATTGTATTGAAAGACTATTCTTGTTCGAGACTCTGTTTTAGTCTCTTTGTAACGGATTGTTAATCCAGTTTCTCCACACACACACAAGTGTGGGCGCGCACAAAAAAAAAGAAAAACCTAGATTAAACAAACGAATACTATATTATCAAAAGTAACAAATTAAAACACATCCGATTTAAGTACAATGGTATCGTGTTTGTGATTTATGGTTGAAGGATTTTTTTTTTATTAATTTTTGAAATCTTAGGGTTTAATTTATGGATAAAGCTTAGATACAGTACTTTAAGTATTGTTTTTTAGGTTTCCTTTTTAAGATTCAGTCATGTGATTGCTTAACTAAAAAATACACTTTCATTCTATGAGAAAAAATTCACATGGCATAATCTTAGAAGAGGAACTTAAGGAACAACACTTAAGTACTGTATGTAAGTCTTGCCCTTAATTTATTATGTTTGAATATAAGGTTTTATTTGTTACATCCCTAAAAGGCTAAAATATTGAATTTAAAATATAATTTTCCAGAAAAAAACTTAAGCATAAATAAATTGAGGTTAAAAAAAAAATCTGCTGGATACTGTCAGAAATATATTGCTCTTTTTCGTATCTATGAAGTGTGAAAATATGATTGGGAACACCATGCCATGTTAATGGGGTCACACACTTTTTATGAAATCATATAATATATAGATTTTTTTTAGAGACACTTTTAACCTATAGGTTCCGCTTCTTATGATTACTCTTTATTATTAGACAAATATACCAATTTGTTTTTGGGCATTTCAACTTATGACTTTCACTCTTGATGATTGTTTTTTTATTATCAGACGAAGACACCAATTGGTTTTTTATGCATGCAGAAATTGATGACAAAAAAATTTACCTGTTAAGCTAACTGGAACCCACAATATTATATAAACTTATCCATTAATAGATCTATAAAGATTATGAGAGATGCACTTATTGATTGGTTTAAATTATAACAATATTTCATCCAGATCCCATTTGGCACCAATTAAGCTAAAAACCTAGAGAGAAAATCCATATGATAACTCATCCATTATATATATTTTCACAAATATTTAGTTATTTTAACTTATTTAAATGCTCAACTATTTTCTTATATTCTTTCTTTCTTTTGATAGAAAGAAGTTAAGGATTTTTTTTTTTTGAAAAATTCTTAATTACACTTGCCATTTTTACATTTGCTTTTACTTTTTGATAGATTCTTATTGCTATCATCAAAGTCGTATAATAGTCAGTTATGAATCCATCTCCAACATAAGGACGGCAAAATCCAACATGACCCGCGAACACAATACAACATGAAGTTAACAGGTTATGAATTGAGGCTTAATGAGTTCGTGTCAAATTTGAGTTTATGCAACTAACCCGTTTAATAAACGTACTGTGTTCTGAGTTCAAGTCAAAGAACCTGTTTGACCCGCCTGACTTATTTAACTAAATGTCATTTTACCAATATTCCCTTCAAAATCCTAGATAAATTCATTTTCTTTCATAATTGCATTCTCCTAAGCCCTATGACTGCCTCTCACTCTTAGACCTCGATCTCACCTCACTTCTCCTCACCTTGTTTTCTTATCCATTGTAACCCTTTTGTCACTAAGGTGCCAAGCTATTGTCACCCTCGTCCTTCGCTTCTCTCTATCACTAGAAACCTTAGTCATCGTAATCCTTTGTTTTCATCTTTGAACTCTCTGCCACTATTGCATCATCGCCAACATCCTTTACTTTTACCTTTACCTTTATCTATTTTTCTTAAATTAATTGTTGGAATATGATATTAGTTGTGATTTATTTTGTTTGATATATTGTGATTGATTATTTGTGATATTGAGATATGATTTTGTTTTGAATGATATTTGTGATGCAGTTACCATGTTAGTTTTAAATTTCATATTAAAAATCTATTTATTTGGTTTTTCATAATTTAGATCAATTAAATTAATATTAAAAATTGTATTTTTTTTCTCCTTGATAAAATACAATAATGGGTTTTGATATGAGTGACCAGTTTAATGAACAGGTTGTGTTAGGGTTGAGAAATCCTAACCCGTTTAATAAGCGTGTCAAGTTAATATCAACTCATATAGTCAAATACTTATGAGCGACACAACACGAACGTGATATGCGAACACGAATTGCCACCCCTACTCCAACAGCTAGTCATACTATTTTCCCTTTGCAACATTTTTGTGTACATCCCTTCCCCCCAATCCCTAACAAATTCTTGATCCACTAATTAATATTCATAAATTTTTCTTCTCTAGGATCTTAATGCCCCTAGCTCCCCCCCACAGCTCCCTCACCAATAAAGACCTTATCTTCATTCTTATTTTAACCATTAATTACCTGTGGCTTTGGCTTAGATTGTAGCCCTCCCTCTGAATACACAGGTCTCCCTCAAGTATGAGCTACTCCAGAATTTTTGCTACAGTTGTGGAAAGATGAGCCATGCAAATTTTTATTTTTAATGGGTGTGCAAATACACTCGTTAAAGAAGAATCAAACAAGTCCAACTACATTGAAAAATAGCAAAATCAAATAAACAAACTTTTGTTAACAAATTCCTAAGAGCGGTGGTTAAGATGCATTTAATGTTTTATTAATTAATTATGTTTTTATACATTTTTAAGAAAATAAAGTGAAACTATACTCATATATCCAAAAAAAACACACTCAATCACGATGAATTTATCATATAAACCAATAAATAATTAACAAGTGCACTTTTTTTCATTGAAAAACATACATTACAATTTATAATTAAACATTTATTAATTTTTAATTTGTACTCTTAAGGCGCTCGTTAACATTACCCGTAAACAAACAAGGAAAATGTTAACTTTAACTAAAATAAGGGAAATGTTAATTGATACCTTAAGAGCATTTTATTCATACTAGCCTCTGAGCACGCACGTACTCAGAGGCTCTTCTATTTTTTTGGATAAGGGTTAATAATTTGCATCCATTATAATCTGGGATTACTGCATTTTCCAAAAAAAAAAAAAAAAAAAACCTAGAGACTTGATGAGTATTATGTGTGGTGAGTATTTTGTCCTTAATATAATTCTGCAGCTTTAGGTGATAATTCTCACCTATTTATCCTAAATAAAGCTGCATTTTTATAGGTTAAATATTTAGGTGATATAATTGACTATGTTGCTACATCAATAGCATGGGAAACTCTTATGATACCTGTTCTGTCAAACTTGAAAATATGTCATTGCAAAATGAAATACTTATTCTGTCAAATCTTGAGTAAGAAGGAATAAGGAGAGATGGAAGTGCCTAATTTTAAGGGATCTGGATAAGTATCTAAAATTCAAGAGTGTTTAAATTAGTACTTTTACATATCTAACCTTATTATTTAATCTTTTTAAACATATGAATTTGAGGGTATTTTGGTACGAAAAATGATGAAACCCAAATAAAGAATCATGTTATTAGTAATATAGACTAGCCTCTAAGCACGCACTCATGCGCATGCTCAGAGGCTCTTCTATTTTTTGGGTAAGGGTTAATTTAAAACATTTATTATAATTTGGGATTATTACATTTTCCAATCACAAAAAAGACCTAGGGGTGTAATGAAAAATTATTTCACCACACATAATACTCATCACACCCCTATGTTTTTTTGTGAATAGAAAATTTAGTAATCCTAAATTATAATAAATGCTCTAAATTAACCCTTACCAAAAAAATAGAAAAGCCTCTGAGCGTGCGTGTGAGCGTGTGCTCAGAGGCTAGTATTATTTAAGGGGCTTCTCTTATTTGGATTCCTCAATTTTGATGCCTAAAATACCCTCAAATTTACTAGTTTGTAAAGCTAAAGTAATAGGGTTATACATGTAAAATTACTGATTTTAAAAACTCCTAAATTTTAGCTAAATAAAAAAAAAAGGGTTTTTTTTATCTCTATTTTGAAAAAAAGAAAAAAAAAAAATCCCACGTTCTATGATTCTATCCAAAAAAAACCTACCTGGCCACCTTTTTTTTTTTTTTTTTTTCAAATTTGTGGATAACTATTCCTTTAAAAACTCAAGTAAAATACTAATGTTTAGGTAAAAGTAAAACTACCACTCTCCAACAATCATAGGTTATTTAATTAATAATTCAATGAATAAAAAAACTTGCTCCAAGTTAATTTTTTATGTTCATGTTCTCCTCCCTCACCCTCAAAAATAGGTCCCACGACTATTTGTAATGCCAAAAATTTCATAAAAGACAACTTTGATCTTTGATGAGTCTCCACTCTCCACTCTCAACTTCCCACTACAAATCCTAAAATGTAGCTTACCTTTTTAAATTTTAAAAATTAAAATACTCACTTCTACATAAATAAAAACTTCTCACAACCAAGCAGTTATCTCTGTGTATTATTCTCTATATATTAAGAGGATTCTTGGAGTTAGTTTTTGCCTTTAGTACTGTCAAAATTACCCCTCTTATAACAACACTACAAAATATACATACTACACTTCAAAAAATAAAGAAATAATAATCTAGGGGTATATAAGGAAATTTGAATATTTATTTTAGTAGAAATCGATCATATCGAAAAGAAATCCAAAAAATTTCAAATACCACATTCAAACCCACATTCAACTTTTCCCTAAAAAAAAAAAAAAAAAAAAAAAAAAAAAAAAAAAAAAAAAAACCACTTTCAAATTTACCCAAAAAAAAAACCTACTTTCAAATCTTTAACAAAACTTTCAGATAACTACTGCTAAAAAAAATTGAAGTTAAAAACAAATCCATAAAATTTTAAATACCACTACCACGTCCAAAATTTTATATATATATATATATATATATATATATATATATATATATATATATATATATATATATATATATATATATTTATATAAATACCATGTCCAAACCCAACCCACGTTCATATTCTTATAAAATAATTATAAAAAAAAAAACCACGCAAATCTTTAACAAGTCTTCTAAAAAAATAAATAAATAAATAACAAGAGTTTCAGATTACTACTACTACTAAAAAAAACTGAAGGAAGTTAAAAATATGCAATACATGTATATGTTTTGAAATTCAAATTCTTAAATAAATAAATAAATAAAAAATAATTTTTTTAAAAAAACCACGTTTAGATTTTTAACAAGAATTTCGGATTACTACTTACAAAAAAAACTGATACCAATTCAAACTAATTTCATTAATTTTAATTTGGGGTTTATGCGTATGTCGAATGAAGTTTATGCGTGTGCCAATCACAAAAATTAATTGAAGTGTGTGATGAGATCTAGCACCAAAAGCTAAACCCATCCACACCCCCCACATATTCTAACATGTCTTAATTTGCCTCTGCAATTACATCGTTTAAGTTACTGTTACAAAATTAATAAATTTAGCATTTACATATTAGGTGCTGTAAAATATTTGGAATGCTCAATAAAAGACTTTGCATTATAATCTTCTTCGTCATACATTGTCACACACACACATATATATATATAGGTGGATGGAATTTTTAGCATACATTTATATAATCCAAATATTGTTTACCTTATGAGTTCATTGTATATTATTTTAGTTATGTTATTAAACAAAATCATATTATTTATGGACAAAAAACTAATCAATTAACAATCACATTAGAAACAACACATTGAATGGATGAAATTTATGGAATACTAGCCTCATTAATTTCTATTTATTACAATTTGAGATTTAAGTGTATGTTCGATCATATTAACATTAGAGAATTACTGATACAACGTGTGTTATGAGGCTAGCTTCAAAAATGAACACATCCACACACGAACATATAATTTCAATTTTTTTTTCTTTGTTTATTTTTTGAAGTTAGCCTTATGACACTCCGTTGTATCAGTAATTCTCAAATGTATAATATGATCAAACATACACTTAAATCTCAAATTATAATAAATAGAAATTAATGATTTAAACCCCAAAAAAAAAGAGCCTCATGCATGCGCGGAGCACGTGCAATGAAGCTAGCTATTATTATTATTTTTAGAATGATATAAGGTTTCATTATAAAAGTTAAATAAAATCTTGTAGGGTTGAAGGCTCAAAACAAATATTGGGCCTTGGGCCTTGGTCAAGAGCATATTAGTCAAAGGAGCAACGAATAGTCATAAGTGGTGCAGACTCAGGACTTAATGAGCAAGACACAAAGGGGAAGGCGGTCAGAGGAGGAATATCTCCTCGGATAAACTAAATATAGATCGGATGTAGATCCTAATGATCAAGGTGACCTTCCAGGAAGCTCTAATGATAGGGACATGTGTCATAAACGTACAAGAAAGATGGGAACCCAAAAATATCTAAGGGAAAGCTGCTACCATCGCATTGAATGCTCTGTAGCCAACTCCCTAGCCGCATTAATGAGGAAGTGACCTCTGAACAATACTTTTTCAGCCTTGTAATCATCCCCCAAAGACTTCTAGAGGCGACTGATGGGAAAAGTATCAGCCTAAACCGTCAACTGTCCACGTGTAGGGTAAAGATGAAGGAAGAAATGTAGTATAAATGGGAGTTAAAGCCCCATCAAGGGGTGGGGGAGGAGGCACTATAGCAATCTAAATTGCACTTGTACTCTATTCACTTAATTTATATGAAAACTTACCTCCTCGGACAACGAATTCATTCAGTTCTACATTCCTTGTTCTTGCTTAATTATCTTCTATATCAATACTAGCCGTTGTCAAATTCATTAGTGCCTAATTTTTTAACCCACTCTCTACAAATCTATTGTATTGGGCTCACTAGGCTATGATCACATACATCTTGGGCTTGGGCCACAAACTATGTCCTTACAATTGGCGTTGTTTATAGGAAAGAACTTAAGTATTAGTGAGTGCAACGGTAGACTATGGTAGGATCCACCGGGCATAGCCCGCAAATTCTCAACGACAAGATGATTCTTAACCTTGAGCGTGAAAGAGATCATAAGCATGAACAGGATTGAGAGGGTAGTGGTGCTGAGATTATGTACCCCAACCTGTACAAGGGGCTGAAGCCCCGGGGGTGGATTCGGACTTCATCTGTCATCATTTAAATGACATCATTACAAGTGTTTAAACAGAACCTTAGTCATGCATGTGTCCTCGGACCAGATGTTTTGGGGAAATAAACACTCTATGACATCTTTACAAGTGCTCAAACAGAACCTTAGCCATGCCTATGTCCTTGGACCAGATGCTTTGGGGAAATTAACACTCTATGACATCTTTACAAGTGCTTAAACAAAACCTTAGTTATGCCTGTGTTCTCGAACCAGATGCTTTGGGGAAATTACCACTCTATGACATCTTTACAAGTGCTTAAACAGAACCTTAGTCATGCTTGTGTCTTTGGACCAGATGCTTTGGGGAAATTAACACTCTGTGTTTATTCATTTTCTGTCCTAAGTGTTAAACAGAGCCATAGATATGCCCGGTTCCTCGGACCACATACTTTGGTAGAATTAACACCCTAATACACCTTTGTCAATCTTTTAAGTATTTGATAGAATCCAGGATCATACTTGGTCTTTCGGGTCACATGCCTTGGGATGCTTAACATTATGATACTTGTTTGTTTCCCACAAACTGTTAGACCAGATCCAAAATTATGCCTAATTCCTTGGATGGGCGGCTTTGAGGTGAATAATATATCTCCACTCTGTGCGGCTTACATCACAAAGGGTTCCATTCTCAGGGCAGGTATGCGGTAAATCTCCTTATGGATAGTTCTTAGTCAAATTATATAAACTAATAGCATGATACTAATGTTACTTGTTATTAAAAATAGAGTGGCAACAGCTCAAATCCATTGGCAATAATAAATAAACTTAAAAGCGCATAAAATAAGGACATAACAAGTAGAAATGAAAGTCTATTCATTAATCAAGAGTAGGTACATTACAAATGGTGGCAGAAGCCACAACAACAACAACAACAACAACAACAACAACAACAAAAAAAAAAAAAAAACAGTAAATAACAAAACGACTACAATAAAAAAGAAAGATCCTACAACTACTTTTCTGCAGGCTGAGAGCTCTTCTTGGGGTCATTGGCCATGAGCTTGGCATCCCCAGCACCAGACTTTGGCACAGCTGTTTTGGTTTGGGAGACCACATCCTTGATGGTAAGGGTATCCTTGGAAGGGGTATCTTTGGCCGAGGGTAAGACCTCCTTACCCTTCCCTACTACCTCTAGGGGGATCTCAGCATCCACATCAGGGCTTTGGGTACTGGAGACTTGCTCAGGAGGAGGAAGGGATAGAACGGTAGTCGGAGGGAGGTCAGCTAGAGCTTCTCGGATGTGTTCAGGGAAGAATACTTTCTCAGCTTTCCTCAGCTCGGAGTTAGCAGGGACCTCCGCACTGTTGAGCGCCTCTATCCAGGACTCAATGCAGTAATCCCTACAAACTTCAGCTACCTCCTCAGCCAGCCTTTTTACAGTTTCCTCCACCCCACGTTCGTAAGATGCGGTCACTGCAGCCTCAGTAGTTTCCTTGGCCACCCGAGCTGCCTCTTTCGCTGCATCCTTTACCCTCTGCAGCTCAGCCCTAAGGTCTAGAACCAACTGTTTCTGGGTGGCCAAGTTCAACTCTGTTATATGTAGTTGCTGGCGTTGGTCCTCGGCCTGGGTCTAAGCATTCTTTAGACCAGTTAGGGCACTCATGCGCTCCTTATCCACCTCTTTCAATTTATTGCCCATTGCCATGTGCTCCTCCTTCAGGGCTCCAAGGGCCTTCTCCATCTAGCGCCGAGAATGGCTCTCAGCTTCAGCTTTATTATAGGCATTTCGGACCCATTCCTCAGCCACATAAACTTGTTGGGTGACCTGCATAACAGTGGCAAAGATATCATATATAAAAAAAAAAAAAAAAAATGATGATGATGACACTAATGAATGAAGGAGATTCAGAAAGACAGAAATTAACTTACCATGGCAAGGTCCCTCTTCAATGACATGAAGAGCTCCGGTTGCCTGGTGCGTCTGAGAGCCTCCATATCCTTTGGGAGTAGAAGAGGCTGCTCTAGAGCTTCAGCCAAATAGGTCGCATGCCCTCTCTGGGATTCCCAAATAGTAGCATCCCAAGGAATGGGGGCTTCGTCCAACTCTATCCGGGGAGCCCATATGCACTGTTGTCGGCGCATTTCGACATCCTCCCTGCTATCATTGGAGGTGGCCCTTTTATCCCTAGGGTCTTTGGTCTTCTGTTGTTTGGTGCCCTTCAGAGGGGCTATCTGACCTTCTTCCAATTCCTGCACTGTCTTTTTCTTCTTCAACTTCTACATGGCGTGCAGGTTGAGATCAGCGGGAGGAGGAGGAGGAGGGGGAAGATTGGCAGGAATTTAGGTCTTGGGAACGTCTTTCGAAGTTCCCCCCTTGTTCCTATTGGCTATTAGACCTTTCAAGCTTGGTCTTTTCTTCGAATCCATCCCTTCCTCTTCCTCTGAAGTTATGTCAACGTAGGCAACAATTAATGTGGGCTAGTGAGCTACGGAGAGTCTGTCGGACTCAATTTCAAAATCTGAGAGCTCCACAAGCCTGTCAGGCACTCCTTTCTCGTCGAAATGAAAGTCGTCTATCTCTTCTTCAAGAGGTAAACGAGAGGATGCTGCCCCTTCTTCTACTGCTACCGCTTGGGGCGGAACTTGTGGGAGGGGTATTGCAAACGGTGGGGGGTTCTGCTGGATTGGTAATACGACTGGAGGAAGGTCGTGTTGGGCAAGGAAATCCGATCTTGATACGTCGATCCTGGCCAACCGGGGGTCACCTGCTCTAATGGCATGTTTGACCTCTTAGAATATCTTCGATAGAGGCTCAAAATCCAGAACTAGGTGGACGGCTCTCAGTTGTCTATCCTCACTCACGAAGATTTCAGATCTTAGCAAGTAGTTGAGAGCAGCAACGTTGGTTAGGTTAATCCGAGGAGCTACTTGCCTCTTATCTGCAGAAATAGCTGAGAAGCAAAACATGGTTAGAAGATTAAAGTCTATCATTAAAGGAAAGCGAAACAAAAGGAGTAAAACATGGTTGAGGTTAAAGAGTCCCAATCTATTGCTAGGAAGCCTAACTCTAAGTCACCCCACCTGGCTTTCCCTCTCGGATGGGGTAGTGAAGGCCATCATGCCATGCTCCCGAAGTAATAAGATAATCATCTTTCATACCCTTGTTGGATTTGGGTAGACACGATACTAGTCTTACGACGTCAGAACGGGATTTAAGGTAATATCCCGCGTTCTTTTGGGAGTGGCACTTGTACATGTGGACCACATCATGCCAAGTGAGCCGCAGACCCAGATGCTTGTTGAGAGCATCAATGCTACCTAAAACCCCGAATAGGTTGGGTGCGCACTAGTGGGGGCATATCCCATGGTTGAGAAGGTAGTCCTGTGTTATCTTACCCATAGGGAGGGTCATCCCTCCCTCTATGAAGGCTATCATGAATTTGATGACTTCCCCCTCTTCTCGGTTTGTTACTATTTGTTCTGGGGAACAGTATCGCAGGGCAACTTCTTGTGGTATGTGGTATTTTTCCTTAAAGGCCTCTATTTTGGCAGGAGCGTCCACTAAGTGCTTAAATCTACCCATCTAGACAAACTAAAGGGAAACCACCGAAATTGATAAGTAGAGAATTAAGAACTGGAAGGTCGAGAAGACCAGCCGAGGAGAAAAAGAAAGGTTTAAAGAAATTAAAACTTACGAGAAACTAAGATGTATGATAATCTCTAAAACCTTTAGAGAAATTCTCAGAGATTTCTTGGAAGAAAGGTGTGGAAAGCATAGTAACTTAGAAAGCTTTATGAGTTTGGATGCTTGAGATTTTTGGAGAGCTTGAGAGTTCATAAAATGAGGGGAAAATGGTTTCCCTCAAGGCTTTATATAGAGGGTAAAAATGAGTGGGAGATATCCCGCTCGAAATTCTAGGGGAAAGGTCAACTGTTGGATCTGCGCCTCACCGTTAGATCTGGGGAACACAGCGCCACCCGGAGCAATTAATGAAGCTTCGTGGGCTTCGAAACGCCAGAAGCAATTATGGGGTGCGTAAAACGGCATTCTCACACGTGTGTGAATCAAAGAATCAGGTAAAATTAATTTGTAATAATTCAAAACTCCACTTTTCTCCTCGGATGATAAGGAAAAAACCGGAGTTTTGAGGGGCTATTGTAGGGTTGAAGGCTCAAAACAAATATTGGGCCTTAGGCCTTGGCCAAGAGCATATTAGTCCGAGGAGCAATGAATAGTAATAAGTGGTGCAGACTCAGGACTTAATGAGCAAGACACAAAGGGGAAGGTGGTTCGAGGAGGAATATCTCCTCGGATAAACTAAATATAGATCAGATGTAGATCCTAATGATCAAGGTGACCTTCCAGGAAACTCTAATGATAGGGACGTGTGTCATAAACGTACAAGAAAGATGGGAACCCAAAAATATCTAAAGGAAAGCTGCTACTATCGCATTGAATGCTCTGTAGCCAACTCTCTGGCCGCATTAATGAGGAAGTGACCTCTGGCCAATACTTTTTCAGCCTTGTAATCATACTCCAAAGACTTCTAGAGGCGACTGATTGGACAAGTATCAGCCTAAACCATCAACTGCCCACATGTAGGGTAAATATGAAGGAAGAAATGTAGTATAAATGGGAGTTGAAGCCCCAGCAAGGGGGGAGGAGGCACTGTAGCAATCTAAATTGGACTTGTACTCTGTTCACTTAATTTATATGAAAACTTACCTCCTCGGACAACGAATTCATTCAGTTCTATGTTCCTTGTTCTTGCTTAATTATCTTCTATATCGATACTAGCCGTTGTCAAATTCATTAGTGCCTAGTTCTTTAACCCACTCTCTACAAATCTATTGTATTGGACTCACTGGGCTACGATCCCATACATCTTGGGCTTGGGCCACAAACTGTGTCCTTACAAATCTTATGAAAGTTTAATATTTAAAGAAAATATACTTAATTTTAAAATGAAGAATTTGTTAAGGATTTGAGTTTTTGGAATTAGATGACTAATTGCAAGAGCTGTTTTAGATACCTTTACACCCTTTAAATTGTCTGAGTACTCTTCTCTAAACACATTGCTATCTATAAACATCTATAAACATCCAACTACGTTCTTCCCCTTCTTTTATCTTTGCAACAATCATCTATCTATTAACTACTTTGACCACTAAATCCACCCTTGCTTTCCACAATAAAACCAAGCCTCCAGCCTTGCCATAGGATGAAGAGCAACAACTCTGGAAGAACCACAGCTTCCTTCTAATATACTCAACCCTTTTTTCACTAACTTTGGTTTATGATAAGAAAATACAGTCCGGTTGATACTCCTTATTCAACAACCTTAGAGCTTAGAATTTTGATGCCTTCTCTATACCTTGACAGTTCCAACATATAATTCTCATTTTCCTCTAACCCATATAATGGCTCCCACTACTGAGTTGTCAAGAAAACCAAGAGCTTTAGGTCTACAAAATAACTCAACCCAAACTACTTAACCCAAAAAAGATGCTAAAATGACCAGATAAGTCAAGATCTTTAAGCCTTCCAAACTACTTATCTTTGGTTTATAACATCTATAACAATTGCGCTACCCACTAAATGGTCAGTAAGCAATAATTGCAACACATTTTTTACATGCCATAGATGTTTAGCACTTGCCTAATTAATTTGAAGTGCATGCAATACATAGCAAAATACAATAATAGCATGAGTTGCATGCACGTGTAATTAAGTTAGTGCTAGTGTTACTATACTATTGTTACTATACTATTGATGTTACTATACTATTGTAAGTATACACCAATTATGTTGGAGCTACCTATGCTAACATTACTGTTGATATTACTATACTATTGTATTGTTCTTGCATGCACTTCTAATTACTTAGGCATGTGATATTGCAAACATGCACTTTTAATTACTTTACAGTAATACCAACATCACATCATAAGTAATTAGAAGTGCATGCATAAACAATACAATAGTATAATGACATCAACAATAATACTAGTATAGGTAGTTCCAACATAATTGGTGCAGACTTACAATAGTATAGTAATAATAGTATAGGCAGCTTCAAAATAATTGGTGCAGACTTATTAGTTGGTGTAGCTAATGCAAGTAACCATTGCAGGCATCAACCTTATGAAGGTTAACATGGTAGCAACATCAAGGCAGGATCCTAATGCCTCCTGTACACAAGCGGGGGCCTGTAATATCTTTTCCTCCTCCTTTGATGAACTGTCTAATTGTTTTTTTACAATCAACAAAGGTTGCATTAGAATTTGGCATAAATGCACTTTTGGTCCTTACATTTTGCATCTTTTTCTATTTTGGTCCATACATTTTATTTTTACCACTTTTAGTCCCTAAACCAATTAACACGTGACATTTAAGTCCTTACCGTCAGTCAACTAACGGGAAAAGCTGATGTGGCTAACGAAGATAATTAAAAATCTTTTAAAAACATTAAAAATCCACTGTGGTCAAGTCTGCCATGCCACGTGGCTTCTCACCCAATTTACTTCGCATATGTCCCTCACGTGACCACCACTACCACATTAATCTCCCAAATCAGTACCAAAAAACCTAAAATCCCCCAAATCAGTACCAAAAACCCTAACAACAAAAAACATTCCTCACCTCCACCCACACAGCTATTCCTCGAAGCCCAGACCAAAATGGAAGCAAGCTCTTCAACAAGTTCTAGCGTCAGGAGGAGAGCACCAATGAGGTAATCAAAAACCTGTCCTAGTTGAGTGGTTGGGTTGCGAGTTGCTTTGACTAGAGTCACCAGACCCAATATCAGTCCAGTAGTAGGGTACCAATGCGCAGAACATAAGGACAGTTTCACTTTCACAGTTTTACTGATTGAGGAGTTGGGAGTTGGAACTTGGATGCGTATTGTAGTTGTATTGATTGGAAACACGAGGTTTGGTCGGCTTATCAGCTGTCAGTCTCAAGATTACTCTAACTATTAAAAATCTAAAGCAACCCTCTCAATTTCTAAAGTAATGGTGGACAAGCTCTACTACGTGAACATATATGTAATTTCATACGAAAGTTTTATATATATATATATATATATATATATATATATTTTAAATTGTACTCCCTGGGGTGGAAATAAAAAAACACTCTAATTAAGCCTCTAGTGAAAAGTCTTAAATACCTCTCTCATGTTTTAGAATAAACCTACCATTATGCTTACATTCTCAATACATTATGTAGCGATTCAAAGATCATCTATGCATTAATTCATCTAAAAAAGTTGCATAACTACTGTATAGATCTTGTGATTAAACAAAGTTGGAAGAACTTTCCTCCAGACCAGAATTTTCCAAACAAGAATTTTGTCCATTATTTAAAGGATTTCACCCCACCATCCCATTAATGAGCTCCAATCATTTTTTTAAAATTTTTTTTTTAAAAGAAGCATGTTTCTCTCAGGGTTATCAGGTAGGTTTATTCTAAAACATGAGAGATGTATTTAAGACTTTTCACTAGAGGCTCAATTGGAGTGTTTTTTTTATTTCCACCCCCGGAAGTACAATTTAAAAAAAAAAAAAAAAACTTTCGTATGAAATTACATATATGTTCACGTAGTAGAGTTTGTCCACCATTACTTTAGAAATTGAGAGGGTTGTTTTAGACTTTTAATAGTTAGAGTAATCTTGAGACTGACAGCTGATAAGCCGACCAAACCTCGTGTTTCCAATCAATACAACTACAATACGCATCCAAGTTCCAACTCCCAACTCCTCAGTCAGTAAAACTGTGAAAGTGAAACTGTCCTTATGTTCTGCGCATTGGTACCCTACTACTGGACTGATATTGGGTCTAGTGACTCTGGTCACAGCAACCCGCAACCCAACCACTTAACTAGGACAAGTTTTTGATTACAGTAACACCTTATTGGTGCTCTCCTCCTCACGCTGGAACTTGTTGAAGAGCTTGCTTCCATTCTGGTCTGGGCTTCGAGGAATAGTTGTGTGGATGGAGGTGAGGAATGTTTTTTGTTGTTAGGGTTTCTCGTACTAATTTGGGGGATTTTGGGTTTTTTGGTACTGATTTGGGAGATTAACATGGTAGTGGTGGTCACGTGAGGGACACATGCGAAGTAAATTGGGCGGGAAGCCACGTGGCATGGCAGACTTGGCCACGGTGGATTTTTAATGTTTTTAAATGATTTTTAATTCTCTTTGTTAGCCATATCAGCTTTTCCCGTTAGTTGGCTGACGGTAAGGACTTAAATGTCACACGTTAATTGGTTTAGGGACTAAAAGTGGTAAAAATAAAATGTATGGACCAAAATAGATAGGTGCAAAATGTAGGAACTAAAAGTGCATTTACGCCAAATTCTAATGCAACCTTTGTTGATTGTAAAAGAGCAATTAGACAGTTCATTGAAGGAGGAGGAAAAGATATTACAGGCCCCCGCCTATGTATAGGAGGCATTAGGATCCTGCCTTGATGTTGCTACCATGTTAACGTTCATAAGGTTGATGTCTGCGGTGGTTACTTGCATTAGCTACACCAGCTAATAAGTCTGTACCAATTATTTTGAAGCTGCCTATACTATTATTACTATACTATTGTAAGTTTGCACCAATTATGTTGAAACTACCTATACTAATATTACTGCTGATGTTATTATACTATTGTATTGTTTATGCTTGCACTTCTAATTACTTATGATGTGATGTTGGTATTACTATAAAGTAATTAAAAGTGCATGTTTGCAATATCACATGCCTAAGTAATTAGAGGTGCATGCAAGAACAATACAATAGTATAGTAACATCAACAGTAATATTAGCATAGGCAGCTCCAAAATAATTGGTGCATACTTACAATTGTATAGTAACGTTAACAGTATAGTAACGATAGTATAGTAACACTAGCACTAACTTAATTACACGTGCATGCAACACATGCTATTATTGTAGGCGTAAATGCACTTTTGGTCCCTACATTTTGGAGCCATTTATATTTTGGTCCCTACATTTCTATTTTACCGTTTTTAGTCCTTAAAATGAAAAATGCGTTCCATTTTAGTCCTTATCGTCACTCACTTAACAGAAATTGCTGATGTGGCAAATGGAGTGCACTACTGGCACATTAAACGCTGACATGGCCATTAAAAAAAATTAAAAAATTTTAATTGGCATTTAAAATATGCCACTTCAGCTTTTTAATTTTAAAAAAGAATTACTAATCAATTTTAACAAAAGAAAAAAAGAAAAAAACAGAATTAAAAACAATAAAATACAAGAATTCAGATCTAATCCATTTTAAACAAGAACATAATCGAAGATTGAAAGCTCTAGCAAATCACGTCACTTGAAGCCCACGGTTTTGAACAGAAAGTGGATGAGCTGAAACCGATTTCTGAGTTCAAGAGAAGCTTTTTCAAGAAAGAACTTGATCTTTCACCCCAAGTCACTCTCATGCTCACTGAGATTCAAGAGCAAAAGAGCTTGATGAGAACTTACCAAATCACCATCAAGAAGCTCCAGAATGAGGCAGACCACAAAGACTGACATTTCTTCGCTGCAAAACTAGCTCAACGACTCGGTTTCCTTCAACAAGTCCTTAGAGAAGAGGCTAAACGCAACTGGGCCTCTATCAATGTTCGATAATCTTAAGCTTAACAAGTGCTTTTTCTGATCTAATCGAACAATAGAAAGTGCTTTTTCTTCTTCTTCAGTTAGTGATCGGAGATTGAAAGCTCTAGCAAGATAGGATGGGTGGGTGGGGTCAGATTTGGGTTTGTGTTTGGTTGCCTTGTTTGGATTTGAGTTTTCTGGGTTTGCTGAAAATGGATTATTGGGTTTGTGTTTGTATTCTTGCTGATGTTTGGGTTTGTGTTTGTTGTTTTTCTGTTTAGTTGACAAGAAATGGCAAGAAAATGCTCTGTTCACAACCACCAACAACCCACAATTAAACCGATCTCCAGCAAACCCAAAAGATCTAGAATACCCACAAGAAAAACAAACCAAAAAACTCATCAATCATCAGATCTTAAAGGCCAAAAATTCCAAAACCAAATCTAAAAATTCAACCCAGCAACAAACTGATTCTCTTAACCAGTAACAACCCAATTCGCTTACCTCCAGATCGAAACGAAAAGTTGTGTGAGTGAAGGACTTGGCGGAGAGGAAATTGAAGAGGACTCGGCGTGGTCGACGTCGTGAAGCCTCCTTGCTCCGTCGTGAAAACGCTGGCCACCACCACCACTATCTCTCTCTCTAATTTCTCAAATCAACATGAAGAGCCGTGTGTGTTTGTGGGTATGGGTTGGTTTCATGTTGGGGAAGAAAATGAAGAACACATGTTCTGATCTTCGTGCTCTTCCCAAAAATAAAGAAAAAAAAATTAATTTAACTATTTTCTTTTCTTTTTTTTAAAAAGAAGGTTTGAAGTTTTTTAATTATTTTTATTTGATGTAGTTTTTTTTTTTTTTTTTTTTTTTTTTTTTTTTTTAAATTAAAAAGCTGAAGTGGCATATTTTAAATGCCAATTAAAATATTTTAATATGTTTTTAATGGCCACGTCAGCATTTAATGTGCCAGCAGTGCACTCCGTTTGCCACATCAACAATTTCTGTTAAGTGAGTGATAGTAAGGACTAAAATGGAACACATTTTTCATTTTAGGGACTAAAAGTAGTAAAATAGAAATGTAGGGACCAAAATAGAAATGACCCCAAAATATAGGGACCAAAAGTGCATTTACGCCATTATTGTATTGTACTTTACTATGTGTTGCATGCATTTCAAATTAATTAGGCAAGTGCTAAACATCTATGGCATGTAAAAAATGTGTTGCAATTATTGCTTATTGACCATTTAGTGGGTAGCACAAGTGTTAAGGTAAGTCTAACGTTGAAATAGTTTTGACCTTAGAAGGCTTAGAGATCTGGACTTATCTGGTCATTTTAGCATTTTTTTTGGGTTAAGTAGTTTGGGTTGAGTTATTTTGTAGACCTAAAGCTCTTGGTTTTCTTGACAACTCAGTAGTGGGAGCCATTATATGGGTTAGAGGAAAATGAGAATTATATGTTGGAACTGTCAAGGTATAGCTAAGGCATCAAAATTCTAAGCTCTAAGGTTGTTGAATAAGGAGTATCAGCCGGACTGTATTTTCTTATCATAAACCAAAGTTAGTGAAAAAAGGGTTGAGTATATTAGAAGGAAGCTGTGGTTCTTCCAGAGTTGTTGCTCTTCATCCTATGGCAAGGCTGGAGGCTTGGTTTTATTGTGGAAAGCAGGGGTGGATTTAGTGGTCGAAGTAGTTAATAGATAGATGATTGTTGCAAAGATAAAAAAAGGGGAAGAATGTAGTTGGATGTTTATAGATGTTTATAGATAGCAGTGTGTTTAGAGAAGAGTACTCAAGCAATCTAAAGGGTGTAAAGGTATCTAAAACAGCTCTTGCAATTTGTCATCTGATTCCAAATACTCAAATCCTCAACAAATTCTTCATTTTAAAATTAAGTATATTTTATTTAAATATTAAACTTTCATAAGATTTTATTTAAATTTTTGAATTTTAAAAAAAAATCATTTAACTTTTATAATGAAACCTTATATCATTCTAAAAATAATAATAATAATAGCTAGCTTCATTGCATGTGCTCCGCGCGTGCATGAGGCTCTTTTTTGGGGGGGTTTAAATCATTAATTTCTATTTATTACAATTTGAGATTTAAGTGTATGTTTGATCATATTATACATTTGAGTAGTCATGAAGTCATAAATCAGGAAAAAAGAGATGTGGGGAAAATAATAAAGCAATTAGAGATATGAGTTTTGGAACCCATTCATGAATTTTGGTGTTCCTTTCGGGGCAGAGAAAGAAGACAAAATGAAGACCAACAGGGCAAGAGCAATAGAGCACTACAATTGAGAAACGAAAAAAACTCACTGATAATCTTTGATTTTTGCTAGAGATAGTCTTCGACTTTTGCTGGAGAAGAATAGAAGCTTCGAACTTTGCTTTCGATGGGTCTGCGATCTAGATGACGAGATAGGTCTCTATTTTCTAGAGATAGGTATTTGGGGAGATGGGTATTCGTGTTAGAGATGGAATATGCAGTGTGTTGGAGATTAGGGAGATGGGTATTTGATGGAGTGTGTTGGAGGTGCTGGAGATGGATTTGGAGAGTGTTGGAGATTTGGGGAGAAGGGTATTTGTTGAAATGCTAGAGTCAGAGTGTGTGGGAGAGAAGGAAATTGTTTTTAAATAATTTTTATATGGGTTGAGAGGACATGCAGGTTACACACGGGTTACCGTTATGAGTATTTGGCAGGGTGTGAGCTCCACTAAAAAGGGGAAAAAGTGAAGAAAAACAAAATCTGAGTTATGAATCAAACAAAGAATTTTGAGTTTTGGGTTGTTGGTGAAATAGAGTTTTGAGATATGAGTAATGAGTTTGAGATATGAATTTTGAGTAATGAGTTAGCCCCAATCCAAACAGCCTCTTACTTCTTCCTTCTTCCTTCTTCCTTTTTGTTTTTCTTTCTTCTTCAATTGGTGGTGGGTTGGATTGCCTTGGTTTTGCTTTGGGTCGTAAATAGAGTGTAGGTCCTGTATTCCAATGAATTCTTTTATGGCTCAAATGGCTTTTCGGCTGGAGTTTCTGCTTCCGTTGCCCACTTTGTGTAAATAAAGGGTCTCGGGCCTTAATTAGAAAGGCTATGGGCTTCAAGCTTTGTTCCGTGTAGTGAAGTAGTTTGGACTTCGGAATCCAATGCTTTAAGAAAGAGATCACGAGCTTATAACCCCATGTTGACAACAGTGGGTCGGGAGTTAAATTGGTGATATATACTGAATGGAAAGAAGAACTTCACATATTTGAAGTTTAAATTCAATTAAAATTTTATTTTTATTTTTAAGAGTTCTTATTCATTATGGTGAAATTTAGGGAGTGTTTTGCATTTTAACCAAAAAAATAAAATAAGGCTAGTAAATAAACTAATAGTTATGGTATGTTAAGTTGGGTTAGATGGATTGAAAAACTATCAATGCAAACTTGACTCAACCCAAGGTTCAAAATAAAAGTTCTACTCAATCCAACCCATCAACCCAAAAAAAAATCAACTCAGGATGTCAAGTTGGATGGAGTTGGTTTTGTTGGGTTAGTGGATTGTAAGCAAATCCCTATTAGAGACAATATGCGTTAAAAATTTAAAATCAAAATTACAGATTGTAACTACTTTAATAGAAATGAGAAATAAAATGAAAAATGAGAATCATCGTAGTTGGATTTCAATTTTTTACTTCTAAAAAAAAAGAAAAAAAAGAAGAGAAATGGAACATGAATTCTCAATAAAAATGCATTTCACAAATCCCAAATGGCTAATTAAACATGCAAATTTTATTTTTATTTATTTTTGGCAAAATACATTATTGTAACTTGGTAAGTCATGCTAATTTTTTAAAGAAGAGAGGATCAAATTATACTTCAAATAACACACTTTCTTCCCACAACGGAAAAAAAAAAAACACACACACACACACATTTTTTTAAAAGACATGAGATAATTGTGTAAAAGGAAATAAATTGGAACAATAAAAATCTAAAAGTGGGAGAGAGAAAAATTGTATAGTGATGGACCGATCGGGATGAGTTAGGGAAAAAGTTGTATACTCTGTCGTGTCTTTACTCTCTCTCTGTTGATAGCAAAAAAAAAAAAAAGATCAGAACGCAGTGCGGAAATGGAGATTCGTTATGGTGGAATTCAAGGTGGGTTTGCACAGATTTTCAGGAGAGAGATGGGCTTCACTAAGCCCAGATGCTTCGCTCGCAGATTCTCTGCTTCTGAGGTTTCCAATTCTTGCTCCTCTCCTCCTTTTCTTCATGATTTACCACGTTTCTTATCAAATGCCTTACATTTACTGCTTTTTATATATTGATGAAACCCAATTAGTCTACTTGACAACTCCATGCCCAACCTGATTTATTTGTAGTTAGATTGGTTACTGAGGCATACGAGAAAAAAGAGTACAAATCCAAATTGTTTTGTTTTATATATATTACCTTTATTGTTTTGTATTAAATGTGGTTCCATAGCGAATATGATCTTTTTTTTTTTTGGATGAATCAAAATTTTATTCAATCCAAATGATAGTAGCATGGTTGTGTACAAATCACTCAATCATAATCTATCAACTCCTATCAAACATATAATGGAGCTGCCCAAGCTACTTTACAAATCATAGGTGTCATTGTTTTGCCTTTCAAGCATTCCAGCCTTCAATTGGCCTTGTAATGAGACATTTGCTGAGGACAGTAAAGAACACATGATCTCTCAACTCTGCTGTTTTTTTCTATAAAAAACATGTAACATACCCCCTCTGTAGACCGATTTGCAAGACTGTCTGTTGTTGATGACCTGTTTTGTCACTGAGCCAACAAATAGAAGCATGCTTTTGGCACTGATTTAAAAAAAAGGGCTTTCACCGATTAACGTTCTCTGGTTTGAAAGGCACTTCAGGTTTCAAAGCCAACAAATAAGAGTAAAGTTTATTTTTCCTGTTAAACATCTGTTTCTCGATTCAGTTAGATGGCATCTTCTTTATGGATCCTTCATCAAATACCTCTGTATAGAAAGATCTATATGAACTTATGAAGCATTGTAATGGTTGATTATGTGATTTCGCATATCAGTGCAGGTCCTTGTAAAGCAAATAAATCTTTATGGCAAGTTAAATGGTCATGAAGGTTGTGTAAATGATGTGGATTTCAACTCTACTGGTGATCTCCTTGTATCAGGTTCTGATGATAAACAAGTTATATTTTGGAATTGGGAAACTAAAACTAAACAGTTCTCATATCCTTCTGGCCACTTGGACAACATATTCCAGACCAGAATTATACCATTCACTGATGATCGGAAAATAGTGACTTCTTCCTCTGATGGCCAGGTGAATTTATAACTAAATTCTTCTCTTCCCTTTTCTTATTCGTTTTGGTTTTTGGTGAAATGCACTTGGCAATGAACTGATTATCCATTTTGGCCTCTTTATTGAATTTTCTTTTTCATTGGAAAAACAATTTGACTGTTGACCTTTTTCATTATTTTATAGTTTTGTATTTTGATGTGCTATAATCACTTGTCCAGAGAAGCCTCAAATGTTATAGGCTGTTATTTGGAAAAAAATATTTTGAAGAAACTAAACCATAAAATGTGGGAGTTGTTTGCCTGCAGAAGATTTTGTTCATTCTGTCCATTTTGTCCACTGTGCTGCCTGAAAATTATAAGAATTTTAGTAATTTCCATCCTAACAGTCTGGGTAAACTGTTCTATCTTTACCCACTTGCTTAGATTTTGGCTTATTTTCTAACCATTCTGAATGTGTTTTTCCCCTTGCAGGTAAGGCTTGGCCAGGTCTTGGAGGATGGCCAAGTTGATACGAAAATGTTGGGCATGCACCAAGGCCGTGTGCACAAGCTTGCTCTGGAGCCAGGAAGTCCACATATATTATATAGCTGTGGTGAAGACAGTTTTGTTCAACATGTGGGTTTAATTTATGATATGCTGGTTATTGATGCTCTTGTTTCTCCCTTCTATTTTGAGATTTAGTTATTTCCCTTTCCCTTTCAGTTTGATTTGCGAAGTAGTTCTGCTACAAAACTTTTCTGTTGCTCCTCATTGACAGAAAATAGTAAGCAGCCTCCAAAGAACGTAAGGTTGAATGCCATTGTAATTGACCCAAGAAATTCGAATTACATTGCTGTTGGAGGATCTGATGAATATGCACGTGTTTATGACTTGAGAAAATGCCAATTGAATGCATCAAGTAATCTAGATAGACCTGTGAACACATTTTGCCCCCGTCACCTGATTGCGACCAACAACTTTCACATCACAGGGTTGTCTTACTCTAATACAAGTGAACTTCTTGTCTCGTACAACGATGAACTCATTTATCTATTTCAAAAGTACATGGGGTTGGGCCCCTCATCATCATCTGCCTCAGCTGAAGATCTATTGAAAAATGAAGAGCCACAGGTTTACTTGGGCCATAGAAATTCGAAGACAGTTAAAGGAGTGAGTTTTTTTGGCCCCAATGATGAATATGTCTTGAGTGGGTCTGATTGTGGCCATATATTTATTTGGAAGAAGAAGGGAGCTAAATTAGTGCGTTTAATGGTAGGTGATCGCCATGTTGTAAATCATCTTGCGCCCCATCCCCATATTCCTATTCTTGCTACTTGTGGGATGGAAAAAAATGTAAAGCTCTGGGCTCCTATGGCAAGTGATGCTCCTCCAGTGCCTGCCAATGCTAAACAGGTACTATCTTTCGCCTCCTTTACCCTCCCCCAGGTCTTCTCCTTCTTTTGTTTTGGTGGGGAGGGGGTTCAAATAAGGCAATTGGAGACAAAATATGACTTATTTATTGCATGTAATTTTCTGATACTTATTACTTAATCTGTGAATAGATTATGGAGTCTAATAGACAAGGCAGGGAAGACCATGCGAGGGTAACTCTTACCCCTGATGTTATCATGCATGTCTTGCGCCTGCAGAGGCGACAGACGATGGCATACACTGAAAGGAGATACAGCAGAGCTGATATTGAGAGTGATGAAGAAGATGCAGGATATGGATTCTCAGATGGTGATACATCTTCTGGAGAGGGTTCAATAGGAAATTCCACTGAGTGCAAGATTAGCTAGAAGTTTGTAACTTATAAAGTAAGCCAATTTGGGTTCTATTTTTCTCCTATCCTTCCATTATGTTAATTTTAATATGCTTGATATTCGTCTAGTATTTATAATCTGTGATATGGGATGCCTATCTTTATTTGGTGGGGGTGTTAAATAAGGATTTGGATTCTTCAGGGCAAATGGTAACGCCCTTACTTCCTATTCTTGATGTCCAACTTAGTGCTGACATTATGTGTTTTGGTTTTGTGCCAGGAAGTGTAGTAGCATTGTCAGAAGTGCAGAAGCTAAATTTTGCTAAATGGATGAGCTTAAACTTGTACATATTTCTTATGCCAACAATCGTTTTCTACTTTCAGAATGCCCTATTTTTGAAGCAAGAGCAGACCTTCTGGAGTGTGTGATGTAATATAATTTTTGTCCAAATGTCCTGAATATGTACGCTAATTGTATTCTAGATAGAATAACATTCGGTCACGATATTTCACTGTGTTTGTGCAATGTAGTGCAAGTTTGCCAATATGGTAGTTGTCTATTTGATTATATATATATTAAGAGTGAATGTAAAGAGAATTTTGAATAATTTGGGGGGCAGCCTAAAGATTTCTATTGAATGATTGGACTGGAAGCAAATATCACTAATTTCTTCAATTGGGTTTGAAAGACTACTATTCCATTATTCAACTGAAATTTGTGCTCCATTTTCATTAAAGATTGCCATTTTGCATTCTAATTTGTGCACTGTTGTGATGCGATGCCTAACATGGCTTCATGATGGTTTCTTAGTTTTTACCATAAACTGATTAAAGTGGGACTAGAGTGAGGATTTATTTTTTCAAGTTCTTTAATTTGACTCATCTATATTCTGTTGGGTTGGTTAAGAGTGCCGAAATGTGCATTAGTTATGGTTGAATTTTATTATTATTATTTTTTTTATGAGAAATGTGACGGATATGACAAGTTTACAACCATTACTATATTTTAAGCTTACAAATTGAAATGCCAACAATCATTAAAACCAAGGACAGACTTAGGTGGGGGCTCAAGGGGGCCCGGGCCTCCCTGGGTCCAAAATTTTTGTTCTTTTTTGTTATTTTGTATTTCATTTTTGTAGTTGGACCCCCTTTTTCTCTAGTTAGTCTAGTTAGTCTAATCTAAATAGCAACTATCTAACCCAAAAATTTAACAAAAACAATAAAAATATTCACAATGATGATTGTATTTTAGCAAAAAAAACTATTTTACCACCAAAAAACAAAAAAAATCATGTGTTATTGAAGAAGCTAAAACTAATTTTTGTGCAACTAAAGTAAATTGGCATAAATACCTGGTGACTATAGCAAGTTATTAAAAATAAAATGTAATATTTTTATTAAGATTATAGTTCTTCTTTCAATTAAAAAACTCAAATTCTCTCTCTTCCTTATTATTTTAATGAGTTGTTTATATTATTTTAAATGAAGTAATAAAAAAAAAAATAGAACATTTGATACTGGGTGTATTGTAAATAAAAGTGAGGTGGTAAAATAGATAAAGTAGCTTTTTAAGGTACTAAAAGCTATCAAAAAAAAAAAAAAAGCTACAATTTTTAGTACTACCATTGTGAATGCTCTAACTTCAAAAAAAAAAAAAAAAAAAAAATTCCTAGCCAGCCTACTATTAACAAAAAAAATTTCTTTTTTTGGTTTTTTTGTTTGTTGTCTTTGTTGGTAGATGATTGCATCTTAATGTATTTAGAAATAACGATTTTGCGTATTTATAATTTTTTAATACTATATGAATATCTATTTGGAGTTTTTTTTTTTTTTCTTTATACTCCGGCCTCTGTTAACTTAAAATTTTGAATCCATCCTTGATTACGACACCTTTATTTGAAGCTTGTTAATCATATATATTGTCATATCAATTTGTAAGTTTTATTTATTTTTTTTAATGCAGTAAAATTTATAATAACTTTAACATTTTCCAAATTTTATATTGTGATCGACTAACTTTTTTTTATAGAAATTGAGCATATTTAAGTTAAACGTGTATTTATTAATTAACTTTTATTACTTAGTAGTCCGGTGTGATTCCTCCTTAATAAAATCCTATCATGTTTAATATAGATGTTGGTTTAATTCTAATAATAATATTTAAAGGGTTTTCACTAAAATTGTCTTCAATAATTTTATAGAGCGAAGTAGATGTATCTTTAGTTCTTTTTTTTGATGAACGATGTATCTTTAGTTCTTTACCATCTTCTAGTAACAGGTCTTGGATGCATGCCATGTAATAGCAATTCTTGAACCAACGGTCCAGATGGCTTACATATAGCTCCATACAAACCCTTGGATAGTCGTCTGGGATAGATTTTATTTTCTCAGCCTGGCCCATGCTACACCAAAAGCAATGAAGTCAAAGCCGAAAACTCAAAAAGCACCGTATCGTTGACCATGACCTTGAGGATTGGTTCGTAAATATCAGACTATGACATGGCTACTCTCGTAATTAACTCAACACGTGGTCATTTTCATTCATCATTGACAAAATTAAACAATTCCCGCTTACCAATCCTTTCAAAAATTTACACACACACACACATACAACACTGGCACAAAAAAACCAAAACTCGTAGATCCAAACCAACCGTTTAAACTTCCTTCTTAAGCCCTCACTTTTCACTGATACTTTTTCATTCTTCGATTCTTCTAGAGCACAAACTCAGAGAGAGAGAGAGAGAGAGAGAGATGGAGTCGGATCTCTCGCTCTTGGAGATCTCCAGCGAAGACGATTCTCTACTGCTGGAGTTACCAAACGACGACGCTTCGAAGCTTAACAGCAACAACTATTTCTTATGCTCGCCTCTCCAAATCTATGGATCTAAGCCTCCTCGTCCTCTTCGCTCCGCAATTGGTTAGGGTTTTCACTCTCTCTTCAAATTTGCTTCAACCATTTAATTTGTCGCTCTGAATTTTCTTTAAGTTTCATTTTGCATTTTCGCTTTCTAGGGTATTATTTCTGTTCGATTTGGATGTTTCCATTAATAATGTCGCTCACATTCTGCTCTATTGATAAAGCTTTTGTTTCTCGCGTTTCGTTGATTTATTGTAATTTTACTCAGAATGTACTTACTTTAATCTCTTCCTTTTACTTCAAAATCTGCTTGGCAATTAGCAATTTTTTTATAGTGCTCTTAATTCATCACATTTGAGAAAATTTGCTGGCTTTAATGGTGTAATCGCTGGGACGATCATGAAAGTAATTAATTTGTTGAACCACAGTGGTTGAGAAATTTTTTTTTTTTTACTGATTCATTTGATGGTATAGTTTGTAATAGGCGGCTTGTTTTACAGCAAAGGGTAAAGAAGGCAATGTGGATACCGAAAAACCAAGCCCTTCATTGAAAACAGATGGTATTAGCAAAGAGAACATTAACGCGAACAAAGTAGAAATGCCGAAACTCAATATGGAGCCACAGCAAATGAAGAGGAAGAAAAAGGGTGGAGGATACAATTTGCGGAAAAGTTTAGCATGGGATCGGGCCTTTTTTACTGAAGAAGGTTTTTCCTAATTTCTCTGTTCAGACATGTTGATTTTAAAATTTTTTTTTTACCTTATTTTCTTCGGGAGATTGGAGCTAGTTCATCTAGTTGATGAACTTATTCGTTGCTCAATGTCCAGGTGTTTTGAATCCGTCAGAGCTATCTATGATTTGTGGAAGTTTTAGTAAGGTTGGTGGGGGGATGTTGCCAATTATCCCCGAAGAAGGGAGAGAATCGTTGTCTGGTGCATCGGATGGCACCCATAATGCAGCAGATTTGCAATCACTGGAAGTAGATTTATTCAAGGAATTGCCAACTTCTGTGAAGAAAGATGGAAAGAGTGGTTCTCGCTTGTTGCCGAAGCATGGTTCACCAGCTAGAGATAATGTGGCCCCAGCTTCTGCGGTTAGTTTTTCTCAAGTTTGAACATATGCATTGTTTTTTACTTTTTATGCAAGTCTTGATTAACAGCGTAAGCTTTCCAATTTTGGTGATTTCACATATTCTATTGGATGAAACCTGGGTGGTATATAACTTACTGCAGTTATGTTAAATATGTGATCCTCAGGCCAAGAGAAAGGTTCTTGCAACCAACGATGTAAATAGAAGTGGGTCTAAACGCGGTGGATGCCCACGACCAGTGGCTGCATCTTCATATCCTTGCTAATAGAAGATTTGATGGTTTTCAGTGGTTTAATTGAATATATGTGTGCATATCTATTTGCGTTTTTAGTAAGTTGCCCTTAACTTATTTGAACTCTGAAAAGGCCTGCAAACGTGCACACAACTAAAGCCGAAACTAAAGCATCAAAGGTTTCTAAAATACCTGTTTCAAAGCTAGATTCCTCTGTGTTTTCTAGGACTACAAAGGGTGCTACCTCAGGTGCAAATGACTCAAGGCGCAACCAGATTGCTCAACCAGGTAGTTTTGTACATGTGTTTTTATAATGATTGTATGATTAAGTTTCTCATGCTTTTCAGATAAATTTGTTGTGTTCAAAGTATTTATTGAACTAAATAAAATGGTTATGTTAAATGATTGTATTTTGTTTTTCCCAATCTTGCAGTTAATGTACAGAGGAAGACTGGACCAAAGGCCTCATCAGACAGTACCAAAATTGTACAAAACAATCCAAAATCTGGTCCTGCTACCAAATCTTTAACAGCTGGTACCTCTGTTAGACAAGCTAGACGAAAAGTGGTGAGAACCTGAAGCTGTTGAAAGCAGAAGGATTTGCTATTTAACATTGTAGAAACTTGTGTGACTAGGCTATTAATTTCTTGTACTTCATCAGCATCTCCTTATTAACTAGGAAGCATATGTCCCTTTTATTGATTTATTTAATTTAAATAAGTGCAGGTCATTTCATCATCAGAAAAGCATCCATCAACCAATTTGCAGCATCCGCCTGTTACTGAGGCAAATAACAGCTCAGAGATCATACCAGATACATTGCTTCCCTCTACTAGTCATACACCAGACAGCCATGATGGTGGAGGCAACAAAGTTGCAGTTACTCTTCCTCAAAATGCTTGCATAACTGGTGGACAGATACAACATGCACAACTCCAAAAAGCAAAACCATCAGGTTTGCGGTTGCCATCACCATCGCTGGGATTTTTTGGTCAGGTGTGCCACTTGTATTTCCCATAATTGGTTAATTAGATGTGTATAAGCCTATAAGGGAATGACTTTTGAGTGTTTCATTCAAATTATCCTGTCATTTGTTTGATTGCTTTGCAGCCAAAGGCTTCTTTGCATAGCCCATTACAAAGAACTTCTAGACCATACAATCTACCGGTGTCTAATACTTCTAGTTTGAGAAAACCTGGTGCCACAAACCACATTCATGATCTGAGGCCCCCACTTCACCCAGGAAAAATTCCCAATGTGACAACAATTGGAAATATGAAGGTCTTAGGCTCGAGTTTTGGATGCTCAGTTCCATCTACCGTTAACCCTGCTTCACATAATAAGCAAGATGAAAAGATGAAATCTGTCTTGCAGATGAATAATAGGCAGGTGGAAGTGAAGGTGCCATGTGACAATAAGTGCTATGAAGCAATAAAGAATCAGAATCAGCTTGATAGCATTCTTGATGATGTTAACCAACAAGTTCTGGAAAGTGCAGAACCATTAAAAACTGAAGTGATTGCTCATAGAGAGGAGTCAGAACTACAGAGGGCATTCTGTGGACAGTTGGAGAAGTCTGATGACAACAAGAAGGTCGCAGATGTTTGCCTGAGAAATACAGATTTGAGTGGGACTGAATTGGAAAATCCCCCTTCAATTTCTTCTCTTAGTTGTGTGGTGCAAGATAATGGTGTTTCTGAGACCAAGGACTTGATTGATCACCAAAGTGTAGAAGACAAACCATATAGTTTGGCAACTAAGAATGATGGTGCCTTTCCAGGGTCTAACTCTGGAGATGTCAGTGGTAGTAGTACAACAAATATTTCAAAAGCAAATGATGACTGGTTAAGCAGTGCGCATGATGTCAGGGAACAATCTGAGCTGATGAAGCCTTCCACCTGTGAAGCTGGTAAAATTTCTAGTGAGAGCCAGAGGCTATGGGCAAAAAACGGTAGTTTCCTCAAGGATAATGGAGCTTCTAAAGAGTTTCTGAAATTCAATTGTTTGGCAGATGTCAGCCCAAAAATCCAAGGTTGTAGTGAGATTGCATTGCGAAGCTCTCATGGCCAATCTTGCTTTGTGTACATGGAGCAGGCAAAAGATGATGCTGGTAAAGATGATAAAATGAGTAGTAATTCACTTGTGGGAGATGCACAAGCACAGTCATTAGAGGGTGATATGTTAGATGCTACAGTAAAAAGTAGCCCGAGCACTTCAACAGTGGATAGTCAATATTTCATGGTCGTTGATGATGTAAATGAAAGAATTGGAGAACAACTGGAGCTCTGTCAGACTGTTGAGTCTGCTATACTGGAAGCAAATGGTGCTTGTGAATGTAAATCAAATAGTTCAAATACTCATTGTCTGGTATCATCTGCAATGCAAGACTGTAGCTGTGGGGTGGCTAAGGCCATGGCGTGCCAACATGTTGAGGGTGCTCCATCAGGCTCTGTAAACAACAAGCCAGTGGTTGAAAATTACAACTCTTCTATTGATACACAGTTTAGACATAATGTGGAACTCCACGGTCAATTTAGCCCATCGGAAATGGAAATGAGGGGTGAAGATCATATGACTGGTACTGGTTGTCCAAAAAGTGGAGATTTTAGTTGGAATGAATTGGAAAACCCTCATCCAGCATGCCGTCTAAGCCCTGCAGTGCAAGTTAATGGTGGTTCTGGGATAGATGATGTGATTCAGCTAGAAGATGTGGAAGAGAAAAAATGCAATTTGTTAACAAAAATTTCCAGTGGTACCTCTGAGTCACAGCCTGGCGATGACATTGGTGATAGCCATTGCGATACTTCAATAGTGCCCATTGATCTTCTGAGTGATATGCACGTCGTCAATGAACACTTTGTGGAACAAACAAAACTGAGTATGCTTTGCCCTGTTGAAGCTGATTATGAGGAGAATCAGAGTCCGGAAACATGTAGCCTTTTGTCTAAAAAGAGTCAGTCTTCTGAAGGGTCTATGAGATTCAATATCAGGACTGCTGCTGATAATTCGAAAGTCAAAATCTCTGGTGAAAGTGGATATGTGACTGGTACTGGCTGTCCAAAAAGTGGTAATTTTAGTGGGAATGAATTGGAAAACCCTCATCCAGCATGCTGTCTAAGCCCTACAGTTCAAGTTAATGATGGTTCTGGGATAGATGATGTGATTCAGCAAGGTGTGGAAGAGAAAAAATGCAATTTGTTAATAAAAATTCCCAGTGCCACCTCTGAGTCACAGCCTGGCAATGTCATTGGTGGTAGCCATTGCGATACTTCAATAGTGCCCATTGATCTGCTGAGTGATATGCACGTTGTCAATGAACACTCTGTGGAACAAACAAAACTGAGTATGCTTTGCCCTGTTGAAGCTGATTATGAGGAGAATCATAGTCCGGAAACATATCATAGCCTTTTGTCTGCAAAGAGTCAGTCTTCTGAAGGGTCCCTGAGATTCAATAGCAGGACTGCTGCTGATAATTCAAAAGTCAAAAGTTCTGGTGGAAGTGGATATATGACTGGTACTGGGTGTCCAAAAAGTGGAGATTTTAGTGGGAATGAATTGGAAAACCCTCATCCAGCATGCCATCTAAGCCCTTCAGTGCAAGTTAATGGTGGTTTTGGGATAGATGATGTGACTCAGCAAGAAGATGTGGAAGAGAAAAAATGCAATTTGTTAATAAAAATTCCCAGCGTCACCTCTGAGTCACAGCCTGGCGATGACATTGGTGGTTGCCATTGCGATACTTCAATAGTACCCATTGATCTGTTGAGAGATATGCACGTGGTCAATGAACACTCTTTGGAACAAACAAAACTGAGTATGCCTTGCTCTGTTGAAGCTGATTATGAGGAGAGTCAAAGTCCAGAAACATATCATAGCCTTTTGTTTGCAAAGAGTCAGTCTTCTGAAGGGTCCATGAGATTCAATAGCAGGACTGATGCTGATAGTTCAGAAACCAAAGGCTCTGGTAGAAGTGGATTGGAAAGTCCTCATGTTGATCAACGAAGTAAAGAAGTTGATGGATTTAATGACATGTATAAGGAATCAAATTTGGTGCAATCCTCAAATGGTAAAATATTAGTTGGAAGTTTCAACAGTAATGTGAATATTTCAGCTGCGAGTAATCAGTATCTAATGGTGGTTGATGATTTAAATGACCAATCTGGACATCCTGAGCTTCAAAATTCTATCCTCATAGTAGAGCAAGTTTTGCTAGATAATAACCATGGGTTGTGTTTAAATGATGACTTCTTGCTTGCAAACACCACTTCCGAGGAACTTAAGAAGGAAAGTGCTATGGCAGGATATGATGTTTATGGAAGTAAATCAGAAAGTTCCATGCTGTTTTCTGAGGCAACCCCTGCTTTGCAAGAGGATGGTGTTGATGCAGATCAAAAGGCTGAGCACTTGCACATGGAGGACGCAGTGATGGGTTCTGTTAACATTGTGCCATTGGCTGAAAATCTTGAATATTGTACTGATTCAAAGTTCAGGCATGACAATGGTCTCAGTGATCAAGCATCTCTGAAATTTGATTCTTCTGCAAAAATGAGCACAGATCAAATTTCAGGGGCATTGAGGACTTATAATTCTAAGGGCTTTTGTTCCTTGAGCGAAGAATCAGGATTATCTATCTTAACTGATCAGTCATCAGAAAGTCACAATGTGTTGAAGAGTGGAAGTTTGTCAGGGGAAGCTGAAATCTCTCAGATCTGTGAAATGCAGCAAGAGTCAGATGGGGTTGTGCATGCCACAGATGATAAGGATACTACAATGCAGCTGTAAGTCTGTTGTCATGTGTTTTCTCTTTTCCTTGTTTCCTTTGACTCTGTCATTCCATATATAATAGTTTTAGATCGCACAGAAACTCAGAGAGAAGCTTAAACAGTTTAATCTGACAGTTCTGATGGCAGGAGGAACCCTGAGGATGATAACCTTGAGAATGATAAGAAGCAAGATGCTCTTGTAATAAAACCTCCACCTCATGCTGCTCCGTTCTCTGATGAGTGGTTAGCTGCATTTGAATCTGCTGGGGAGGTATACTTGTTCTCTTCCACTTACATGTATAGACAAACTATGTTTAGTTGGGACATGATTATTTTATTTTGAGTATGTTGTTAGCAGTTGTATCCTTGTATGGGTGCAATCTCTTATGTGCATATCTCGAAACTGATGAATATCTAGAGTTGAAAATGGGTTTGGTGGATCAGTTGGATGTAATGATAGGGAGATGCACTAGCATCAAAGTGTTATTCCTTTATTAAATGGGGTGGCATAAAGATTATCCTTAATCCTTAAACCCCATGAATGGACAGCCCTCAATCAAAATTGGACCTACATAGTTTGATTGTTTCCACTATTTTTCATGTTGATTCATAATTTGATCCAGCTGATGTGCCGACTCAAGAGTTCTCCCCAAATTGTGCCAATGAGTTCTAGAATCTAGCTCAATCATCTTCCATAAAAAGGGGTGGAGGTTCAGGTCATAGGTTTAAAATCCATTGTGTGCATTCCTTATAGTGGTTCATGCTTTGGAGTAGTATTAGTCAAGCTACCCTGTTTAAAACCTTTGAAACCTTACATGCTTGAGCAATGGATGCAGTTGAAGAATTCAATCCTCTGAAAATTTATAATAGGGGATATTACAGTTTATCCTATGGTTTGGCCCTATTACTATTTAGTTTACAAACTTTCAATTCCTATGCTGTATCTCCTAAAGTTTGCACTTAATTGAAATCGTTAGGGTTCCATCCAAAGACCCCTAGATGGTTTTATTTATTCCAAACTTCAGGGGTTGAAAATGTAGCAATTGAAAATTTTGTGAGACTATATCATGATAGAGCCAAGCCATAAGGGGGTAAGTTGAAATTGAAAGTTTGTCCACAAAATGCAAATCTATTCATCCAGATGGAACCTTAACGATTTTATTTTAAATCCAAACTTTAAGAGGTCAATTATAATAATTAAAAGTTTGTAGACTAAATTGTGATAGGACCAAACCTCATGGGGTAAATTGTAATTTTCCCTACATAATATTCACTGCTTTTGATTTTATCCATGATTTCATTATTGATGGTTGCTTAAATTCAGCATTGGTCATCTCCTGCAGAGAACCTCTAACCACGGAAATAGTTGAAGAATTTTAACAATCATATAATTTCTTGCTTCTGATCTTATTCATGACTCATTATTATCAGTTTAAATTCTGCTTTGGTTATCTCATACAGAATTATCTGCAGGAAATTCTGACCATGAAAAGCGGAGCTGTACAACATTCACCTCCTGATAAATCTCAACCTGAACCTGGCCCTTGGTCCCCGGTATGACCCAATTTCCTTGACACTAGTTTTTCTGACATGGATTTAGTCAATGCATAACATGTGAATATATTGTTAAGTTGGAAAAATATAGAAAATCTTTTGATAACAGACTCAGATTACTTTCAAATATCATACAAAAAGAAAAAATTAATATAGACATGATTTGAGTTGGAAATTATGGGAGTAGTTTTAGATACGAGAAATTACAAATGTCGTGATTGTGTACAGTGGTCACCATGCTTAACTGGCTGAATTACCTTGTATGCTATGTTGCATGGAGTGCAAAACAATGAGCTCCACATTACTCATGTTTTGATGTTTGCATGGTATCCAATGATTGACAATCACAGAACAAAGTCAGTTACCACTGGTATACCATATTACTGTCGTGATTAAAGCTACAATTACTTTTGGACTCGGCACTATCTGAAGTGCATGTTTTCATAATAATTTTCCATACTCAAAGAATTCTCCTTACATTTTTGTAGCATATTACAAAGAAAGCAAGATGTTTAACTATATAAGAATTTTGACCTGATATATGCTACTCAATTAAGCATTCCACGATCCTATTTATATTTTGATTAAGTCAAGAAAGCATTTTACCTTGCATTTTTGTATTGATTTACAAAGAAGAGGAAATCTATTTGCTATTGGAATTATTTGTTTAACGTATACTTGTTGGCTGTTTTCAGGTGAGAAGAAAAAATAATCAAGAGATCGGACCATTTGACTGTACTAAATATACCAACATCCCACCTTCCAGTTCCCAATAACCATACGAGTTGTTTGGTGGTTTACTAACACAACTTGATTGATTCAAAAATCACGTCATATAATTTTGTGCAAATAATATTGCCTCCAGTTAACCCCTTGCTCTGCAAAAATGCCTCATTTTTTTTTTCTTTGATCTTTCTGCAACAATTAATGAACTGTAATATAGTAAGATTTTATCTGTAGCTCATTCTTCAATGGTATTAGTCTAGAAAATTTGATATATTGAATTCAATAGATGAGATATTAGTGTACACGATTTATATTTAGACTTTGGATAAATGGTACAAGGAATTTTCTTGGAAAGGGTCTCCAATTCTCTCATTTTTAGTTGGATGTATGAGACATGGCATTTATTTGATTTTTAAATGTCACATAATTTAAATCTAAAGAAAAATGGGAGGGAATTGGTGGCTCTGGTTTTAGAGGTTTTAGTGCAGTTTCGATTCACAATCATAGTTAACTATGTGAACTTTGTAACTTGGCTAGACTTAAGTATCCTATTAACTGTCAAAAAATAAAAAAATAAAAAAACCCTATTGTTTTTGATACTGGATTTGTAAGGGAAGAACCAAATTGATTTGATAAGGGGATGAAGGATGACTAGAATCAGGGGCGGAGCCAGGAATTTTTGTTTGAGGGGGTCAAGTTGCGACACTAATATATTTATTAAGACAACCTCCACACACACGCACATATATACATGCGCTTTTTTATTATATATACACACTTTTTTATTTGACTTATATATATATACACGCCTCTTCTCAAAAAAAAAAAAAAAAAAAAAACCAACAAAAAAAAAAAGCTTAGTATTTTCAATCAAAATTATTTTGATGGTGATCATTCATAAAATAAAATTCATTTTTTCCATTTTCATAGTATTCTTAAAAAGTTTCATTTTAAATACAAACTATCAAATTTTATGCTAAAGTAAGTAAAAAATATTTTGATTGAACTAATGAAATTTTCAAAAATATAAATGATCCAAAACTTGGAGGAATAAGTTAGGCTCCAAACTTTTTTAAAGCTACCTTGCTCTAAGTCTCTAACCCATTATATGGTAACGAAAGGCACATTTCATGTATAGTTTTAGTGACAGTTTTTTTAACGAAACAATGACTTGTTTATTGCCACATAACGAGTTGAAAAATATAAATTCAAAAATGTTTGATACCAAACTTTATTAAATATTTAACAGATATAAGAGCACATTTTATAATAAAAAATAGAATTGCGAAAAATAAAGTTATATTTCTATAACTATTAGACCAATTACTTTATTTTAAGAGCATTATTGAACTAATTCAAATATTTGGGGGGGCCAATTCTTTTTTTTTTTAGACCAAACACTTTTAGATAGATAGTTCACCACTCTATGGAATATATAAACACTACCGAAAGAGATACAGAATTAGAACTCGCTACCCAAGGAATCCACCAATGGGATAAGAGTTTAAAAGAAGAAATCCATCTTTTGAAGCACAATGCTTTTTTTAATTTGAAAATACACTCTAATCTTATTTAAGGAGAAATTATACTTTACCATTCTAAACTATACCTTAAATTATGCTTTGCACTCTAAACTTTTTGAATGCATATTTTGCACCATAAACTATTACTTTTGTTACACTTTGCACCCCAACATTGATTAAGTGGCACAAAGGTAAAAGACCAAAAACCCCTCTTTCCAATTAATTAAAAACAAAAACTTATTTCTTTATTTATACTACTATTTAAGGGGCTTGCCCTGTTTGGACTAGATTTTTTTTTGTTCAAAAATACCTTTACGTCCATAGAGACAAAACTAAAGGACAATCTGGTAAAAATATATCTTTAACTTCTACTAAAATATTGCCTACAAATAAAGACCATACTCCTGTTGGGTTTTTTTTTTTTTTTTTTTTAAATTTTTTTATTTATGAAATCTTCTGTTGGTTTTCAAATTGTTTTATCTATTTATAAATTAGATTCTAAAAAAAGAGTTATATAAAAATTCAAATGGTTTACGTCTTTGTAAAAGGAAAAAAAAAAAAAAAAAAATCTATTTCTTATCAAACAGGCCAATTTACAGCCCTCTATCTGTCTTTGTGCCTTATTGTTGGAACCGTTACCTCTTTAAGAGTATGTTTTTGATATGCCTAGCGTGTCAGCTCCGGCTCCCCTGTCGACCTCTCCGACGTCCTTGAATACCTCACTGCTGAGGTTCGTTAAAATATAAATAGAGAGTCAGGATTTTGTTCTATATTAGGGGGGGGGAGGAGTGTAACTAACAAAAAAATATAATATATATTTAAAATATATATTAAACAAAGATGAGTCAAATTCGATTAAGTGGATTTATGAATTTACGTACCCACTTCTAACCCAACTTGGAGCCCCCCCCAAAAAAAAAAAAAAAAAATACAACCCATTAACTTTCAAAAACTAACCCAACCCACGTAATTGGGTTGAATGAGTCCGTTTTGGTGGCGCACCCTAATTACACTGTCGCTTTTATTTCTAGTCTACTCTTTTCTTGTTTGACAAGTCAGCGGCGAATTTTTTCTCTTATATAAAGCGCAAGGGAAGGACCTTTTCCCTAATTTCATTAAGGTCACTCAAGCCACAAACCACTGTTCCGCTTTCCAAAGATCCATATTCAAGTCCCAAAGAGTCAAACACCTTCGCCGCTATCAAAATCCCTACACCTCCCCAAAGAAAACGTGAAGAACCTTCAGGGCACAATGCATTGGTGGTATACCCTTGACCAATTTAAAGCTTTCCACAATATTGATATCAAGATATATAAACGGTTAGTGATTGACCTGCGTTTAGACCCTAACCAATCCAAGAAAGTTGTAGCCTTATGGAATTGTCTTGAAAGAATAGGCTATGCCAACTTTGTCAGTGTGATCCAACCTTTTCCAGATGAATTGCTCCGTGCATTAGCCAACGAGACAATCACGTGCCTGATCTTGTTGGACCAAGGGTGTCAATTTTATGACGTCGATAAAGATTTGCCGTTAATGCTTAGTCTTACTAAGCCAGCTTTTTCTTTTTGGTTTTTATATCAGAATAGGCAAAAGGTGATAAGCAAGATTAATGCATTCGTCACGAATGTGTGTGATGTAGCGTTTAGCGATATAGTTCCTCCGCAACCAGTACAATCTTTGCAGCTTCAAATTGGATTCATTCAACCCCACCAGTTCTCAAATAGGCATGAAGGTTTCCCTTCATATACGGTTCTTGCAGCCCCTTCAGTTTCAGTCCCACCAAATTCGACCAACTCGGTTCAACAATTGGTACCACCAGCTACTAGTAGTGCTAGACCGTCTCCTTTGGTGCCTAGTTTTCACGCTAAAGGTAGAACTTTGTTCGTGACCTTCTCTAAGGGTCATCATGTTTCGAAAGGAGAACTTCAAGACTACATTACAAGGTACTAACGAACACACAGACATGCAATAATAAGTACTACAAATTGCAACCTTTTGTAACTTTTATTGATTCCCTTTCTGTTTTCTTGAATGTAGGAGATTTGGGGACTGTATAGAGTCCATCTACATGAAAGCTCAGCCAGAGATGGGTCCGCCACAGTTTGCAAATGTGTTCGTTCGCTCTTCTTCAGATATTGAGCGTATTCTTGGAGGTAAAGAAACAGTTGATTTCTTAGTTAATGGAAAACAAGTTCGGGGGAGACTCTCTGGCACGAAAAAACAGTAGTTAAGTTGTACTATAGGCAGAGCAGGTCTATTCATTAAAATTCCTCCAATTATAGAGATTCAAATATCATATGCACAGGGTAGTTTTGTTTTTAGCTTTCTTGAACGCAATTCAAATTCTTTTTTCTGCTGTATTGACGAAATAGAGGAGAAAAGAAGTTGACAGAAATAGTGAATTTTACAGTTTTCCTCCATTAATTTTCTTTGAGACAAGTACATTGAAAATCATGTCTAACAAGCAATTAATTAATAATTAGTGCTTCGTTTGTTTGGTAGCATTAGAAAAAATGAGCCAGCTACTTATTGCACTCACACTTACCCTCACTTATGAGTAAGACCTATCACAGCGTTGCTCATATAGCATGCAATTGCCATAATCGTTGCATACATTGCAAAGTTGATGTGCTTCGGAGTGATGTTGGAAATTCTTGGTAATAGAGTGTGACTTGTCCTGGATAATGGAATGCTTCTCTAATGCCTACGACAGCCATATGTAAGGGGGTTTAGTTTTAGTTATTTTAAGCCATTTAGACTCAAAGAGCGCTGCCACAATCATGCGTAAGGCATTGAACACGTGGTCAAGTGCTATCCGTTGGAGAGGCGTAGGAGGCTGATGAGACAGCTTCTGCCAAATAGTATTGAGGATCCGGTTGATGAGAGTGAGAGAGATGGCTGTGGAGGCTAGTATAAAGACTATCATGGATCTTGCTGGGATTGTGAATTGTGGTCCAATGTGGCGATCTATGGTTAGAGCTTGTAGGACTTTCAACCTCATTAGGACCCCTATAGAGTTGCTCAAAAAAATGCGACTTGACAGTATTGGGCATATTCTAATTAAAGATTTGTGGTCCTCAACTTGTTGCACTGAGCACAGCCTCCATGGTTTAGCAATGGAGCTGTCTGAGTTGGTGTCTCCTTTGGTTTTCAGTTCTGTGCGATTGAGGAACCTGCTTTGAGTAATGGCATTATCGAGTTTGCTTAGCTCATAATAATTAATCAAATTAAACTTTTCCAGTTTCTCTGAAAAAGCAAATAGTAGAATTATACTTGCGTATTTAGTTTTACTACATGATTTGTTTCTTTTTCTATCGGTCCATTCTTTTCTCATCGCACTTGATCCTGTTTAAGGTTATATATATATATATATATATATATATATATATATATATATATGTGCTGCCTTTTCTTTTTCTTTTTCTATTTCCAATTTTATTTGGATGTTCACTATTTGGAATGGCAAGCTAGAATTTAATAAAAAATAGATTTACTTGGCAAATGGGTTTTAGCATTATGCATATGTGTGTGTTTAGTGGGCACCAGGCTAACTTTTCAGTTTCTGTTTTATTTGTGATCTCTTACAATGATTTCTAACTTAGAAAGTTTGAGAGTTTATGTCATCAAAATTTTACCTGAAACTTTTAGTGGGCACTGCAACCACCGTCTCCATTTTCCCAACTTGCTTACTGTAGTAATCCTCACTTTTAGATGAAATTGAGATCATTCTCTTCCTAATGGCAGCAATGATAACACGATATAAGCTTGTAAAGGGGCTTTCTTGAGGCTTAATATGCTGATGGTAACGATTTCCCAACAGGAAAATGGCTAAGCCTATGAGAATAACCACAACACATATGCCGAACCCCACGGCCCAACTAAATCTGTCCTCAATATAGACGATTACTGTTGCACCTACCATGGCAGAGGCATATAAAATATTAAAATGACCACACACCGGTTAAAGAAAATTGTCTGATCTTTTGCTTTGTCATATTGATTTACTCGCATTACAGCTATAGTAAAGCGTGTACCACCTAGCCAATTGATGCTGGCACTAGATCCATATATAGGACAGCAAATTGGATATTTGTTGGCATTGGGCACAAGCTTGAGCCATTTTCACATGTTTGTGGCCTCAACGATTTGAATCTGCTTTCAAGGCTAAAAGTAACATGCCCTGCAAGTGTCGGTAGTGTAAGCTTTAGTTACGTGTTAACTTCAGAATATACTTGGTTAAAAAGTAAATTATTTCAGAGTAAGGCTACCATGATGAGGTGGCTAGGATTATCTGTTTCCCATGTAAGCATAGATGCATTTTAACTATCCAATCTTCTAGTCAAAACATTATAACTAAATTTTAGTAGTCTAGAAATGAATGATAACAAATCAGATAAAAGGTGGCGCTGGAGTCATGAACAATCAAAAGGGAGTATTACGGAGTGTGCAATAGCGAGTGTAACAAGATTTTCGGATAGCAAAACAGATTAAGAACATTACCAGAAAAGAGAAAGAAGAAGAAATCCGGATGACAGAGTAACAGCCTAACAAGGAGTCTGGAATGATTGCTGCGAGGACTGGAGTAGACAGGTGGAACCATTAACAATGTTTCCTTTTTGAGTAGCAACGATGCTCTTGAAATGGAACTTTTCAATTAGATATACAACCAATTTCGTTCCCTATCCTCCAGCAGTAAGTGTCAAGCCAATCAGTGTCCCTGGATTTTTTATTTATTTATTTATTTATTTTTGCAATTAGTTGTGTTGGTACGTACCACATGATTGTGAGTGTAAGAGCGTGAGATCATGGCGTATTTGGTTCTGTTCTCAAATGTTCTATGAAATATACAAGACAAGAAAACGTTTACCTCATATAATTTGAACTGAACATACGAAAACAGATATCAGGAAGATCAACATTTTGCAAATGTTGTTTCTAATACATTTCTCAGCTATTTTCATGGCAAACATGCTACACATTTTTTAGCTATAAAGTTGTGAATGAGAGACAGACCAGTGATCCAGTGATGAAGGGGAAGGTGATCCAACCCCCACGTTTGCTGTGAATATCTGACATTTGTGCTTTTTCATTGGAGGAGTGTCTCCTTTCTTTGGCGTAGCTGAACTCCTGGAATTCATTTGCTGCCCTTGTGACACAAAGATTTTAACAAGCATTATATCCCGCTGTCTGAGTTCAGTAGGCATATGGTGATAACAGAACTTGATTGCTGCAATAATCCAAATCAATGGCTACGCAAAAAGGAGAGAATGATAATATCATACAAATAGGGGGGGGGGGGGGGGGGGGGTGGGGGTGGGGGGTGTTTGCGGTGCAGTTTAGTGTAGTTTTGGGCATTGTACTTCAATAGATCAGTCATTGTATGGTGCAATGTGGTTTGGTCGGTTTTCATATATATTAAATATATACTAAATATATTTAAGAGAAATTATATGTTCACAACATTTTTACAACAAATTTTAAGTGGCAGGTTGTTACTGGTTGTTATTGTTGGGGCAAAAAAGTAATTTTAATTTTAGGTTTAAATTTGAACTAATAACAACTAACCACCTATGATTTGTTGTGAATGTTGTGAAAATGTTGTGGATATAGCAGCTCTCTATATTTAATATATGTTAAATATGTAGTAAATATATTTAATATATACTAAATATCTATTTATAATGTAGTTAAATATTTATAAAATCAATATTAAATATAAAATAAAATATATATATATATATATATATATATATATATATATATATATATATATATATATATATATATATATATATATATTAATAGGTGCAATGCGGAAATTTTAATATAAATATGTGTGTGTGTAGGGGGCAAAAATTACCGACAACAAGCCTGGCCCAATGATTTGAGGGCCTTGTTAAAAGAGTAAGCCCAATACAACTAATTTAGAAGAGGTGGATAGTCAGGGTCAACAACCCAAGCTTAAGTAGAGATATCTTAGCAAGACTAATGAAAAGATAAGTATGGCCAAGAATATATCTGAATGAAAAGCTAAGGAATGAATCTTTTATATTGAAAGATCTTCCTTGGTCAGTCTAAGGAGCCCAAATTACAACATAGATGTCCAATAATTATAGTACTCATCGCTCTATCTCTTTCTAGGAACTTCCTCTCAAATGTTTTTCACTCCCCCTCTTTCATGGGGGACTTGCTTCTTTATATATAGTAGGAGGATGTGCCCTGGCCGTCCACTTGGAGGTCTCTCAAATTTGGCTTTGGATACTTGTCCCATCATTGCCTTGCTGGTGGTGATAGAGCAAGCTGTGAAAGCTGTGTAGGTACTGTTTAGGGGTCGCTTTCCATTTAATGTGGTAGGGTGGTTTGGCAGGGAGCATTGAATGTGGAGGTGATGGGTGCTTCTCCAAGAAGGCATCTCCTACTTTCACTTGCTTCGCCCTACTTCCTTCCTCATTGATTGTCTTAGGGGCTCTGAAGCTGGACCCTGATCTCCCGAGTAAGGTGTGCTCCTAGGGCTCCTTGGGTGAACCATTTCCTACTCGGTTCCTAGTTGTTGGCTATCTCGCCTTGACTGGGCCTAAACTGACGAACAACAGGACCTATTTGACTTTTCAGGCGGCCCATCCATTATGTCCTTCTGCCTTCAGGTTACTTCCTCCCACAATATATATATATATATATATATATATATATATATATATATATATATATATATATATATATATATATATGTATGTATGTATGTATTTAATCAGTTTGAAACGCAAAGTTCATATATAAATGGCATGGGTGTGGTGTGGTGCAATTTTATGCAATTTTCTTAATTCTGAACTGCAAATTGCTCCACATTGTGCATTTACTTCATTTTTTCGGTGGCTTAGGTGTAGTCATGCGATCCAAGCGGCTTCATGAAACACCCCTACATACAACTTGATATAAGTTATAATTTGTCAAAATCATATTGACTTGGTCTCTGCATATATATATATATATATATATATATATATATATATATATATATATATATATATATAAAATTATTTTTGTTAATATAATTTTTTTGACTAATGTATAATAATTCTGAACAGTGTTGAGTGCATGTGAATAATGTTATTTTAATCATATTTAATTAATGAGTGAAAAAAGTTATACTATAGCATTGCAATATTTTCAATTATCAATAACCACTAACCACATCAGAAGTTTCTAAAATAATTTGTAATTATAGAATTTTCCATTTGAAAATTCTAAGCTGGGTTGAATTTTTATTTTATTTTATTTTATATAAAGTACTGAATTGAAACTGGAAAAATAATAAATAAATAAGGAGTTAGAGTTTTGTTTTATACTAAGGAGAGAGGCAAATTTAACAAATATATATATATATATATATATATATATATATATATATATATATATATATATATATATATATATAAAATATATTAAACATAGGTGGATTGAGTTGAAAACAAAGGTGGGAAAGGTTAACAATGGAGTTCCTACGGAGGTGGGAGTTCAAGGGAGTGACAAGATGGAGAAGGAGACAGGTAGAGCTGACAGTAAAGAGGCGGAGACTCATAATGATGTAACGACTTCATATGGAAAGCAATCAATGGTGGAGGACGTTGGGAAGGAAACGGAAATATTAAAGTCCCATAACAGCACAATCCTGAAGATCCCTCCTTCTAATAACTCGGGATTGGCTTTGAATGAGAGCAATACCAATCAAAAAACTGTCGTGATTAACATGCCATTCATTAGCCATGATTTGGAGAGTTTTAATGTGGAAGCCCTAGCACCCTCATTAATCAGTCACGTGTCTCCCACTCAATTCACTAATGAACCATGTGATGACAACAATCAAGTCCCACAGGCAACCATGGTAACGTCGAAAAAATATGAAGCATACAAGGTCGAAACTCCTTGGCCAAGCAAACCAGTGGGGTACTCCGATGAAATATCTCCACCAACAGGCAAGTGGACTTGCCTACTCAGAGCTCAAACCTCCACTCCATCACACCATCGGTCTACTGAAACATTTGGCTTGGGCAAAAGATCAGTGGATGACAGCAGGAGTCAAATGGAAGTCACAAATAAGAGACTATAGGTTTCTTTGGAGAATGATCAACAATCTCAGATATTGGCGGAGGTTGTTTCACAGCCCTGCCAGAAGCAATGAATCTCTTAGTATGGAACTGTCCTGGGCTTGGGAACCCAAGGACAGAGAGAGAGCTTGTTGAAATTTTACGAGCAAAAGATCCTTTTGTCGTGTTTATAGCTGAGATATAGGCGGATGAAGTAAGGCGAGATCGAACTCTTAGTACCATCAATTTTGATAAAAAATGGGTGGTACCGAGAACAACAAGAGGAGGTGGATTGGTTTTGTTTTGGAAAAATTTAGTGAAGCTTGAAGTGGTGGATTCACATAGATATTACATCGATGCTGTTATCAATGGGGGTATGGAAGATGTGTGGAGATTTACAGGTTTTTATGGAAAGCCAGATACAACCAGGAGGGGTGAAGCTTGGGATAAGTTAAGAAGCCTCAATAGGGGTAGGAACATTCCATGGCTATGTGCTGGGGATTTCAATGAAATCACTAGCCAGGATGAAAAATTAGGGGGAGCTTTAAGAAGCAATAATCAGATGCAGCTATTTAGGGAGGTTATTGATGAATGTAGCTTTATGGATTTAGGTTTCACTGGGACTAAATATACATGGAGTAGTCACTTCAAAAATGGTGTGTTAATCTGGGAGAGATTGGATAAGGGATTAGCAAATAATGGTTGGTTTTTGCAGTTTCCAGGAGCTTAGGTACAACACTTATCATGCATCACTTTGGATCATATGCCCCTAGTTTTTAATCTGTTTGGATTGGAGATACCAGTGAGAAGGAGGCTTTTTAGGTTCGAAGAGATGTGGCTATCCGATTCGAGGTGTGGAGAATTAGTTGAAACTGCTTGGACAAACACGGAGGGAGCAAACTTAGATAACAAAATTCTAAAACAGGTGGAAAAATGCGGGAAGGACCTGACTTGGTGGAATCACAATTGTTTTGGGAATGTTCGGAGGGAGTTGGAGAGGAAAAAAAGAGAGCTTGTATTAGTAGAAAGAGTAGCAATGAGGGGTGGTAATAATTCTCTAATCAGAATTTTGAAGGCGGAGATTAATGTTTTACTTGATAGGGAGTCTAGAATGTGGAATCAAAGATCAAGGGTCCTTTGGCTGAGCAAGGGGGATAACAATACTAAATATTTCCATAGCAAGGCAACGAAGAGATTTAGAAAAAATACGATCATGGGTATTCGAGCACAAGATGGAAGATGGGTAGATCAATCAAAAGCGATTGGTCAAAGCTTTATTCGATACTACTCGGATTTATTTTCATCTTCATCTCCACTAAGGGTACAAGAAGCTCTCCTAAATATCCCACAGGTAGTGTCAGATTCTATGAATGAAGAATTGGTGGCCGAATTTCAGGAGTGGGAAGTAGTACAAGCACTAAAACAGATGGCTCATTTGAAGGCACCAGGTCCTGATGGCATGCTGCCACTGTTTTATCAGCACTTTTGGTCAACGGTAGACTTTGATATTACCAATTCCATCCTATCTTGGCTCAATACTAGTACCTTACCCTCACTTGTTAACCACACCTTTATTACTCTTATACCAAAAGTTGATAGTCCTGAATTAGTTACTGAATTTTGCCCCATTAGCTTGTGTAATGTGTTATACAAAGTTTTCTCAAAAGTCCTAGCAAAGTGCTTGAAAAAATTCCTACCAAACCTTATTACTGAAAACCAATCGGCCTCTGCTAAAAGTAGAGTCATATCTGATAACATCCTCATTGCTTTTGAGACCTTACATTGTATGAAAAACTATAAATCTAGAGGTGATGGTTTTATGGCCTTAAAATTGGATATGAGCAAAACCTATGATAGGGTTGAGTGGGTGTATTTGGAGAGTCTTATGAGGAGAATAGGTTTTTGTGAGAGATGGGTCAATCTCATTATGGTATGTGTAAGAACTGTCACATACTCAATTTTGGTGAATGGTGAACAACATGGCCTCATCTAGCCTACTAGAGGGATCAGGCAAGGTGACCCACTTTCACCTTTCCTCTTCCTTTTATGTACGGAAGGACTACATGGGCTTATCACAAAAGCAGCAAATGATGGTGACCTGAGGGGTTTTTCTATTTGCAGACAAGGCCCTAAACTAACCCATTTGTTTTTTGCAGATGATCGTTTGTTATTTTGTAAGACAAATGTATCAGTGTGTGGAAAAATCCTAGACTTGTTAGCTTTGTATGTGGCTGCCTCTGGACAGAAAATAAACAAAGAAAAAACATCACTCTTCTTTAGCAAGGCAACTCCCTTGACTTCCAGAAATATGATAAAAAACCTCCTTGGTGTGCAAGAGATTAAGTTCTATGAGAAATATTTGGGGCTGCCATCTTTGATTGGAAGGGGCAAAAGAGCTAGTTTCAACTATATCAAAGAGCAAGTATGGAGAAAGTTACAAGGATGGGAGGGAAAATTGCTCTCACAAGTTGGAAGAGTGGTGCTCATTAAATCCATCATTCAAGCTATCCCAACCTTTGCAATGGGCTGTTTTAAACTACCAACGAGATTGTGTCATGAAATTGAAGTCATGGTTAAAAATTTTTGGTGGGGACGACGTGGAAATAGAAGGAAGATACATTGGCTTTGATGGGAGGAGCTAACAAAATCTAAATTGATAGGTGGGATGGGTTTCAAAGATCTAGTCCTCTTCAATGATGCTCTACTTGCCAAACAAACATGGCGACCTATTACAAACACGAATTCCCTTTTCTATAAAGTTTTCAAGGCGAAGTTCTTTCCACATGGGTTGATCTTGGATGCAAAAGAAAACACAGCAGGGTCATACGCTTGGAGGAGTATCCTTCCAGGTCGTGACGTCATTCTAGGTGGTGCATGTTTGAGGGCTGGTGATGGAAGATCGATCAAGATATGGCAACATAGGTGGCTGCCTATAAAACATCCACCAAAAATCAAGTTGCCTATACTAGATTCAATGGAGGAGGCAATAATGGACTGTTTGCTAAATGAAGACAATAGGACTTGGAACCACGAAATGATAGATGGGATTTTTGTACCAGAGGAGGGGGAGTTGATTAAAAAAATACCCTTGGCAAAAAATGCAGGAGCAGATTCGGTGTTGTGGCCAATGAGGGAGGATGGTTAGTATACAAGCAAGAATGGATATAGATTTTTGAAGGAGCAAGAGGCTGGTTTGGCAGTGGGAGTTTAGCCTGAGGGGGGCACGGGTCTATGGAAGAAAATATGGGCTCTTGACATTCCAAATAAGGTGAAACACTTCATGTGGAGAGCTTGCAAAAATTCACTCCCCACAAAGTGCAACCTGGTCCGTCGACAAGTTATCTTGGATCATCAATGCAACAGGTGCATGGCTACACCAGAAAACATACTTCATGCCATCTGGTCTGGCTCAGAATTGGATGTGGTATAGTCAATGGACTTGGACTTTCGGTGTCGGGTTGAGGTACAGGCAGGGGCGTAGCCAGGAATTTGTACATGGGGGGGCCGATTCGAAGTATTGATATAAAAAACATAAATCATAAGTCTATTGAATATGAAATTTCAATTTTGATATATCTTAAACATTAATGAACATACAAAAACTGTCTAGTTCACTATAGACATATACAAAAATATCCACACAAAAAAAAACATTTCACATCAAAATCATGTCTGACAACGATTTTTCATGGAATAGAATTCATCCATAATCATTTCCACAGTGAAATTCCCAACAATTTCCTTTTTTATATAAACTATCATATTATCTGCCAAAAGTTCATCCTCCATTCTATTGCGAAGTCTTGTTTTTAATAGTTTCATAGCTGAAAAAGCTCGTTCTGTAGTTGCTTTAGAAACTGGAAGAGTCAACACAAGACGAATCAGTTTATCAATTAAATGGTAGAATTTAGACTTCCCTGAAATTTCTAATCCCCTACATAGCTCAGATATTGTACCCATATTCTGAAAATCTGGATGCTTTGTCACATCAAGCTTATAATGTTGCAATTGATGCTTCAAAAGACAAATTTCCTGCTCAGTGAAATCTTGAGGATAATAATTTTCAGCCAAATTGCAAATATCACCAATTTTGAATGATCTAAAAGTATCCTTAGGATTTAATGCTGAACTAAAAGTGAGAAGATCTGCTGTTAGTTCACAAAATCTACTATTCAATTCTTGCAATTGAAAATCTATTGCAACTGTAAATATGTCAATTCTTAAATAATGTTCTATTGTTGTCAAAGCTTCATCTTGATGACGGTATCTACCTCAAGTTTTAGTGTAACGAGCATTTAAATTAGGAATATCAATTTCATGTTGTCCACAAAATGATGTAACACTAGTAAAGGCTCCCATCCATCATCTCTCAACTTTTGAATAAGTGATTTTGTAGTTGAAACTAAATGCATGGCATTTAAATGATCCTGAGAATGTTGTTACAAAGCTTGGCAAAGAATATTAGTAATTCCCATAATCACTTTCATCATATGCAAAACTAAAACGAATTCAAATGATGTTAATACCTGATAAGCTCCCTCGACATCATCACGTTGTTTATAATTAGCCCCTTCCTCAGAGATAGTATTGATAACTTTGCAAGTTGCATTAAACATTTTTATCAAACTACAAATAGATTGAAAATGAGATCCCTAACGTGTATCTCCAGCCCGTTGCAAAGTACCAATTTGGTTTGCTCCTCTTCCAGTCTCAATTTCATTAGAAGCAATCATATTCTCAATTTGTTCCCCTTGAGCATATTGCAATTCATCATTACGCCTACTAGAACCAACGACAATATTAATAATATTAGTCAAATGATCAAAGAATTGATGAACAACTTTCACTTCTCTAGATGCTGTAACTAAAGCCAATTGCAACCTATGAGCCATGCAATGTACATAATAAGCATATGGACATTCTTTAAGAAATAGAGCTTGTAATCCATTCCATTCACCATGCATATTACTAGCTCCATCATACCCTTGACTTCGAATATTCTCAATGTGAAGGTTGTAACGAGAAAGGACAGCACATATCTCCTTCTTTAGGGTCAACACAGTAGTATCTCTAACATACACAACATAAAAGAAACGCTCTTTAATGAAACCATTTTTATCAACAAACCTCAAAATAATGGCCATTTGCTCTCTCTTCGACTCATCCCGGGCTTCATCAACAAGAATGCAAAATTTTGCATCCCCAATTTCTTCATGAATAGCATTTCGCATATTACTAGCAAGAATATGCAAAATCTCCTTTTGAATTGTGGGTAATGTATATTTGGCATTTTCTGGAGCATTTTCCAAGAAAACACTAGCTACTTTGTCATTGAAAGTTGATGTGAATTTTATCAATTCAATAAAATTACCTCTATTTTTTAAATCAAGGCTTTCATCATAACCTCTAAAAGCACAAGCTTGGAATGATAGCCATCGAGTACACTCTATTGAGGTTTTGAGCCGCAATCGATTATTCTCTAATTCTTTTGACGTTTGTTTCTCAATTAGCTTATCAATATGTCGTGAATAGTTCTTTAAATCCTCGCAACATTTCACAGCAATTTTATGTGGGGAGTTTGGATCTTTCCCTATATGACGAATTAAAGGACAATTCATTCCATCTTTCACCTTTTTCCAATTATTAAAACCTGTTGAAATGAATGCATCTGATCCGAGATGACCTATTGGTTTCTTACTAAAACGGTAGCAAGGTAGACAATATGTTGCATCCATTGAAGGTGAGTATTCCAACCAATCCGTATGTGATTCAAACCATGAAGGTTGAAATTGACGATGATGAGTGTCATCATTGTATGGATAGTCTATATTTTTAGGTTGATATGGACCTTCTTTGAGATAAGCTCATTGGATTTCATCTTGTTTGTTGACAGGGAATTCACATATTTGTTTACGTGATCCTGGATCACGATCTATCTCTTCAGATTGAATTCTTGAACATTTGGAGGGGTGTTTATCAGGCATTGAAGTATCAACATTTGTTTCTACAACCACAGGTGTCCTAATTTCTGAATTGCTAACATCTTTTTTCTTAAAGAATGCATCAATTGTTTTTCGTTTGCTCATAATTCTTTTAACTTTAAGAATATGACTCAAAAATTAACCTGAAAAGAACTTTAAAAAATAAAATTTTAATTAGAAATTTTTACTTAGTTATATGAATGTTATTCATACTCAAGAAAAAACAAAATTTCCACTATAATTTAAACAGTCAACCTATTTTTAATACGACTTTAATTAATAATAACCCCTCAAACAAAAACAAAAATTAAACACACATGTATTGGTACACAAAATAAACCAAACAATTTAACAACACTCATAGCTACATCCACAGCAACATGATATCTAACTAATCAAAAATAGGTAATAAATCAAAACAATTTTACCTTAGAAACTTTGTCTTCACAAAGTGCAAAGATGGGTCACCCGTGTGGCAATGCCTACTGCCTCTGCCTCCAAAAGATCTTCCCTTCAAGACTCATCACAAACAATCTCCCCATGCCTTCAATCATGTATTTCTCTAAAAATCTATGAAAATATAAAGAACATGTAAATATTTAGGTGTAGATAGTTGAGAAAATCAAAAAAAGACACTAAAAAGAGATGAATCATGAATGTCTAATGCTTAAGAAAGATAAGAAAACTCACCAGGCAGTCACCAAGTTCCAAAACTAAAGCTGAATCAGCTGATGAATAAAGAAAAAATTGGTCAGAATTTTTTTTTTTTTTTTTTTTTTTTTTTTTTTTTTTTTCATAATGTGAGAACAGAGGACTGGAGTTTTAAGGGTTGGTAGGCAGCGGTACCAGTGTTGAAAGTGTATCAAAGAAGACAAAACAACCAAGTTCCAAAACTAAAGTTGAATCAGCTGATGGAGAAAGAAAAAATTGGTCAGAATTTTTTTTTTTTTTGGGACTGTGAGGACAGAGGACTGGAGTTTTGGGGGCTGGTAGGTAGCGGTACTAGTGCTGAAAGTATATCAAAGAAGCCAAAGCAAAAGAATAAGAAGTAAAAAGGGATAAGGGATTTCGTGGGTTAGGGTGGGTTTTTTGAAAGTGTAATTTTGTTGTTATTTGGACTTAAGAGTATTTAAATGAAGTGGGCCAGCAGCTTTTTGTTTTATTTGGAGTACCTAAAATTAAAGCTGAGGCTGGGCTGGGAGAATAGTTGAGAAATGGGTAGGGGGCCGGCTGTCCAATATTGGGGGGGTCTATTTATTTTTTCTTCATAGTCTAATGGAAAACTTTTTTTTTTTGGCAGGAGCCACGGCTCCCCCAAGCCACTACGTGGCTCCGCCCCTGGGTACAGGACGTGAGGGAGTTGCTCACGTGGATTCTGGATAATGGCAAGTGTGTAGAATTGTTTTTGGTAACGGCATGGTGCGTGTGGCAGCAGAGAAATAAAATATGGACCTAGCAGGAACACCACACCTTGCAGCAATTACCCCGAGTTGCAGCTAAGTGGCTAGCTGAATTCAGTGCAGCTCAGCCCAGGCCTTCACTTCGTGCTGCAGAAGACATTCAGTGCCAGTGGAAACCACCTCCTCTAAATGGCTTCAAAGTTAATTATGACGGAGCCATTTGCTAGAAAATAACCGATCAGGTGTAGGTGTCGTTATCTGCAACAATGAAGGGCTGGTCGTGGCTTCACTAACGCAGAATTTCGGTCAAGCTTACAAGCCTGTGGAGATTGAAGCAATGGCAGCTACTAGAGCCATTGAATTTGCAGGTGAGATTGGTGTGGATGGTATTTTGGTTGAAGGGAATTCAACTGTTGTTGCAAAAGCTTTGAGGACAAAAAATTCGGGTATGGCATCGTATGGGGTGATCATTGATGATGCAAGAGCTTGGAAAGAAACTTTATTGAATTAGCCTACTCTCATACTAGGAGGGAGGGTAACAAAGTCGCACATGGTTTGGCAAGACTAGCACTTAATTTGTCAGATACTAGTGTATAGATAGAGGATGTTCCACTGTCACTTTCACATTTTGTTCAGGCTGATATAACCTTTTCTTTGATTCAATAAAACACTCGACTTCTTTCTAAAAAAAAAAATCAATGCCCACGCCCGAACCAATGCGCAGCAAAATGAAAGAAATTAGCAATCCAAATTCCAAACCAGCCCACTGAATTGGGCCCCTAATTACACTATTGTTTTTAATTTCTTTTTTTCTTTTTGGTAAAAACTATTGTTTTTAATTTCTGGTCTTTATCTTTTCAAGTAAAAGTAGGCGACATCTTTTCTCTCTCTTTCTAAGAGAGTATATAAAGCGCAAGAGAAGGCCTTGTCCCTCACTCAGACCATTATTCCATTATTCTAGTCCCCCCAAGATACAAGAATCAAACAAACTTCTTCCCCCCTCAAAAACTTAACCCTTCAACCACAATGGCTTCTCCCCGACCCCGCGGGTATACCCTTGAAGAATTTAAAGCTTTTCACAATATTGATCGCCAAATATATGCTCGGTTAGTGGCTTTCCTGCGTATAGACCGTGACACATCCAAGAAAATTGTGGCCTTTTGGAATTATCTTGAAGAAATAGGCTATGGAGACTTTATCAGCACGGTGTTACCTTTATCAGATCAAATGCTCGCTGTATTAGCCATGGAGGCAATAACGTGCCTAATCTACTTGTTAGACGTAGAAGGATGTCAACCACCTTCTCATCGTGTTGATAAAGATTTGCCGTTGATGATTAGTCTTCTGAAGCCAAAATTTTCCTTTCGACCTCTCTATACGGATAGGAAAAACGTGATAACCAAGATTAAGGAATTCGTCAGGAATGTGTGTGATTTCGCTTTTAGTGTTACAGTTCCAACGACAATTCTATTTTTGAAGCCTCAAAGTGCATTCATTCAACCCCAGTTCCACGAACAAGCATGAAGGTTCTTCTGCATATCTGGTTCTTGAAGCCCCTCCTTCAGTTTCAGTCCCACCAAATTTCGCAAGCTCGGTTCAAGTTCAATCTTTGGTGCCACAAGCTACTAGTAGTACTAGTCTGTCTACTTTAGAGCCTAATTTTCACGCTAAAGATAGATCTTTGTTCATGAACATCTTTAAGGGTTATCATGTTACAACTTACAAGCGAAGAACTTCAAGAATACATTACAAGGTACCAAAAAACACACAGACATGCAATAAATTGCAATCTTTTGTAACTTTTATTGATTCCCTTCCTGTTTTCTTGAATAATGTAGGAGATATGGGAACTGTATAGAGTCCATTTACATGAAAGCTGATCCAAGGATGTTTGCAAATGAGGTCTTTCACTCTTCTTCAGATATTGAGCGTACTCTTGGAGGTAAAGAAAAAGTGGAATTCTCAGTTAATGGAAAACAAGTTCGGGCGAGACGCTTGAATTGAAAAAACGTTAGTTAAGTTGTATCATAAGCAGGGCAGTTCTATTCATTAAAATTGTTCCTATTGTAATTGTAGAGATTCAAATACCATGTGCACACAGTAGTTTTGTTTCTAGCTTTCTTGAACACACAATTTAAATTCTTTTTTCTTGCTGTATTGAGGAAATAGTGGAGAAAAGAAGTGACCATATATTTTACATGTTGATATAAATAGTGAATTTTACGATTGTCTTCCATTAATTTTCTTTGAGACAAGCACATTGAAAATCATGTCTAACTGGCAATTAATTAAGTGTTAAGTCCTTTTTATGCCAGGGCAGTTCTGTCTCTGTTGTTTTACATTAATATTTGGGACTTACAACTTGCAAATGGCATTACAGATTCTTGTGGGAATTTATCCAGTGGGAATTGTAGTGTTGTCTTAAAAGTTATTTTTTAATGCTTTGTTTTACCAATTTGATTTTTTTTTTTTTTTTGTTGATAAATCTGGTTTCAAACTAAGCTGAATTTTCAGTAGGATATATGTCCTTAGTTGTAAATAATCCTATATATGGAGATTGAAGAGCAGATCAAATAGAGGTGTGACATAAATCATGTTCGTCTCTTACATGTCACTCTTCATTGAAATAACTAGCCGGGTACACACGGCAGCAGGTGTTGTGCGTGTCCAGTTATAATTATCTTAGCCATAGAGACATGAAGTTTATCTCTCAGCTATTCTCTACAAAATAGAATTTGAGATCTAGGAAAGGAAAAATGTAAAATTGACAACCCAATTATTTGTTTTACAGAACTGGAATATAAACCTTTACTAGAAACTCCATCATGGATACAATAGAAATGCATAACAATTATGGCACGCTAGTTATTGCACTCACAGTTACCCTTACTTATCAATCGGAGATATAATTCTCATTCTCCTTTCCCATATTCTGATGCCTGTAAAACCTAGCACAGAATAGATAATAACCAAAGTTGATAATCCCTACCAGAAGTAACATCCAATGAAGTCTAGCCTTCTATTATTTATATTATCTGGTAATAATCCTGTAGTCCTCTGAGTTAGACCTATCACAATATTGCTTATATCATATGCAATTCCCATAATCATTGCATACATTGCAGTTGATGTGCTTTGGAGTGATGTTGGAAATTCTTGGTAGTAGTTTGACTTGTCCTGGATAATGAAACGCTTCTCCAATACCTACCACAGCCAACTGTCACACCAGCCACAATACTGACATGGGAATGGTGGAATTTGTTTCATCTGTAAGCTGGTGTGTTTTAGTTATTTTAAGCCGCTAGACTCAACGAGTCCTGCCACAACAATGCCTAAGGCATTGAACATGTGGCTAAGTGCTATTGTTGGAGAGGCCTAGGAGACCAATGAGACTGCTTCTGCCAAATAGGATAGAGGATCTGATCGATGTGAGTGAGAGAGATGGCTGTGGAGACTAATATAAAGACTATCATGCATGGTTCCTGCTGGGATTTTGAAATGTGGTCCAAGGTGGTGATCTATGGTTAGAGCTTGTAACCTTGTAGGACCGTCAAGCTCATTAGGACCCCCTAAAGGGATGCTAAAGAAAATGCTACTTGACAGTATTGGGAATATTCTAATCAAAGATTTGAGGTCCTCAGGCTCAGCTTGTTGCGCTGAGCACAGCCTCCATGGTTTGAGAATTTATGTCACCAAAATTTTTACATGAAACTTAATTTTAGGAGGCACTGCAACTACCTTCTCCATTTTCCCGATGTGCTGACTGTAATATTCCCCACTTTTAGCTGATATTGGGATCTTTCTCTTCCTAATGGCAGCAACGATAACACGAGCTAAGCTTGTAAATTAAAGGGGCTTCCGTGAGGCTTAATTAACGTGCCGATAGTAATGATTTCCCAATAGGAAAATGGCTAAGCCTATGGCTATGAGAGTAACCACAACACATATGCTGAACCCTCAGGCCCAACTAAAACTGTCCTCAATATAGAAAGATTACTGTTGCACCAACCAAACTGTCCTCAAACGGCGGAAATGTTCCTAAGAAAAATACAAGACAATAAATTGGAGACATATTTTTCTCATATAAATTAGCTGAACATGGGAAACAGATACCAGGATAATCAACATTTTGCAAATGTTGTTCCAAATACATTTCTCTGCTGTTTTCATGACAAACATGCAACACATATTTGAGCAACAGCGTTGTGCCTGTGATACAGACCAGTGATGAAGGGGTAAGGTGATCCAAGTACCACGTTTTGCTGTGAGTATCTACACTTTGATATTTTTTTCTTTTCTTTTATTTTTATTTTTTTTATAATTAATTGAGTAATGTCATATCTACCATACTTTTTACAAAAAGTTTCACAACGAATCCTAGATGGTAATTTATTATTGTTTCTAATTTGGGCACATCATTGATATCATTTTTTTACTTATCAATAATAGATTGTCATCAAGAATTTTTTGTGAAAATTATGTGGGCATAGCATAACTCTAAACAATTTCTTTTGAGTAATGTTAGGGACACAAAAATTTCACAACATTTCTAAAGTAGCATAGCAAAAAAAATTTAAATTAAAGACTGTGGTGAGTGGTGAGCCCACATTGAGTTGGCATTTTAATTTGGGAATGTTGTGAAATTATTATAACATTTTGTTGTGTCTATTGCGTTACTAATTTTTTTTAATCTATTGACAAATATTTGGAGCCTAACTAGTATTGTTATAGGTATAGAAATATCTCTATTGATTAAAATTTAGGGGTTTTATTTCACTTGGGGCCTTAGGAGGCTATTTATTGGCATAATGGTAGGACGGGCCCTATTTCACCACGCATATGGTAATAACAAAACTTAATTGTTGCAATAGTCTAAATTAATGGTAACGCAAAAAGAAGAGAATGGTAATATCATACAACTTGATATAAGTTATAACTTGTCAAAATCTATATATATATATATATATATATATATATATATATATATATATGTAGGGACACGGTTTTCAGCCCAGGCCCAAAATGTATGGGATACTGGCCCGATGAACCCAGTACAATAAATTTGTAGAGAGTGGGTAGAAGAACTAGACTTTAGTGAATGGGATAACAGTTATAACGAGTTTCCAAGACAATCAAATATAAACGAACCAAATTTGTACAAGAAAGTTAGTCCTCGGCACGATCCGAGGAGCTCTGTTTTAGTATATATTGGATGATAATGGTTGCAGGGGTTGTTGAGGTTGTTACCGTCCTTTTTCTCCCCCCCCCCCCCTTCTCCCTTGGTTCTCCTTCTCTTTTATACTAGCATTTACCCCCCCTCTAGTGTCCACGTGTTAGCTCCACTTTCTGGGGTTGAGACTTGTCTTATCAGCCTATACCAGGAGTGGTTGGGAGTGGTTGTAAAAGCTGAATAGCATGGTCCAAGGTATGGACCTGTCAGACGCAGAGTCCTTTATTGCTGTATTGGCAGCTTTTTCACTTGGCCTGCTCCTGCACTTAGCTCGTCCCCTCCTTTAGGCGTTCTATGGGATGCTGAGCATAAGATTGTCCTCGGCCATAGCTTTGGGCCTTTTTTAGGCTTTCATTATGCGTCCTCGGCAATAGCTCTCCTCGGCTTAGGCCTTGGGCCCTAATGTAGAGTGGGCCGGCGCCACAAATTCTCCGGCCCCACAATAGCCCCTCAAAATCCTGCTGCCCGACCTCTTAGTTGGGGAGGAGGGTTTTGGTGATGTCGGGCCCACATCATGGCTTGCCCAGCTCTGCACTTCATTAATGTCGATGTTTCTCCATTTGCATGGGAGATGCGCCAGATTATGAAACATTCCTCTAGATTTACTCACGCGGGGTCCTCGCCGTTTCAGTGCTCGAGGCACGTCTTTAATATGCCCCCTTCACGAGGCCACCCAAGTCCTATGGTTGTAGACGGTATGGGGAATTGAATAGGAACTGTCTCGTCTGTAGCGCTTCTTAGAAATCTGCGTAGATTAAATGCCGCCCACTTGCCCTCCATATAAGAAGCAGGGTAGGGAGTTACTCCCTTTACGTGCAGATCTTTCAGTCCCTTCAAATTCTTAATCTTTCAGCTGCGCTCCAAGTCTTCATCTCCAGCGCAATCAAACCTTAGAGTGATATGTTTGAGGCACGAGTGGGGATGAAGGAACCACACCCACTATAGAGGCACTAGGTCCTTCCGAGACTCAAGATGGCGCAGTCAGGATAGGGGAGACATAGACTCAAGACAATTCTCTGCTTTCACAAGGTGGGAGCGATGTCTCCACTTCTTTCAGTCAAAATCCGAAGCAGGTGCTGGTCGCGTCAGATTTTTGGTTCGACAGCAGTGGGGTTCCTCGTCGTCAGTACCATTTGCTCTTTCTTGAGCGCTGCTAATATGACACCTGCGTGTTAGGAGTCAGAGCTGATGCGGGGATTAAGCATCCCTGCTTCTTCCTCTCTTCCTTCATTGGTGTCACTTTTCGCCTTCGCTCCTTCTTCTTTCTCATCACTGGGGTTACCCTGGTGTTTATACTTCTTCTTCCTCTGCTTCTTCTTCTCTTCCGTCAGTGGGCCATCTTGTCGTGTATAATCTCTACCAGAGCAGAGTTTTGAAGGATTTATCTCTTGTATCTTTTTCCTTTTGCTTCTGTAGTTAGCTTTTGGTATAGGCTTACTTAAGCCCTTCATTGTACTCTGTACTGTTTCTTTGTTTTAATAAAAGATGATTCTGTTTTGTTCTACATATTCTTTCTTTTCTGCAGTAATTACTTTGTGACTAGATGTATTTCATATGGGTGTTTTTTATCATTATATTTTTTGTACGATACTTAGGGCAAAAACCCTTGTAACAAAAAGTTGTTATTTCGAACTTATTGAGACTGTCAAGCATAATAATACTAACCTACAGTAGATTAAATATACGAGACTAACCTTGATAACAGCTGAATGCCCTGTATTGCGCACGAGGCAATCATCCGAGAAGGAGTAACCTAAAATAAACCATTCGAGAGGATTGCCAAGTACTAGGGGGCTTGGTCGCGTTCTCGGTAACATATGAACTTAATCGTTTTTGATATCTGGTTCGAGGATTGGGGTATGGCTATACCAGGCCTAAACACTCGTTTGCGTTAGTTCCCTTAGAATTGAGGATCCGAGGACAGATCGGGACTTTCATTCGGTCCGGGACTTAACCCAATTTTTAATGGGCAATCTCTCCATGGGTCAAAGTCCGAGGACCATACAATACCTTGGTTCTATCCAAAAGTTATAATAACAATTAATTAATAATAATAAAAATTTCTTTAGGCTCAGGTCCGAGGACTATACAGTGCCCTGACCCTGTTCAAAACTCTTTTAAGTAGTTGGTTTCCCCATAGGCTTGAGTTCGAGAACCATGCAAGACCTGGTTTTGTCCAAAACTCTTTTAAGTAGTTGGTTTCCCCATAGGCTTGAGTCCGAGAACCATACAATGCCCTGGTTCTATCCAAAACTTATATTTTCTTTTTAAAGTACTTGGTTTCCCCATAGGCTTGAGTCCGAAGACCATGCAATACCTTGGTTCTGTCCAAAACTTATATTTTCCTTTTGAAGTACTTGGTTTCCCCATAGGTTTGAGTCCGAGGACCATGCAATACCTTGGTTCTATCCAAAACTTATATTTTCTTTTTGAAGTACTTGGTTTCCCCATAGACTTGAGTCCGAGGACCATGCAATACCTTGGTTTTGTCCAAAACTTATATTTTCTTTTTGAAGTACTTGGTTTCCCCATAGGCTTGAGTCCGAGGACTATGCAATACCTTGGTTCTGTCCAAAACTTATATTTTCTTTGAGTCTCGAGGATTAGCCCCTTGACAAAATTATAGGGCATTAACTTGATGTTGGAAGCCCCTAGAACTGCTTGTGCCACTGGCACTTCACAGTGTAGCCCCGAGTGGGAGCTGCGTTAAGGCAACCACCGCGCGTTACTGGAAATGATGGGGAAGCTTTCGCATAGCTTGCACCACTGCCAAAATGATCTCTTTCGAGGGACCCTTGTTGATAGGAGCTTAATCCCACCATGATTAACCGTTGCACTCACTAACGCACAGGCTCTTCTCACAGACGGCGCCAATTGTAGGGACACGGTTTTCAGCCCAGGCCCAAAATGTATGGGATACTGGCCCGGTGAACCCAGTACAATAAATTTGTAGAGATTAGGTAGAAGAACTAGACTTTAGTGAATGGGATAACAATTATAACGAGTTTCCAAGACAATCAAATATAAACGAACCAAATTTGTACAAGAAACTTAGTCCTCGACACGATCCGAGGAGCTCTGTTTTAGTATATATTGGATGATAATGGTTGCAGGAGTTGTTGAGGTTGTTACCATCCTTTTTCTCCCCCCCCCCCTTCTCCCTTGGTTCTCCTTCTCTTTTATATTAGCATTTACCCCCCCTCTAGTGTCCACGTGTCAGCTTCACTTTCTGAGGTTGAGACTTGTCTTATCAGCCCATACCTGGAGTGGTTGGGAGTGGTTGTAAAAGCTGAATAGCATGGTCCAAGGTATGGACCTGTTAGACGTAGAGTCCTTTATTGTTGTATTGGCAGCTTTTTCACTTGGCCTGCTCCTGCACTTAGCTCGTCCCCTCCTTTAGGTGTTCTATGGGATGTTGAGCATAAGATCGTCCTTGGCCATAGCTTTGGGCCTTTTTTGGGCTTTCATTATGCGTTCTCGGCAATAGCTCTCCTCGGCTTAGGCCTTAGGCCTTAATGTAGAGTGGGCCGGCGCCACAAATTCTCCGGTCCCACAATATATATATATATATATATATATATATTGATTTTTTTTTTTATATAGTTGTTGTATGATATGTTTTGATTAATGTATAATAATTGTGATGAATTTCGTGAAAACTAATATTATTGTAATCATAATTAATTAGTGAATGGAAAAGGTTAACCTATATAATTGCACTATTGTGCCCTTCAAAAACCCAAAAAGAGAAAAGAAAAGATATATTGCACTCAAAGGTTTGCAAAGGTCGAGTTGGGTTGAGATGTTTTTTCAATCTAATCTACCATGGGCGAGTTGAAGAAATCTCAACCCAATCAATTACAGGGGTTCAACCCAACCTAATCTAACCCACGTGGGTTGGGTTTGATTGTGTTGACATTTTTTTTTTTTTAAATTTTTAACTTTGAGCGTTAGAACAGCAACAAACAATAGGATTACAAGTGTTTGCTTCTCCTATAGCCTTCTAAAAATTCTAAGCATAACACCACAGACAAATTATTAAACCTACACAAATAATCATACAAAATAGTATTATCCCAACTCAGTTAAGAAACAAAATAGGATAGCAACATTATTACAACTATTTGCTATCCTTTTCCATTTCAAAATTTTAATCAGTGAAGAGAACGAGTTGAAGCTTTTTAATTTTCTATATAAAGTATTGAGTTGTATTTTTTTTTTTTTCTCGAGAAAAATATAAAGTACTAAGTTGAAACCAAAGATAGAAAATATAAATAGGGACTTAGAATTTTGTTTTATATTAGGGAGAGGAGCAAAAGAATAACTAACAAAAACGAAATATGTGGGTCGAGTTGAGTTAAATGATTTTATCAGCCTACTAACCTAAACCCAACCCAATTTGCAACACCAAAAAAAAAAAAAAAAATAATAATAATAATAAACAATTTATTTACATTAATGTTTTTATTTATGGTCTTAGCTTTTCTTCGTTTGACAAGTAGGCGGCGTCTTTTCTCTCTCTCTCTAAGAAAAGTAAATAAAGCCGCAAGAGAAGGCCTTCTTCCTCACTCAGACCATTATTTCATTTTCCAATGGTCCATATTCAAGTCCCCAAGAATCAAACACCCTTCTTGGCCCCCATGAAAAAGTGAGAAAACCCTTCAACCACAATGTCTTCTCCCTGTAATACCCTTGACGAACTTAAAGCCTTTCACGATATTGATCGCCGAATATATGCTCGGTTAGTGATTGACCTGCGTTTGGAACCTAACCAATCCAAGAAAGTTGTGGCCTTTTGGATTCGTCTTGAAATAAGAGGCGTTAAAGATTTTGTCTTTATGATCCTACCTTTACCAGATCAAAAGCTCCGTGCATTAGTACACGAGACAATGATGTTCCTACTCTACTTGTCTCAAGCACCTTCTTCTGATGTTGATAAAGATTTGCCGTTGATGCTTAGTCTTGTTGAGCCAAGATTTTCCTTTCGGGATTTTTATCCGGAGAGGGAAACATTGATAAGCGAGATTGAGGAAATCAAAACGTATGTGTGTGATTTAGCCTTTAACGATATAGTTCCGACAATGGTACAATCTTCGCGGCCTCAAAGTGGATTCATTCAACCCCAGTTCTCAAACAGCCGTAAAGGTTTCCCTTCATATCAGGTTCTTGAAGCCCCTTCAGTTTCAGTGGCACCAAATTTCGCAAACTCGGTTCAAGTTCAACCTTCGGTGCCTCAAGCTGCTACTAGTAGTACTAGTCTGTCTCCTTTAGTGCCTAGTTTTCACACTAAAGGTAGATTTTTGTTAATGAACTTCTCCAAGGGTCATTATGTTACAAGTGAAGAACTTCAAGAATACATTAAAAGGTACTAACAAACACACAGACATGCAATAATAAGTACTATTTATTGCAACCTTTTGTAACTTTTATTGATTCCCTCTCTGTTTTCTTGAATGTAGGAGATTTGGGAACTGTATAGAGTCCATCTTAATGAAACCTCAGCCAAATATGGCGCCGCCGCTGTATGCAAATGTGGTCGTTCGCTCTTCTTCAGATATTCAGCGTATTCTTGGAGGTAAAGAAACAGCGATATTCACAGTTAATGGAAAACAAGTTTGGGCAAGACGCTTGGATTGAAATAACGATAGTTAAGTTATACGATAAGCAGAGCAGTTCTATTCATATTCTTCCTATTGTAGAGATTCAAACACCATATGCACACGGTAGTTTTGTTTTTAGCTTTCTTGAACACAATTCAAATTCTTTTTTCTGCTGTATTGTGGAGATAGTGGAGAAAATAAGTGTCCATATATTTTACATATTGATATAAATAGTGAATTTTACGACTGTGTTCCTTTAATTTTCATTGAGACAAGTACATTGAAAATCATGTCTAATAAGCAATTACATAAGTGGTAAGTCCTTTTTAGGCCGGGGGCAGTCCTGTCACTGTGGTTTTAGATTTGGGACTTAAAACTTGCGAATGGTATTACAGATTCTTGTGGGAGTTTATCCAGTGGGAATTTTAGTGTTGTCTTAACAAGTTCATTTTTAAGTCCTTTGTTTTACCAATTTAATTTTCTGGCTTCAAACTAACCTGAATTGTCGATAGGATATATATGCCCTTAGTTGTAAATAATCCTATGGAGAACAGATCAAATATATGTATGTGAAATAAATCATGTTCCTCTCTTACAAGTCGGGTACACACGCTGCAGCAGGTGTTATGTGTGTCTAGTTATAATTATCATAGCCAGAGGAATGAAGTTTTTACTCTGCTATTCTCTGTTACTGACAAAATAGAATTTGAGATCTAGCAAGGGAAAAATGTAAAAATGACAACCCAATTATTTGTTTTACAGAATTGTAAATGTAGATTTTTACCTAAAAACCATCATGGATACAATAGAAATACATAATAATTATGGCACGCTAGTTATTGCACTCACGGTTACCCTCACTTATCGATCGGAGATATAATTCTCATTCTCCTTTCCCACATTCCGATATCTGTAAAACCTAGCACATATTAGATAATAACCAAAGTTGATAACCCCTACCACAAGTAACATCCAATACACATTGTCTAGCCTTCCATTATTTATATTATCTGGTAACCATCCTGTAGTCCTCTGAGTTAGACCTATCACAGCATTACTCAAATAGTATGCAATTCCTATAATCATTGCGCACATTGCAGTTGATGTACTTCGGAGTGATGTTGGAAATTCTTGGTAGTAGAGGGTGACCTGTCCTGGATAATGGAATGCTTCTCCTATGCCTACCACAGCCATCTGTGGCACCAGCCACAATACTGACATGGGAATGGTGGAATTTGTTTCATCTGTAAGGTGGTATGTTTTAGTTATTTTAAGCCGCTTAGGCTCAACAAGTGCTGCCACAATCATGCCTAAGGCATTGAACACGTGACCAAGTGCTATCCGTTGGAGAGGCGTAGGAGATTGATGCGACAACTTCTGCCAAATAGGATAGAGGATCCGGTCGATGAGAGTAAGAGAGATGGCTGTGGAGGCTAGTGTAAACACTACCATGGTTCCTGCTGGGATTTTGAAATGTGGTCCAAGGTGGCGATCCACAGTTAGAGCTTGTAGGACTGTCAAGCTCGTTAGGACCCCTATAGGGGTGCTCAAGAAAATGCCACTTGACAGTATTGGGCATATTCTAATCAAAGATTTGAGGTCCTCAACTTCTTGTACTGAGCACAGCCTCCATGGTTTTGCAATGGAGCTGTCTGAGTTGGTGTCTCCTTCGGTTTTCAATGCTGCGCGGTTTAGGAACCTGCTTTGAGTAATGGCATTATCAAGTTTTCTTAGCTCATAATAATTAATCAAAATAAAATTTTTCTTAAAAAGAAATTAGTATGATTCTTGTGTTGAAGTGTGTGTATTTCAACTTTCAAACACTAAACCTTTGCTTTATATCCCACATTGGTTAGAGATAGTCTTCATATCTGTTTATAAACCATAGCCAAACTTAAGTGGTAATTGAAAGATTATGAGTTAGGTGTTTGTGAGGGGCTCAGATTGGGTTGGGTTTAGACCTGTTTGTATCTTTCTTGGGCCGTATCATCTAGCCCAATTTCTGTTCAGCCCGTTGAGTTTGCCAAACAAACACTTAATGTGCTGTTGGGCATGCACAATGACTACTGGAGCAGCCTGTAAGCCTCTCCAACTTCAAGAAATTGCTATATTGCTATAGTTTAATTCAGTCTTTTTTCCTCTATTTATTTATTTTTTTCATTACTAATTTTTAGGGTTTATATTGTTAAATCAAAACTTGTTTTTCATAGGTATATTTTCCAACATCTTGTGACATTTTTTTTATTATATTTTTTATGGGGTTCCAAGTTTAAATTTTAGATAATGGTATTTAGTGGGCGCCAAGCTAATTTTTCTGTTTTTATTTTTTATTTTTTTTATTTGTGATCTCTTACAACGGTTTTTAACTTAGGAAGTTTGAGATTTTATGCAATTACAATTTTTACCTGAAACTTTCGGTGGGCACTGCAACCACCTTCTCCACTTTCCCAAGTTGCTCACTGTAGTAATCCCCACTTTTTGATGAAATTGGGATCTTTCTTTTCCTAGTCGCAGCAACAATAACACGAGCTAAGCTTGTAAAGGGGCTTCCTTGAGGCTTAATATGTCGATAGTAACGATTTCCCAACAGGAAAATGGCTAAGCCTATGAGAGTAACCACAACACATATGCCGAACCCCAAGGCCCAACTAAAACTGTCCTCAATATAGACGATTACTGTTGAACCTAACACGGCAGAGGCATACAATATGACCACATACCAGTTAAAGAAAATCGCTTGATCTTTTGCATTGTCAAATTGGTTTGCTCCCATTGCAGCTATAGTAAAGCGTGTACCACCTTGCCCAATTGATGCTAGAACTATACCCATATATAGGACAGCAAATTGGATTTTTGTTGGCATTGGGCACAAGCTTGGTCCATTTACACATGTTTGTGGCCTCAAGGATTTGAGCGCTGCTGTCAAGGCTAAAAGTAGTATGCCCTGCAAGTGTCGGTAGTGTCAACTTTAGTTAGGAATAATTTCGGAACATTCTTGGTTATTTGAGGTTAAGGCTAACATGATGAGCTGGCTAGAATTATTTGTTTCCCATGTAAGCATAGATGCATTTTAACTATCCAATCTTCTAGTCAAAATATTATAATTATATATTAGTAGTCTAGAAATGAATGATAACAAATAAAAAAAAAGGTAGTGCTGGAATCATGAAAATTCAACAAATATATTTTTAGTGCACAAACACTGTTTACCAGGCTACTACAATAGAGGTTGTTTCGTAATCCGTTTTTCAATTAAAATAAATTTCACAAGGCACCTAGTGAGTTTGTACTTTGTGTATAAGTAAACTGTTCAGTAGTATCTAATAGTCACACGCTTCTTATTACACACTGTCACATAGACTGACTGCTACATGGATTGAAACAAAATTTCAAAATGTAGTGTATACGGAGTGTGCAACAGTGAGTGTAATACGATTTTCCAATACCCTTAATAGCAAAACAGATTAAGAACATTACCAGGAAAGAGAAAGAAGAAGAAATCCAGATGACAGAGTAACAGCCTAACATGGAGTCTGCAATGATTGCTGCCAGGACTGGAAGTAGACTGGTGGAGCCATTAACAATGTTTCCTATTTGAGTAGCGACGATGCTCTTGAAATGGAATTTTTCAATCAGATATACAACAAAGTTCGTTCCCCATCCTCCAGCAGCAAGTGTCAAGCCAATCAGTGTCCCTGGATTTTGGCATATTTGGTTCTGTTCTCAAATGTTCTAAGAAAAATACAAGACCAGAAATTGGAGACATGTTTGTCTCATATAAATTGAACTGAACATGGGAAACAGATACCAGGAAGATCAAGGGGCCATTTGATATGGTAGTTTAAACAACATTTTTTAGTTTTTAAACAACATTAAACGTATTTCTACGTACTTATACGTACTTTTTTATCCATCCATATTTTCAAAAAATACAAACAACGTTATTAAAACAACATTACCAAATGGCCAAACCTTTTGCAAATGCTGTTCCAAAATACATTTCTCTGCTATTTTCATGACAAACATGCAAACACATTTTTGAGCAATAAAGTTGTGACTGAGAGACAGACCAGTGATGAAGGAGAAGGTGATCCAACCACCACCTTTGCTTTGAGTATCTGACATTTGTGCTTTTTCATTGGAGGAGTGTCTCCCTTCTATGGCGTAGCTGGACTCTTGGAATTCATTTGCTGCCATTGTGATTCTAAATGTTGCACATAACAACTTGTACAGAAGCTTAGATAAATAATGTCGAAAAGTAGGTCCATATGGGATCCCACCACTCAACATCTGTGGCTTGGTTTTGTTGATTAAGAAAAGACGTGACACAGAAATTTTAACAAGTATTATATCCTGCTGTTGAGTTCAGTAGGCATGCGGTGATAGCAGAACTTGATTGCTGCAACAGTCCAAATCAATGGCAACGCAGAAAAGGGGAGAGCGATAATATCTTACAGCTCGATGTAAGTTATAGCTTGTCAAAACCAGTTGATATTGGTGATAGGTCAGTTGTCGTGAGAATCCTTCTTATTTTTTTTTTTTTTTTTTTTTTTTTTTTTGTTTTTGCTGAATCAGTTGTCGTGGGAATCTGACGCTGATTAAAGAAAGACTAATAATTTATTATTAGATGGTCCATAGTATCTTTCCATCACTCAAATCAGAAATGCATTGTTGCTTGTTAATTGAAGTGACCTTGAAATGGACAGCGATAATTGAAGTAAGACATGCGTTGATTGGTTTTAGGAGTTTTCACTAGAAAGTTTGGTTGTATAATATATGCTATCCATTCACCTGAATTCAATGGTGACGTGGAATGAAGGTTGATGAGTGCAGAATTGAGCTTAGTTTTTACTTTTTATTGCATGATGATCAGATGGTGTGGAATGACGGTTGGTGAGAGCTGAATTCAGCTTTGTTTTTACCCATTCAGCAAAAAAAAAAAAAAAAAAGGTGTTGCTTTTACCTTTTATTGCACCAGCTACCAACAACCTCCATTAAAATTGATACAACAACTACCACTTTAATTTCCCAACCTATAATTCACAAGTAATTATATACCTACAAAAAAGAACTTCCCAACCTTTTTTTTACAATAGTCATCTTAGCAAGTTTTTATTTTGATCTACTATTAATATCACTTTTTTACTTGTCACCTGTTATATGCCTATAAACATTTTTTTTGGGGTGAAATTTGTTGTGTGTATAAAATTTCTCATAATTCACCCTAACAACATTGACAGTACAAGGGTAAATTATAAACTTCTCTCATAATTCACTAGTGACTTAATTACTCCAATTTCATGTGAAGTTCAATTACAATGTGATGGGAATAACCATACTGTAAAAACTAAGTGCAATGAAAATTAAATTTAACATAACGATATAGTTATGATGGGTCTTATTATTATTATGTAAGGTTGAATTTTATCAACCATCTTGTTGGCTTTATTTCGTGCCAAATTTGCTTGTATTTTAGCAATTAGTAATCCTGTATTTAGGTGGGAATCATGTAAGGGTAGTTTGTGAGAGAGGGTGAAGAAATACTCAAGATCGTGCAAAGAAGCAGGGACTCGCGACTGGATCTCGCGGGTGGCTCGCGGCTTGCAAGCCGCCAGAAGTTGCATACGTGCCAAGCATGCCAGAAGCTGAAGAGTCACGCCAGCTGTTGCACTACAGGACAAAAGTCCTAGGCTGGCTAGGCCGTTAGCTCGCGGCTTGAACTCGCGACTCAACCCAGTCGCGAGGCCAAGTCGCCAGAACACCTTGTTTGGGAAAAACTGACTCTTCGCATTCCTTTCTCACCCTACTATATATAGACCCTTATACCCACGAAATGTAGAGAGCTTCTAGAGAGAATTTTGAGAGAGAAACCATAGAAAAAAACAAGATTGATTCATCTACAATCTTCACATAGAGACTCTTCAAATTCCTCTACTCTCTTCCTCTCCATTGTTAAATCCTTGAGAGGTACATTACCAAAACCTTTTCTCACCATACCCATATCTGTGAGAAGACCATTTGGTGTTTGGGAATCAGTTAAGAAGGGTCCAATTTCATATTGGTTGATGCTATGGTCAAGTAGTGGAATCCGGTAAGCTAAAGAAGAAATAGGTTCGGCGTAACCTCATTGGAGTAGGAGCTTGGAGGGCTTAGGTACATTGGGTAGATTAGGCTTGGAGGGTCTTCTACTGTTCATGTATCCCAACTACATTCTTTAGTGGATTATTTACCGCTGGGAGAGTGGCGGAAAGGTTTTACGTCGAGAGCTTCGGTTTCCTCTTCGATAACACATCGTGTGTTGTCCTTGTGTTTGCATCTCTCTTCCCTTAATTTTTGCCATTTAATTTCTGTTGTGGATGTGATTTTATTTGGTTTAGATTGTTTATCAATTCTGTATTAAGCTTATGTTCATATTCCGCACATCAATTGTTTGATATTAAGCTTGAATTGGTAATTTGTAAATTAGGGGTCTAATAGTTCAAGGTGTTTATACACTAATTGAACTTTCAATTGGTATCAGAGCGGGTGCACTTGTTGTGGTTTAATTATCTAAGTGCGATCTTAGACCCCTTAGCTATGGATGAAGCTATGGAAAAGGCTATGCTGTATTGTGGTTTAAATGTTTGTGATAATGACTGTACGAGTATATTTGAAGGGTGAACTAACAATGAACTCCTAGAGTTATTAAAAACAAAGAAACATGCTAGAATGTTTGTTCACATGCTAAAATATTTTGAAAATGAGAATCACATTTTACACAATAGTCTATATGAGTCTAATTCGTTGGTTAAAAACTATAAAAGAAGAAATAGAATATTGTGTGATAAGGTTGATAATCTGAAAAAGAAAATTCAATCTAGCAAGAGCATGGAAAATGAAGATAAGTTTCTGTTTGAAGGTCAAGAGTACTTGTCCCATGCTTGCCTATTTGTGCACACCTCTTTGAAGGTATTTAATTCATGTTTATGGTATCTTGATAGCGGCTGTTCTCATCATATGACAGGTGATAAATCATTATTTAAGTCACTCAAAGAAAAGGTTGGTGACTATGTAACATTTGGCGATGGGAGTCATGCTCATGTTCTTGGCAAAGGGACTATTGAGATACCTGGATTACCTCTATTGAAGGATGTCTTATACATCAAAGGGTTGAAGGCAAATCTTTTAAGCATCACTCAAATATGTGATGAGAATTTCCTTGTTCAATTCTCAAAGAAGGGGTGCATAATCATTGATGAAGAAGGGATTCAAGTCTTGGAAGGAAAGAGGACTACTGACAATTGCTACAGAGTGGTTCCTACGGCACCAATTTCCTGCGTGTTGACATGTTGGAACTTTGGCATCAAAGATTCGGACATGCAAACTTCAAACAAGTGGCTAAAGTCTCCAAATTTGAAGCTGTTGAGGGACTTCCAAAATTTGGAAAGGTGGAGAAGACTTTTTGTGGTGCATGCCAAATAGGGAAGCAAACAAAGGCAAGTCACCACAAGGTGAATGTGATCACCACTTTACGATGCTTAAAGCTTCTTCATGTTGATCTAATGGGGCCCACAAGAACTGAAAGTCTAGGAGGAAAAAGGTACATTATGGTCATTGTTGATGATTTCTCAAGATACACTTGAGTTGAATTTCTTAGAGAAAAATCAGAAGCGTGTGAGAAATTGAAAATTCTTTGCAAGAGACTACAAAATGAGAAAGGGGTTCCTATTGTCAAGATAAGGAGTGATCATGGCAAGGAGTTTGAGAATGCAAGATTTGAGTCGTTTTGTGAGAAGAATGGAATCAAAAAGGAATTTTTAGCTTCCAAAACTCCTCAACAAAATGGGGTGGTTGAGAGGAAGAATCGGTTGATTCAAGAAATGGCGCGAGTTATGCTATTCAACAAGCAAATTCCTCAAAAGTTTTGGGGAGAAGCTATGAACACCTCATGTCACATTGCAATAGAATATATTTTCGAGTTGGAACAAAGAAGACCGCATATGAAATTTGGAATGAAAAGAAGCTAAAAGTGAAGTACTTTTGAGTATTCGGAAGCAAGTGTTACATTCTCAATGATCGTGGGAACCTTGGGACGTTTGATGCGAAAAGTGATGAAGGCATCTTCCTTGGGTATTCTACTAATAGCCGGGCATATAGAGTATTCAACAAGAGAACAAAGACGGTAATAGAGTCCAACAATATGGAAGTTGATGATGCTATAACAAAGGTAGAGATGGTTGATGATGGAGAAGGGCCAAGCTCCAAAGAACTCACAACTGAGGTTGAAGCACAAGATATTGAAGTTGAAGGACCTACACCGGAAAAGGAATCAACTCCTGTGAACTCAAGATTGGAAGCAAGATCAATGTCTAGAACATCAAGTCCTCTCACTCCTCCGGAAGTTCATCCTCCTATCTCCCGGAATGATGAAGTGTCCACCTCAAAGAAGCCATCATCAAGAGTGATAAAAAACCATCCAAGTAGCAACATCATTGGATCTTTAGATGAAGGTCTTCGCCTTAGAAAAAGAAACTACTCTGCATACATGACCATTGCACCTGTGCAATCTTCGGATGATTTGAGTGTGTTGGTGGAAGAGCTTGGTGAGCACACTGAATTGGAATCAATGGGGATAGTAGAAGAATCCGATGATAAGGAAGATGAAGGTACAGTGGGATTGCAAGAGACCTACAATTCCCTCCTTGAAAAGACCAGAGAATATGCAAAAGTGGCTAAGACAGCCATTAAAAAGATGAAGAGGGTAGAGGAAGACTATAGGAGTCTTCTAGTGCGATACAAGGAGACCAAATGTGAAATGGAGATGCTGAATAGAGAGCTGACCGAAGCCTACTCAAAGATAAAATTCCTTGAGCTTGAGGTCGTTCAAGCCAATGCTAAAGTAAAGCGAGTCTCCTCCAAAAACCATTCTCCGACAAAAGTGGATTGGGATACACCAGAGAGAGTAGTTCGGCGGTTAATATATCCAAGGAAATGAAGTTTGTGAAAGCTAAGGAACCAGTGGTAGAAACTTCAGTTGTCGAAAAAGTGAAGCCGGAAAAGAAGCGGAATGTGACTGACCAACAGTTTTTAACTAAGCCTCCTAACCAATCAGTGGTCAAACCTAAGGGTAAAGGGAAATCTCTCCCAAATTCATGAAGAGGTTCTAGAACTCAACACTTCTGCCATCATTGTGGAATTCCAGGACACATCAGACCAAATTGTCATAAGCTTCAAGCATTGAAGAATTCAAATGCTTAAAGGTCGAGAGGACCAAGACATGGCAAAGGGAATTGGACTGCTGAGCAATCAAAAGGTCAAGAAGGCGATCCCGGAGTGAGGGATGTGCTGAAGATGATTGATGCCTTCATTACCTGTTTGGCAAGCTTCACTAGAAGGTTTGAAAGTCACAACGATCGTACCCAATCCTCTAGGGATATTACCCCAAACGCAAGTGTCGTGTGGGTGAAGAAGGGTACACATGCATAAGCATTACAACATGTCCATGCATTAATACTTCCTATGCTTTGTGACTTTGATTGGTTAAGTGCTTTCTGTTATTGTTCAAGCATGTGTTGAAAATTGTGCTTGTTTGCTTTTTACTTTGAATGTTTTTACATTGTTTTTGATCAATCTTTTCTAGTTTTTGTGTCAAAAATCCAAAAACGCATAAAAAGTAGAAAATCAAAAAGTTTGATCGACATTATTGAGTTTTGTCTCAAAACATGTTTTGCCTTGTACCTTTGTACTAATGGCCTTGTGCATTTACGAGCGTAACTTGTTCCCTGTGCACTTATATCATTGTGGAAGAAATCTTGACATCTATGTGATTGTTGTAAATAGATCTTCAAACTTGTCATGACTGATTAGTGAATGGTTTTGTTGATCTTAAGACATGCATAGACATGTGCCTATATATCTTCTCATTCATTTATTTTATTGTCTTTGCTTAAAAGAGCTCACCAAATGTAGATCTCCAAATGAAAAGAGATATTGAGCTGTAAAAGCCTGTCGCACATACTAGTATTTGACTAGGAAAAAGGGAAAGCGACGTGTATGAAAATTATATGATGCTCAAAGAGCCAAAGGCTAACTCATCAAATTGAAATATCAAAAATTTCAGGCATCGATCTCACAATGAGATGTATTGATTCAAAAAGATCAAATGATATGATGTATATGGAGCCAAATGAAAAGCTTCAAAGTTATGTTATCAAGTTTTGTGGGAGGTCATATATACATATTTCTATAATTGAGATGGGTCACATTATCTAGTGCTAATTATGTATGTCTTGGTTGAATTGATCATTGAAACTTCACATTAGACTAAGGACTATCTCATTGATGATATCCACACACATCACACAAGTTTATGTTCAATGAATGTCATATTCATTTGTGTGATTGTACTTGATTAAATGTGTTTTCACATGTTCAATCTTTGTTGATCAAACACAAAAAGATTTTTGTACGTTTTAGTTGTTTTTGGAAAGTATTTTGTTTTTGCAAAAATTGTCAAAATCTTCAAAAACAGTGTTGCCCTGTTCTGGCGACTTAGTCGCGGGTTGGTCCAGTCGCATGCCCTAGTCACGAGTCCACACAGAAATTTTTTGTGACTCATTGGCGGGTCAATGTCCTAGTCGCGAAAAATACTTAGAATATTTTTCAAAAATTTGGGTTTTTATGTTTCTCGCGGCTCAGTATGGCGACTTGTTTGCGGGTGGAAAGTCCAGTCGCGAGGGGTACACAGAGATTTTCGCGGCTCACCTTGCTACTCTCTCGCGGGTAGACTTTCCAGTTGCAAAAAACACTTAGAAAAATTTTCAAATTTTTGGTTTCTAGGTTTCTCGCAGCTTGTTTTGGCGTTTTGCACGCGACTTGGTTCAGTCGCGAAAATCGCGTGTTTTGCATATTGAGGGTTATTTTCAAGGTCGTTTTCAAAAACTTTTCATTTTTCCCTCATACATCATTATCACTATTCATACCTTCATCTCTTGCGCTCTTTTCTCATTGACCCCTTTGTCTATTCGTGTCAAAAATGGGGAGAGTATACTATTTCTTGTGCACATTTGTAGGGGGAAAAATTCATTATACTTGTCCTTTTATTACTTGCTATACTTTGAGGGTCTAATGTGTTTTGTACAAGTGTTTTAGGTTATACGTATAAATGTTCCAAGTTCATCACAACACCTATGATTCATGATAGGGGGAGAAAGAGCGAAAGAGCTTTGTGTTATATTAACGATGTTTTTGCTTTGCTCATAGTTCATGATTATGCTTAGCTATTCAAAATGCTTTTGTGGTTTGTGCTTATGTTGCTTTTGTAAGCTTTTAGGATTTGTTTCCTTGAATTTGTAGGTTTTTATGGTTTGTACCATGCTTATGCAGCCTTTATGTTCTGTTGCCTAATACTTCTAGCTAAATGTTATGCATTTTCTTTAAGTATTCTCACTCTTGTGCCCTAGTAGAATTTTGTTCCTAGATGTATATACTTTATGTATTGTGCATTGGTTGAGTGTTGGGCATGCAAGTGATTTGCACTGAGCTTATTGACTTGTATGTCCGGATGTTCATTCCAAGTGTGAATGAGCATTGTGATCACTATTTTATAGTGATTGCCTGTTTGGTCAAGCCATGATTTATTTCTCATTCCATTTTTGCTTGATCGCATTGTGCTTGCTTCATATGCATTACAAGTTTTCTGCATACAATGATCAAATTATGTTTTTGTGTTTCAGGAAATACTTGTTCTTATGATTCAAGAGCTTATCAGATTCTAGAGTTAGGTGTGAGTGAGCTTTGTTCAACTGTTCCTAACTCACATATTAAGTCTAGAGTTTGTTTTAGGGTTTTGTCACAGAATAGCCAAAGGGGGAGATTGTAAGGTTGAATTTTATCAACCATCTTGTTGGCTTTATTCCGCGTCAAATTTGCTTGTATTTTAGTATTTAGTAACCCTGTATTTAGGTGAGAATCATGTAAGGGTAGTGTGTGAGAGAGTGTGAAGAAATGCTTAAGATTGTGCAAAGAAGCAAGGACTCGCGACTGGATCTTGCGGGTAGCTCGCGGCTTGCAAGCCGCCAGAAGTTGCACATGTGCCAAGCATGCCAGAAGTTGAAGAGTCACGCCAGCTGTTGCACTACAGGACAAAAGTCCCAGGCTGGCCAGGCCGTTAGCTCGCGGCTTGAACTCGCGACTCAACCCAGTCGCGAGGCCAAGTCACCAGAACACCCTGTTTGGGAAAAACTGACTCTTTGCATTCCTTTCTCACCCTACTATATATAGACTCTTATACCCACGAAATGTAGAGAGCTTCTAGAGAGAATTTTGAGAGAGAAACCCTAGAGAAAAACAAGATTGATTCATCCACAATCTTCACATAGAGACTCTTCAAATTCCTCTACTCTCTTCCTCTCCATTGTTAAATCCTTGAGAGGTACATTACCAAAACCTTTTCTCACCATACCCATATCTGTGAGAAGGCCATTTGGTGTTTGGGAAGCAGTTAAGAAGGGACTAATTTCATATTGGTTGATGCTATGGTCAAGTAGCGGAATCCGGTAAGCTAAAGAAGAAATAGGTTCGGCGTAACCTCATTGGAGTAGGAGCTTGGAAGGCTTAGGTACACTGGGTATATTAGGCTTGGAGGGTTTTCTGCTGTTCATGTATCCTAACTACATTCTTTAGTGGATTATTTACCGCTTGGAGGGTGGCGGAGAGATTTTACGCCGAGGGCTTTGGTTTCCTCTTCGACAACACATCGTGTGTTGTCCTTGTGTTTGCATTTCTCTTCCCTTAATCTTTGCCATTTAATTTCTGCTGTGGATGTAATTTTATTTGATTTAGATTGTTTATCAATTCTGTATTAAGCTTATGTTCATATTCCGCACATCAATTGTTTGATATTAAGCTTGAATTGGTAATTTGTAAATTGAGGTTCTAATAGTTCAAGGTGTTTATACACTAATTGAACTTTCATATTATTTTTTTTTTTTAAAAGCTCAATGATTTTATTTTTTGACAGTTTATAAGAATACAGCATAGGACAATTTGCATTATAATGCTCTAAGGGCTAGAATATCTGTTGGCAAAGCGAATGGCTATGTCTATTTAAAGAACTATCATCAGGAACGAACGCTATAAGTTGAAATTGTTTATAAAAAAATAAAAATAAAAAGACCCCACCCAAAAAAAAAAAAAAAAATCCACAAGGATAACTTTTGAAAAAAAATTTATAGGATTACATTTTTTTTGCCACAATTTTAATGTGGTAAGCCATAAATGATGGCGAAAAATTATGGTTAATGTGAAAGTAAAAAATAATTAGTGACAATTAGACACATAAGATAGTTGTGAATAATGATGTGGTAAAAATATGGTCCTAAAATTACTAAATTTCTGATCGTGGAATGGAAAGCAATGCCAAAAAACCCAATTGAAAAAGCTTGGCTATTAAAATGGGACCTCTCGTGTTTACCATGATCAATTGAAAAAGCTTTTCCTGTAGTTCTTCCCTCCACTTTCAACTTCTTTAGTCTAGATCACTCTCATTATTTTTTTTACGAAATTTGAGTCCTGATCTTTTAGTTTTAGATTTCAGGTGATAGTGCATAAAATTATCAGAGGTGACCACATTAAAGGATAGTGGTACGTAATGATTGCGTGCACTTGTAGTGCTATATAGGTAGTGCGAATTCACTGTATTTATTTTATCGTTAAATTTGGTCAAATCCAAAAATGTTTTTCATTAACTGAAAATCCAAAATTTTGGTCAGTTGATTATTTGTGCTTGAAATTTTTTTTATCACATCAAACAATTGAAAACATAATACAATGAAACAACGTAGAGTAAGTTCTATCAACATTTTCAAAGCAAGAACTCATTTCATTGCTTAATGATGAAATTTTGTTGCCTTATTCAATGTTTAAATCATTCAATTTCATTGTGAAGGATGTTTAAACCATTCAATTTTGGTTGGTATGGTAGAAATATTTCATTTTCCAACTAGCATTATACTTTCAAGAATTTCTTCTGTCACTGCGACGCACAGCATCCACAATGGGATACTAATTGGGGTTGCTCTCAAGTGGGCGTGGCTTTGATTTTATTTTATTTTTTATTTTTTTGAAGGTGGCGTGGCTTACTGAACTAAAGTAATAGAAAATATCTTTTATTTATTTATTTATTTTTTGAGAGAAAGGTAAGTAAAGTTTTATTGATGAATGAAATCAAAATAGAATACATCCTCCAAATCATAAGATAGCTCTTCTACTCAGATATCAGTGTCAGCAGATGAAATTGCTCGTCTAGCGAGGGCATGGGCAAACTTGTTGCCCCCCTCTTTACATGCTAGAAACAAGAAAACAATAAACTGGATTGTAGGCTTCAAATCTCATCAATGACATGGCCAAATAAAGTTAGGCTTGCACTCAGACTATTTATAGCCTGTATAACCTGAAGGCTATCTCCCTCAAACACCACCTGCAACAGACTGGAGGTAATGTGCAAAAGAGCTGTGCAAAAGAATTGTATATAGTTAGTTAGGCAACGTTTGAAACAATAAAGGAAAGTAACATCTCAAGTTTTAGAAACTCGAGATCCATATTAGAACTCGAGTCCAAAAGACTCGCGGTGTGAGTGTGAAAATGCCACATATATCTCGAGTCTTTAAGACTCGAGTTTCATGCAAAAAAAATTTCACCTATAGTGACGTTTTTAAGCCTTATAGTGACGTTTTAAAGCCCTATAGCGGCATTTTCCTGCAAAAAATTTTTGTAAGTACTTAGGGAGTCCTATAGTGGCGTTTTTAAGCCCTATAGTGACGTTTTATAGCCCTATAGTGGCGTTTTTATTCAATTTATGGAAATCGAGGCTTTAAAACTCGATTTTCAGCTTGATTTTTTTCCCACTTTAACCTAATGCACTTACAAATCGAGACTTAAAAACTCGAGTTTTATCTTGGAACTCGAGTTTTAGACACTCGAGATGCTAGTTTTCAACATTGTTTTGAAACGTAACAACTTACTAAATTTTTTAATTTTTATTGTTATTTAGAAAAAAAATTCCAACAAACTGAGATCCTGAACAAAAGATATAGTAATAGAAAATATCTTATGCTTTGAGTATTGAAAATGACTGTTTTGTCTCCTAAATTGATTATGTATCTGAATTAATTTACTTATGTTAATTACTAGTTATGTAATCAAGGTTTTAACTTGTTAAATGTCACAAGCCAGTAAGTTGTCAATAAATAAATTAATACACATGAACCCGAATTGGTGACGAAAGGAAAAATCACCACTGGGGTACCCTTATCCCAACAAGAAATTCACTAATAGAATTAAACTTTAACAATCTAAGATAAACTCTTATCCCTGGGCTCTTTTCAGTAGATAACTTAATGACAAGACCCAACAATTAACTCCAATTCCAATCTAAGATCTTCTATTATCAACACCTTTCACGAGTTGCTTTCGTGCTCTCAGTCAAGTCCTTTAATTAATTCCTAAGACTACCTTAAAGGTTTCAACTCCACAACAACAATTGGGACTAGCTCTGTGGCTTTTTAGCTTTTTCTGACCACCGAACATTATCAAATGATGGAGAATGACATTTTGAATTCACGGGTTGGTGTAAACTAGGTTTAATTTCTCTCTCTTTGAAGTGTACAACCAAGTCTCTTGACAACTCTACTGAGTTGTGCTATAATAGGCACTTATATATGTTTGCATGTAGGGTATGAAAAACAAGGCAATAACGGACTTCTTAAAACATGTCAGATTCCATAATTCACAATTCTCGGTCAATTCAGGCTCTATTGAGGAAGTGAAAGTTCAAATAGTGTGTAAAACACTTATGAACGTTTAGACCTCCAAATACAAAAATACCAACATAAGCTTATAATCAAACAATATATGTACGGAATATGAAATATAAGCTATACCCAAATTGGTAACACACTCTAAACCATAATTAAATACAATCACAGTAGTAATTAAAAGGTAAAGAGTAAAGGAAGAAAGATGCAAACACAAAGATAACACAACGATGTGTTATCGAAGAGGAAACAGAAGTACTCGGCGAAAAACCTCTCCACCGCCCTCTAAGCGGTCAGTAATCCACTAGAGAATGAAGTTGGGATACATGAATAGCAGAAGACCCTCCAAGCCTAATCTACCTAGTGCACCTAAGCCCTCCAAGCTTCTTGCTCCAATAGGGTTACGCCAAACCTTGTCTTCTCTAGTTTACCGGATCCCGCAATCGCCCATTGCATCAACCAAAATGAATTGGTCCCTTCTGAATTGCTTCTTAAGCACCAAAATACCTCCTCACTGATATGGGTATGATGAGATAAGGATTTGGCTAAATGTGCCTCTTAAGGACATGTCAATGGAGAGGGTGAGAGTAGAGGAATTTGGAGAATCAAAGGATGAAGATTGTGGATGAGTCAATCTTGTTTTTCTCTAGGGTTTCTCTCTCAGAATTCTCTCTGGAAGCTCTCTACATTTCGTTGGTATAAGGGTATTTATAGTAAGGTGTATGAGGAATGCGAAAAGTCAGTTATAACCAAACAGGGCATTCTGGCGACACGACCTCGCGACTGGAACAAGTCACGAGTTTGAGTCGTGAGCTAACTATCTGGTCAGATTGGAAGTTTTGTCTTGTAGTGCTCTAGCTGGCGTGACCCTTCAGCTCCCCCTGCATGCTTCATATGTGTGCCATTCTTGCGACTTGCCAATCACGAGCCAGTTGCGAGATCTAGTCACGAGACTCCCTTGAATTGCACACTTCTTGAGGTTTCTTCACATTCTCTCACACACTACCCTTACATAATTCCCATCTAAATACAAGGTATCTAATTGCTAAATTACAAGAAAATTTGGCACAGAATAAAGCCAACACATGATTGAATAAATTCAATCTTACAATCTCCCCCTTTGGCTATTCCGTGACAAAATCCTAAATAGACTCTAGACTTAACATGTGAGTTGGGAGCAGTTGCCCAAACTCACTCACATCTTAATTCTAGAAACTGTGAAGCTCTTGAACCATACGAACAAGTATTTCCTGAAAACAACAACACAAGATGATCATTGTAAGCAGAAATTTTGAAATACATATGGAGCAAGCACAAAATGATCAAGTAGTATAGATTAAGGCAATAAAGCATGGCTTGACCAAACAAGAACAATCACTATAAATAGTGATCACAATGAACATTCACATAGGGAATGAACATTCGAACATGCAAGCTAATAGGCTCAATGCAAAGCATCATTTGCATGTCCAACACTCAACTGATACAAAAACACAAGGCAGATGCATCAAGGATATAAAATCCAACAAGGGCACAAGAGTGATGTACTAAAGAAAATGCATAACATTAACTAAAAGTACAAAGCTACAAAACAAAGGTACAAATAATAAAGTACTGAATATTAACTGAAATATTTAAACCAATAGCTTTAAACGGAAGTAATATAACCATCTAAGAGATAAAAGAAACAATAAACAAATAAGCTGTAAACTAGACTAGCCAATCAATGGTTAGACTATCCAAAAATATATGTGTGTGTATGTATCAGCTTCCTCCTTTTGAGCTCACACAACTCCCCCTTTCAATATGCACACTTCCTTTCTTGTGTTGCTCTCCCCTTTACAATATGCTATCGACCAGTTTGTACAATGAGTTGCTCTCCCCCTTTTTGGCACGAATAGCTAAAGGCTCTCCTCTAGTTTTTGTTGAATAGCATCTAACTGCGTCTTAATGGTTGTGAGACGCATTTGAACTTGATTGTTGGTGGAGTAGAGAATATTTTCAAATCCGAAAATACGCTGATGCAAACCCTCAATCAAAATATTCAACCTATTAGCTTGAGAGCTAGATTGTACATGGTAAGTGCTAGTCATTTGTAACTCAGGAGTGTGAGGAGATGCAGTCTCGGTCTACCAAGGCGAAGTGTGAGTAGCTGAGCCATGACCAGAATGAGTGGCATGAGGAAAAGATTCTCTCTTAGGTACTTTGGAAGAGTGACTTTTGCTCGCTTGAAGGGACACCATGGATATTGGTCGAAGACGAACCAGTATTTTTCCATCTTTTGGTGGACAAACGCCTTTAAGAGCCATGATTTTCATGAGTAGACTACAAAAAGGAAGACATGTTCATGTTGCTGTTTTCCCTATTGTCTGGAAAATGTGAGCACAAATATCAATCGGAACTCCAATGATGAGATCACATAAGAACTGGGCTCTTCCAAGGTTGATGAATCCAGTGTTAGACAGTGGATATAGGTTGAAGAACATGATCAAAGTGAGAGTTTTCAGTTCAGGTACAAACTTTGCAGTTCCAATAGACATGCCTTTGGATGAAATCTCATGATCTGGCCCAAGAATTTGAAGAATATCTTGCACTGAGGAAGTCTATCACCATACGGAGTGAGGTCTGCATTTGCTGGTCGAGTTATCTGAAGGACCTTTGCAATGTAATTTGGAGTAATGATGAATTCCTTTCCTTGTACCTAACACTTTAGTTCAACTCTAGTGAATCTAGCATTTAAGTAGAACTCCTTAACTAATTCATCAATTGGATCCTCGAAGTTCCCAAATAGATCAGCCCAATCTTTTTCTTCAAAAATCCTAGGAATAAAAGTTGTTCCCAGGGTATCAAATCTCACAATCCGTTCCACCACAGTTGGAGCTTTTTTGAAAATGCTGGAGAAAGTCTAAGAATCGAGGGGAGTCTTGAATCTCTCATTGTTTGAATCATGGGACGAATGACGGGTCCTTTTTGAAACAGGGGATGATGGAACATCAATCACTAGTTCTTTTCCACGAGAGGAATGACAAGACATCTACAAAAGAACAGACACACAGCAGAGAACTAATTGCAAAACCACAAGACACAAACACAAACTTGATTAGATCCAAGTTAGTCCATGAAATAAGCACATAATCATACATAGGAAGAAATTTCACTCAAACATGTTGAATGAACCAAATATGCAGTAATGGGTAGCTAGCCTGATGGAAATGCAAAAACATGGCATTTATTTAAGCATGTGCAACACTGGTGCATGTGGTGTGCATATGTGATGCATGTGTAGGCAAGGCTAAGCACATTCTAAACCATGAAGTACTTAGAAACACAAGTAAATGTCTTTGAGACATTTTACAGTAAGCATGATATGACAACACAACACAAACAAGACATACTACTCAAAAATGAGAGGCAAACATGAAAACATGTAATGTAGGCACCATACACCCAAAACCAACAAAACCCATATAACCAACTCAACCAAAATATACCCAAACCACATTTGAACATCATATTTTTTAAAACTCAACAAAACTCAAAATCCAAGAAATCAAGGGGTAGAAACAGAAAATACATAGAGAAAATGACAAAACTCATACCTTTTCTGGAAGATTGGTGAAGAGATGAGGAAGAAAATGGAGGTTTTGTGAGTAAACATGGTGTGTTTAGAAGAGGGAGACACTCAACGGTCACAATAAGTGAGGGAAAAATGAAAAGTTTTTGAAAATTGCCCTGAAAATAACCCTCATTGTGCAAAACACGCAATTTTTGGGATTGGATTGAGTCGTGAACAAGTTGCCAATTCAAGTCGCCAAAAACCCGTGTGACAAAAATTTTAAAATTTGTCCAAGTGTTTTTCGTGATTGGAAGGTCCACTCGCAAGTGAGTCGCGACGGGATTCGCCAAACATTCTAATTAAAACTCGCGACTGGAGTTTCAACTTGCGAACTAGTCGCCAAACTAAGTCGCGAAAATCCTAAAAACCCAGATTTTTGAAAATTTTTCTAAGTCATTTTCCCGACTGGGGGCTCGACTCGCCAGAGAGTTGCGAAAGCTTTTGAGTAAGCTCGCAACTGGGGGTTCGCGACTAGATTGACTCGTGAGAGTGAGTCGCCAAAACAGAGTTGCACAGTTTTTGATATTTTTGAAAATTTTCAAAACAAAAACACTTTCCAAAAATAATTAAAACACTCAAAAATATTTTTGTGTTTGATCAACATATAATTGAGCATGTGCAACACATTTAATCAAGTATAATCACACAAATGAATAAGGCATTCATTGAACATAGACATGTGTGATGTGTGTGGGTATCAAAGATGAGATAGTCCTTAGTCTAATGTGAAACTTCAATGATCAATTCAACTAAGACATACACAATTAGCACGAGGAAAAGTGACCAATCTCAATTATAGAATTATGCATATATGACCTCCCACAAAACTTGATAACATAAACTTTGAAGCTTTTCATTTGGCTTTATACACATCATAACATTTGATCATTTTGAATCAATACATCTCATTTTGAGATCGATGCCTGAAATTTTTGATATTTCAATTTGATGAATAGGCCTTTGGCTTTTTGGGCATCATACATTTTCATATAAGTCGCTTTCCCTTTTTCCTAGTCAAATACTAGTATGTGCGATGGCTTTTGCAGCCCATTATTTCTTTTCATTTTGAGATTTACATTGATTGAGCTCTTTAAGCAAAAAAATAAAAGAGTGGGAAGATATATATGCACAAGTCTATGCAAGTCTCAAAATCAACAAAACCATTGACTAATCATTCATGACAAGTTTGAAGATCTATTTATAACAATTACATAGATGTCAAGATTTTTCCCACAATGATATGAGTGCATAAAGAACAAGCTACGCTCGTAAATGCACAAAGCCATAAGTACGAAGGTACAAGGGAAAATATGCATGTGACATAACACAAAAATGCTGATCAAACTTTTTGGATTTTCTACTTTTTATGTGTTTTAGGATTATTTGACACAAAAACAAGTAAAGATTGATAAAAAAAAATGTAAAAACATTCAAAGCAAATAACAAACAAACACAAACATGCTATATAAATAGCCAATAAGATAGTGTGTGCTATATAACAGTGAGAGCAAATCCAAATATATAAGTAAAGCACACATCACACATGAGATTCAAGGAATTGTACCAACATCGATGGTCTTACGAAGTGATTCAAACAGTGGACCATCGAGAGGTTTGGTGAAGATATCCGCCTTTTGGTTGTCCGTATGTATGAATTCAAGACACATAACTTTATCTTCCACCAAATCCTAGATGAAGTGGTAACGTTTCTCTATGTGCTACGACTTTGAATGCTGAACTGGATTCTTAGATAGATTTATAGCACTGGTGTTATCATAGAACACACACATTGTATCTTAAGGAATCCCGTAGTTGTGAAGTAGCTTCTTCATCTAGAGAAGTTCTGTGCAGCAACTCCCAGCAGCTATGTACTTAGCTTTTACCGTAGAGAGAGACATGAAATTTTGTTTCTTGCTCATCCAAGAGACAAGATTGTTCCCAAGATAGAAACAGCCACATGAGGTACTCTTCTGGTCATCTACGCTTCCAGCCTAATTTGCATCTAAATAACCTGCAAGGCAAGCATTAGAATCCTTTGAGTACCACAAGCCATAATTTGGAGTGCCATTGACATATCTTATGATTCACTTCACCACTGTCTAGATGAGATTCCTTCGGAGCAGCTTGGTACCGAGCACAAACTCTCACACTAAAAGCAATATCTAGTCTACTTGCCGTAAGATAGAGTAAGCTCTCAATGATGCTCCTATACAAAGTTAGACTCACTTCTACCCCAGAAGGATAAGGTTAAGCTTTGTAGATGAACTCATGGAAGTGGAGGCATGCTTTTTGGAATATAATCCAAACTTCTTGACAATATTTCTAGCATATTTTTCTTGTGAAATGAATATGCCCTCCTTCTTTTGTTTGATTTGAAGGCCCAAGAAAAATGTAAGCTTCCCCACCATACTCATCTCAAATTCTTTCTTCATCTCCTCAGAGAACTCAATAGCTCGAGCATCAGTGGTAGCTCCAAATACTATGTCATCAACATATACTTGAGCCACGAGGAGGTAGTTCTCATCATTCTTAACAAATAGAGTCTGGTCAGCATATCCTCTTTTAAATCCTCTATCCAAGACGTAATGTGTAAGCCGATCATACCAAACTCTTGGAGCTTGTTTCAAGCCATAAAGAGTCTTCTTCAATCTCAACACATGATCTAGGAAGTGAGGATCTTGAAAACCTTTGGGCTGTTCAACAAACACTTCTTCATTCAGATATCCATTGAGAAATGCACATTTCACATCCATTTGATAGAGTTTGAAGTTCATAGTACATGCAATTGACATAAGAATGCGGATAGACTCAAGCCTTGCTACGGGAGCGAAGGATTCATCAAAATCTACTCCTTCCACTTGAGTATATCCTTAAGCCACCAACCAAGACTTATTTCGTATAATCTCTCCATCTTCATCGATCTTGTTCTTGAAGATCCATTTGGTGCCGATAACATGAACATTTTTAAGCCTAGGAACAAGTTCCCACACATCATTTCTTTCAAATTGATTTAGTTATTCATGCATTGACTCAACCCAATTTTCATCTTGAAGAACTTCTTCTATCCTTTTTGGCTCAAATTGGGCAAGGTAGCAATGGTATGTTACATGATTGGCCAGAAGTATGTTTTTCCCTTTCTAAGATGAAGACCTTCATCTAGAGACCCAATGATGTTACTGTCTAGATGGTTTTTAACCACTCTTGACGATGGCTTCTTTGAGGTGGACACTTCATCATTTCGGGAGATAGGAGGATGAACTTCCGAAGGAGTGAGAGGACTTGATGTTCTATACATTGACCTTGTTTCCATTCTTGAGTTCACGGGAGTCGATTCCTTTTCTGGTGTAGGTTCTTCGGCCTCAACAGCGGGTCCTTTGGAGCTTGGTCCTTCTCCATCATCATCAATCTCTACTTTTGTTATAGCATCATCAATTTCCACATTGATGGACTCCATTACCATTTTTGTTCTCTTGTTGAAAACTCTGTATGCCCGGCTAGTAGTAGAATATCCAAGGAAGATGCCTTCATCATTTTTTGCATCAAATTTTCCAAGGTTCTCCTGATCATTTAGAATGTAACACTTGCTTCCGAATACTCGGAAGTACTTCACTTTTGGCTTCTTTCCATTCCAAATTTCATATGCGATCTTCTTTGATCCCACTCGGAAGAATATTCTATTACCAATGTGACATGAAGTGTTCACGGCTTCTTCCCAAAACGTTTGAGGAATTTGCTTGTTGAGTAACATAACTCGTGCCATTTCTTGAATCACCCGATTTTTCCTCTCAACTATCCCATTTTGTTGAGGAGTTTTGGGGGCTGAAAATTTCTTTTTGATCCCATTCTTCTCACAAAAAGACTCAAATCTTGCATTCTCAAACTCCTTCCCATGATCACTCCTTATCTTGACAATAGGAGCCCCTTTCTCGTTTTAAAGTCTCTTGCACTTTCTAGTTTCTACATGCTTCTGATTTTTCTCTAAGAAACTCCACCCAAGTGTATCTTAAGAAATCATCAACAATGACCATGATGTACCTTTTTCCTCCCAAGCTTTCAGTTCTTGTAGGCCCCATTAGATCAACATGAAGAAGCTCTAAACAACGTGAAGTAGCAATCACATTCACCTTGTGATGACTTGCCTTTGTTTGCTTCCCCATTTGGCATGCACCACAAATGGTCTTCTCTACCTTTCCAAATTTTAGAAGTCTCTCAACAACTTCAAGTTTTAATACTTTAGCCACTTGTTTGAAATTTGCATGCCCAAGTCTTTGATGCCAAAGTTCCAACATGTCAACATAAGCACTTTTGCTGGAAATCTTTGATGTAGGAACTACTCCGTAGCAATTGTCGGTAGTCCTATTTCCCTCCAAGACTTGAATCCCTTCTTCATTAATGATTACACACCTCTTTTTTTAGAATTGAACAAGAAAGTGCTCATCAAATATTTGAGTGATGCTTAAGAGATTCGCCTTAAGTCCTTTGATGTCTAACACATCCTTCAATAGAGGTAATCCTGGTATCTCAACAGTCCCTTTGCCAAGAACTTGAGCATGACTTCCATTGCCAAATGTCACCTAGTCACCAACCTTCTCTTTAAGTGACTTAAACAGTGATTTATCTCCTGTCATATGGCGAGAGCAACCACTATCAAGATACCATAGACACGAATTAAATACCTTCAAAGAAGTGTGTACAAACAAGCAAGCATGGGACAAGAACTCTTGACCTTCAAATAGAAAATTGTCTTCATTTTCTACACTTTTGTTAGATTGAATTTTTTTTTTAAGATTATCAACCTTTTCACACAATATTCTATTTCTTCTTTTATACTTCTTAATCAAAGAATTTGGCTCACATAGACTATTGTGTAGGATATGATTCTCATTTTCAAAATGTTTTAGCTTGTGAACAAACATTCTAGCATGTTTCTTTGTTTTTAATAACTCCAGGAGTTCATTCTTAGGAAAATCTTCAAGCATACTTATAGAGTCATTATCATAAACATTTAAACCACAATTCAACATAGCCTTTTCCATAGCTTCATCCATAACCAAGGGGTCTAGGATCACATTTAGGTAATTAAACCACAGCAAGTGCGCCTGCTCTGATACCAATTGAAAGTTTAAATAGTGTGTAAAACACCTATGAACGTTTAGACCCCTAAATACAAAAATACCAACACAAGCTTATAATTAAACAATATATGTGTGGAATATGAAATATAAGCTATACCCAAATTGGTAACACACTCTAAACCATAATTAAATATAATCACAGTAGTAATTAAAAGGTAAAGAGTAAAGGAAGAAAGATGTAAACACAAAGATAACACGGCAATGTGTTATTGAAGAGGAAACCGAAGTATTCGGCAAAAAACCTCTTCACCGCCCTCCAAACAGTCAATAATCCACTAGAGAATGAAGTTGGGATATATGAATAGTAGAAGACCCTCCAAGCCTAATCTACCCAGTGTACCTAAACCCTATAAGCTTCTTGCTCCAATGGGGTTATGCCAAACCTTGTCTTCTCTAACTTACCAGATCTTGCAATCGCCCATTGCATCAACCAAAATGAATTGGTCCCTTCTGAATTACTTCCCAAGCACCAAAATACCTCCTCACTGATATGGGTATGGTGAGATAATGATTTGGCCAAATGTTCCTCTCAAGGATATATCAATGGAGAGGGTAAGAGTAGAGGAATTTAGAGAATCAAAGAATGAAGATTGTGGATGAGTCAATCTTGTTTTTCTCTAGGGTTTCTCTCTCAAAATTCTCTTTGGAAGCTTTCTACATTTCGTGGGTATAAGGGTATTTATAGTAGGGTGTATGAGGAATGCGAAGAGTCAGTTGGAATGAGTCGCGAGTTTGAGTCGCGAGCTAACTACTTGACCAGACTGGAAGTTTTGTCCTGTAGTGCTCTAGTTGGCATGACCCTTCAGCTCTCCTTGCATACTTCACATGTGTGCCATTCTGGCGACTTGCCAGTCGTGAGACTCCTTTGAATTGCACACTTCTTGAGATTTTTTCACACTTTCTCACACATTACCCTTACATAATTCCCACCTAAATACAAGGTATCTAATTGCTAAATTACAAGCAAATTTGGCACGGAATAAAGCCAACACATAATTGAATAAATTCAACCTTACAGGAAGTGTAGAGATTCTACTTTCGATTGATTAAGCTGTGATAGATAGGCTATCGAAAATACAAATTCGATCGAACGAGCATTGGAATATATTGAAGGGTTGTTGAAAGCTTCAGTTTCTTTCTCTTTGAGCTGCTGCTTGGATTCTTAATCTTAATCTTTGATCACTCATTATAGATTCTATTAAGATTACAATGTAATAGAATTTACAAATCTAAAACCTAACAAGTATATATACACCCTCTCATATATATATGAGATCCATACATGTGAGATAAATACATATATTTGTTGATATTGTATTTTGTCCGGCCCCGATTCACGTGTAAAAGCAAATGCCAAAATCAAAAAAAATTGAAAAAAAGGAGCAAAATTACAAGCTTCAAAGCCAAAAGGGTAAAAAATAAATACAGCATGATCGGATAATGGATCAAAGGGTTATAACATTTAAAATCGGAGTTGAAACAGATGAGATGTCACCAAAATACCAAAAACCCTAATAAAATTGAACAATAAATTGTACCAATTGGGCAGGAATTGAAGCAATTCAGCTAAAACAACTTGAAGAATGAGATAGCTTAACCCCGATTAACTAATTCAATTACCCAAGTTGATTAATTAGGTTTAATGGATCAAAGGGTCATAACATTTAAAATCCCTTGTGATAGCAATTGAGGCCAAGGCCTTAATCGGGTATGGTCAAAAATTTGACTTTTTAATTTAACTGTTGGATCAAGTTGAATTTTTTGGCTGTTTTGTAGGGCATAATTTTGCCTTCGAAAAGATATTTTACGGGCCAAAATCAGAGTTGAAACGGATGAGATGTCACCAAAATACCAAAAACCCTAATAAAATCGCACAATAAATTGTACCGATTAGGTAGGAATTAAAGCAATTCAGTTAAAACAACTTGAAGAATGAGATAGCTTGACCACGGTTAATTAATTCAATTATCCAAGTTGATTAATTAGGTTCAATTGCATGCAAATCGTGAAGGTGCCAACAAATCACCAAAAATACTAAGTGTAGCTAAAAATAAATTAGACATGGTGATTTGTTGACAAATGGGGAAAACCTCGCAAGACAAAAACTCCATCGGGTGATTTTAAGGTCACCACTCCCAAGAATCCACTAAACAACAATCAAGTGGTTACAAGTATAAGAAATCTTATCAACTACTCTAGCCTATCCCGAAATACCAACTTACAGTTGAATTTTTACTCCAATACCCAATTGGACTTAATCTTATAATAGCCTTCTTTCCTTTGATGCACAAACCTCCAATTTGTGACTAACCCTTTGCATGGATCCCAAGTACGTGACTAACTTCAGCAACTTAAACATATGTTGTTGGCTGTAAAGTTCTTCACTTCATCAACAATGAAGATCTAGAAGCACTTGGTTACAAAACCCTATGGCGTACAAACTCAGTAACTTCACACAGAGAAAAAAAGTCTCTTGGTCTCTATATCTGTGTGTGATGGCCTTTAAAATAAGCCTTATATATGTCTAGGGTTATGAGAAAAGAAACCCTAAACAAATACATAAGAATGGGCCAAATTTCAGGTCTAGAAATTTTGAAATTGTAATTCTTGATAGATCAAGCTGCTGTCGAGCTATCTATCGAGCTTCACATTAAGTCTCGATAGCAGGAATTTGTCAAGCTATCTGTCGAGACTTAATGAACAACTTTTCTTCACTTGTTTCTTGAAGTACTAAACCCATCTTTGATCTACCCAATTACAAGTAAAGTGCATTTTGTCTAAGGATTAGCCAATTACAACAAATATGACCCTAACAATCTCCCCATTTGGCAATCCTTGACAAAACCACAAAAAGCAATTATGAGAGAAGTCTAACACAATTATCCCATAATATACAAAAGAACATAAGTCTAACCCTAACACGAACTCTTGAAAAACTTTGCAAGAAGAGAGATCATGGCATGCTAGACTTGTAACCTGTCTTAACTGAAACACTTAAACAAGATTCATCAAGGCATTAAGTGTGAAATATAGACAAGTTGTATACAAGAAGAAACATGTGTATAAAGATAGAAAAGAAACAACATGTGTGAGACAAAGGTGAAGAAAAACATACATCATCTCATATATATATATATATATATATATATATATATATATATATATCAAAGAAGTACAATGTATGTAATAAAAGTGGTCACAAGACCATGGTACATGTAATGAGAAATACATCAAAACCTCACTACATCCCTCAAAAACATTCTCCTCCTATCTAGTATGTCCTATGCTAGCTCTCCCCCTAACACCGAGACTACTTTCATCTACAAAACTACTCTCCCTTTTTGTCACAAGTGACAAAGGGGGTATCATTGAGAGGTCATCATCTCATCATCATACTTTGAGCTAGAGGCATCATCATCATCATCTCCACCATCTTAAGAAGAAGACTCCTCAGCATGCTTTAGTGAAGGTGAGGGTGCAAAACCACCAAGTCGAGACTGGTGACAAGCGATGCGACCGATTTTGGTGTTCGTCTGACACATCTCATCGGATAGATGGTCCAGATGACTACCAAAATCAGCACGCATGTGTTGAAGCTACTCCATGATGTCAACAAGGGAGACAGCGGCCCGGGATGAGGAAGAAGAGGTAGAGGAGGAAGAGGGTCGAGAGAAAGGGGCTGTAGGATTTGCTAGGGCTGCATCTGTAGGCTTCACACTCGGCCGCTTTGTAGCAAGCTATGCTGCACTCCACCGAATAGATTCCTTACTAATGGCACCCATGACAAAGAAGTGAGGAGTGAGGGGGATAGTGATGTGCATGTGGATGAGGATACGCGTGATAGTTGAAGGAAAGATAAGCTTATTATGTGTAGCCATGTCACGATAGCAATCTATAATAGATTCTATCATGTGTGATGGAAAGTCTATAGAAAGACCTTCCAAGAGGGAAAGAAGGAAACGAGCACGAGGCTCGGTGATAGTGTTATAGTGAGACCGTGGAGTAAGTACAAAGGTCATCACCATATTAAGGAACTTGACATTTGATGGAAAATTATTGAATACTCCGGAAGTACCATAAATGCGTACTCCCCCCTCTCACATGAGTTGTGGGTCCCACCATAAATCTAATACTATATATAAAAGCAGAAGCCTTTCCCTACAATTAAAGAGGTGTTGCCACGTTAGAAAAAAAGATCACTTAAAAAACAACCACGTATATAATTTATTCTTTAAAATATCGTATGGTGCGTTTGGAGACTCACTTTCACCAAACATATATCTATAAAAACACCAAGCCGCTTATCCAAAAAAAAAAAAAAGCAAACCCTAAAACACAAACGCCATATTTCCTCACCGAAAGTTTAGACTCACTCTGACTTCCACCTCTTCACTGCAACTCCATAGACACATAGATTAGAATACTGTGTTCTAGACCAACAAGCATACAAAAAAAGAAAATCCAAAAGGAAGCGAAAAAAAAGACTCTGTTCGTCTTTTGCAATAATGAAAACTGAAAAACTTTGTTCGTCCTCTGCAACAACAGGCGATTTAGAAGCGATTCAGAAGATAATTCAGAAGGTAGGCATGTTTTTCCCCCTTTTTTTGTTTGCTATTCAATTAACGTTTCTAGGGTTCTGAAAAAGGCTACATTTTTCCTTAATTTCCGACTTATTTTTACAATTTCTTGAGTTCTGTTTGTTTGATTGTTGTATTTTGTTTGGCAGTTTTTTTGTTATGTTTCTACTTTTTGAATCCTACCTAAATTTTAATGGTTGGTTATCTTTTAAAATTAATAATTTCATTATAATTTTTGTGTTTTTTGTTTTCTCTCTTACCTGTTCTGTTATTTGTAAGGGGGAGTGAAATTGTGGAATTTTGAATATTTGCTCACGGTTATTTTTTGTTTTCCATGAAGAGTTTGTTAATGACCATATTTATGAGACAGATTCTTTAAGTGACATGCATGGTTTATGTGAAGGGAGTATTTTCCTGCAATTGCATTCTTCATATCTGTTTAGTTTTTTAATCTGCTTCTTCAACTGATTTTTAAATTATTATTATATTTATGGATTCTAATCATAGTATACTTTTGAAAGTTCTGTTATTGTTATGAACTTTAGTATGTGTGTAACTAACTTGATCCTATTTTTTGGTTCCTAAGTTATTTGGACTCTGACCACCAAAAATCTTGCTTCCCTCAATCGGTGGTACTCTGTTACGGGGTGAATTTTCTTTTTTGCTTTCTTTGATTTTTGATTTTTGATTTTTTATTATTATAATTTTTTAAAAGAAAAAACCAAAATCATGTGATAATTATGATTTATGTTTACTGCAGTTTGGGTCCCTCGCCAGACTTAGACTGTCGAAAGTACCGGTATCGATAGATTTTTTTTTTTTTTTTTTTTTCTATTTTTTAGATTTGGGTATGAAATGTTACTTTTGATTCATTTTTTTTGTTGGATAGGTTTAGATTTGATTCGTTTTTGTTTTGGGTTTTTGGATTCTCTATCAAAATGTTTTTTTTTTCTCAATTTTAAATATGATTTATTCTTTTGAAAGACTTGATTTTGATTTAGGGTTACATTTTTGGTCCAACACCACCCATCTTCAGCTCCATTCAATCACACCCTTGACGGTGATTTTGGTTTAGGGTTATGTTTCTCTACTTTGTTCATTGTCTGCCCTCATCACTTCTCTTCAACGTTGTATTCGGAAGGTACGCATGATTTTCTTGGAACTTCTCACCTACACTTTTTATATATATATATATATATATATATATATATATATATATATATATATATATCCTTAAATTTTAAGTTAATTAGTTTATTTAGTACAAATAGATTTTGTAGCTATCTGAATTCTGGGCTGTACATGAACCACTAACAAATGTAGAATCAAGGTTTGATTCATTGTGGTCCAAACCTTCATTTTGCAGATTTAAATTTTCACTGAACTGCCTCATTACTTTTTACAATTCAACCCATATTTTCAGTGTTTTCTTAGGCTTCGTTTGCAATATTTCTTTCATCTTTCTCTGCTGCAATTTAAAATTGCTATGTTTTTTTTTTAGCAATTAGAAATAATGGTTGCAATTATATGTATTGTCCTCTTTGCATTTTCACTAAGAATAGTTAGGTATACAAAAGTGCTCACCACAGCCAAGAAAGAGAAACAAAAATCCATAAACTAATACCAAAGCAGTAGTAAAAGTGTTAAACTTGAAACTAAAATCTTATGAATGGTGGAGCTAAGGAAGATGTTTTGCATAGATCATGCACCTGTAGAGCAGTAAAAGATAGAGCACACCAGTTACACATCACACGCATGATACAATGCATTTGAAATTCCACTAGACATGAATTGGATCTTACCTTCTACTGTAGGACTTTAAAAGTAGGAAGTAAGGCTACAACATTTGATGCAACAATAAAAATAGTTTGCAATCTCTGCTCTAATGGTTAAGAGATGTCATTTTTTGGTTTCACATGCTGTGCAAACCAAAAACTAGCTCAGCTAGATGATTTCATTATTTGGTTTCAATTGCAATCTTTGAACAATGGAAGGACATTCTTAAGTACGAAAAAAAAAAAAAAATTATTCCAATAAATCATTGAGGATGACTTTGAGATGAGAAAAGTTGCATAGATCACTATTATCTATAGAAACATCATGCCAATTCAAATTAAATTAAAGGGAGTAGATTTATCATAGTCTCTAAAGAGAATAATTGCATAGATCACTATTACCCATAGAAATCCTTGGCATGTTAAATCAAATTAAAAGGACAAGGAATATCATAAAACCAAAAAGAACCCCTTCCAACAAAAAGATGACTCAATTTTACATTTCTCTGGAGAATGTGAGAAGGGCTACAGTGTTTCTAATTGTAACATCTTTAGTGGATGGACAATCCCCATCTCTTCTTCTGCCTAAAGAAAGAAAGAATTTACATAGATATACAAAATTGTCACTACTGTTTCATCTTAGAGGCACCATATTACAATTCATGTAAGTGAGAAGTGAGATCAATGAAGATGTCTTCATTGCACGGAATTGTGAGACCACCCATTGGATGATCATACCCGAATTCTTCCTTAGCCTTACTTAGCAATTCTAGAAATGAAGGCTAGTTCAAGAATGATATAGGAATTACAAAGCGCCTCGTTTCGCTCTCTTTAACATAAATTGCAATGTAGCCTTTTGGAACATCTATAGATGTTGAAGCTAATTGCTTTCTGAATGAGTTGGAGTGTCAAAGAATGTGCCTATTGCAACAGATTAGGCAAACTGATTCTTATATATATATATATATATATATATATATATAAAAGAAGAACAAAAAAGAGAGAATCCTAATAGTATATTTTATTACTGTAAAACTAAGTTATTAAATTGCTTTAGATAGTGTGAAAATTGACCAAAAACCAAAAGCAGAATCATTATATACAAAATAGAGCATAAAATATTACTTTATGTTGTTAAATTTGAGTTTGGTATTGATTCAAAATTTGTAATGTTTCATATATATAAAACTTCCATGTTTTCTGAATTTTAGATAATTATAATTAATTATAAGACACACAATCACATGTTTTATAGGATCTTAGTTTCTAGCACCTCATGTATATTGATTCTTATTAGGAATTCTGTATTTATAATGACATATTTTCCCTCACATGTTAATTCAGATCAGTCATCCTTGACATATAAGACTTTTGGCTACTATTCGAGAAGAACTATTGAATTAAATTGAAAGGTTAGAAAAGCCTAATTTTCCTTTGTAGCTATTATTTAGTTTATAACTTTGTCCTTTGTTAATGCCTGATTAAATGAGGTAGAACTAAAATAGTTTTAAATATTATCAAATATGGACTCTTTGATTCTAAAAATAAATGTTAAAACTTATTTCTTTCCTTTACCATGATATGATAGCAAAAAGAAAAGAAAAATTAAAATGCAAGAGAAGCACGCCTAAAAAGACAAATGCTAATGTTTGAGAAATGATCCAAAAGAAAATGGCATGAAAGAAAAAATAGTTTACAAAATAAACCTACCCAGGCTAGGAAATTCAGGGGAATGGACATTGTTGAAAAGGAAAAAAAGAAAAAAAGAAAAAAGAAGAAGAAGGAGGGATAGTGCGGCATTAACTCATGACTACTTTTTGTTGCATTCACCTGGTACAAGTATGAACCTTTTTGTGTCAAGAGGTTCGCTTCTTTTTCTACCACTTTGTACTTATTAGTTCTTTAAACACTCTTTTTTAAAAATTTGAAAATAAAACTTTAAATTCACATTTGATTATTAGATATCGATGTTGACATGGGCCATTCCTTTGGAGAAACTAGGTTGAACGTGAGTACAGATGATACTTTGGTAGAAGATGGGTCTAATTGTTGTGATGCTCCTCAAGGAATCCATGAATAAGAAAATGAGTGGTAGTGAAGAATTTCCAAGTAAATGACTTAACTAAAATTTACAAGGGGAAAAATAAAAAAACTTGGCTTCCATTTTTGTTCATGTTATTAATGTTGTTCCCATATTTTAAAATTCATATAGGAAAATTTACTGAACCTTGGAATTTTGGCCCACCTTCTTTTGTATGCATGTATTGCGGTTCAATTTTATGGCATGAAGAGAGAACAGTAAAATCTAAGAGGCCTAGGAACTCGAAATTCTCTCTTGGTTGTATCTATTTAATTGTTAGTCTCTATCTTTCATACTATTGAATACTTTGTTTTGTAGAGTTATTTTGGAACTCTGTGTATCCATCTTAATTTCACTAATTTTTGCTTATATGCTCAGGTTGTTGTTTTTCCTATTAAATAAGTAGTTTTGTACTCAAAGTTGTTGGTTTGTAAGTGAATGGTTTGATTCAAGTGCTAATTTGAAGATTTTATCGATTAAGGTAGATCAAGATCTTTTTTTCATACCTAGGTGTGGGTAGACTCATTACATGAAGTTGAGTGTCTATGTGCTAAATTAGCAACATGTGGAGGATTTTTTATATTATTTTTAAAATGTATTTGAACAATGGTAATTTACACCATCTGTTTAGTGCACATTTTTTATAACCCGGATTTGTTTTCTTTTCTTACACGCTTGCTTTTTGTTTCCTTTAAAAAGTTGGATGGAATGCCAAGTTGCCTTTTTTTTTTTTTTTTTTTTTTTTTTTTGACCTTTGATGGTGATGATGTCAAAAATTGTCAGTATGCCACATGATACTCACATGCTCGAGATGATACATGCGAGATAAAAACAAAGAAAAACCCTAGGAGAGTACTGGTGTGGTACCGGCCAAAGACCCTCCGAAGGTTAAGTCAGAAAACCTTTCATAACTCTAGAGTGCTAGAGTTAGGGTGAATTATGCGTACCTTGTTTTCTGAGAGCCTTTGGGTTTTTATAGTAGTGTAGAACCGACCTCCGTTTCTTGCATAAGAAGGCATTTCCTTATGGAGAAGATCATCATATGGGTGTATATTACGGGATTCTCCTCATGTTAGGATTCTATTCGTATTGGGACACTATCGACTAGGGTTAATCGTGGGACGCAAGTTGTTTCCAATTAGGATTACTTGGAGGTTACTTAAACCATGTGGATGCCATGTGGCCTTGAGATCCGTCCACCTTGCGTTTGCGCATCTTGGATCCGTCCACTGTTAGCCCACTGGTTCAACACCGTCAGATTTATTTAAATGGACCCGTCGTCCCTAATTTTACCCTCTTTAGATGGAATGCCATGTTGTCTTTGGCAAGATGCTATATGGGATGGATGTCATCTACAAGAGTGATGCAGAAGGATATATTTAGTTATTGTTTTGGGATGTTATTCTATTTGGTCAAAGAGAACTTTTAAATCCTCTATTATTGTTGAGATTTGCATATTGTACATATTTGTTTTACTGTGGTTAAAAAAAGGTTAATTAATGCATTTTATTAGAGATTATTATTATTGTAGATGTTTAAATGAAGCAGAGCATGAACACTAACTAAACCCTACTGAATTGTTATAGTAATGTTAACTATTGTCTGTCCAATTTTATACGTAGTCTCTAATTTCAATGTTTTCTCTATTGTACATTTTTCCTTCTATGTGAATTAGATTTGCCAATTGAAGAGTGGTTAATAGTATTGCTAACATATAATTTATAAGATTTCCAATTGAAAATCAACATTTTAAAGAAAGTTTGACTATGATGAGAACTATTTTGGTACTTATTTTTTCTAGCTATGATCACACATGTTTGGATTATGGGTCATCTTTGTTTACGATAGGTTTCGTTCCTCCACAACGCATGTTAGTACCATGTAAAATACTTTTTACATCATTTTACAGTTGTGAGCAAATTTAAGACTCCAACAATATTGAAATTCTTAAGATATCCTACAATGCCAAAGTAGGTATCTTAATTCTTTAATTTTTAGGTGGAAGTTCTAAATAAGTTGGCTTCTTGTCAAAATGATTGGATATGGAATTTTATGGTTGTATTTTTTTCTTTAATTCCTTCATTAAGATAATGTTCAGTAGTTTATTTTCATTGTCCAAGCAGTTATTTCAAGGATGTCAATACCGTACCGGAGGCCGTACCGGTTTGGCCACCGGTACGATATATTTCGGATATCGGTCAATACCAGTGTACCGTTTCGGGTTTACCGCTATTTTTTATATTTATAATATATATATATATATATATATATATATATATATATATATATATATATTATAATAAATATAAAAGTTTACCATAAAACATTTCCTCAATTCAGAACTAATTATTCATGGTTTTAGACTTTAGTATCAATTAAAAGGGAAAAAAAATAAAAAATAAAATAGAAAGCTTAAAAGTTACCATTGCATACTAAGAAAACAAATAATACTAACAAGTTAATGCAAATAAGTTACCATTTTGTCCTAATAAAAATTCAAAAATTACAAAATTTTAAAAAATAAAAAAAAAACTTTTTTCTATACCGGCCGGTATTGCCCGAAATTGGCCGGTAAGGCCGGTACGAGGCCGGTACAGCCGGTATTTTTTCCGGTACGAAACAGGGGGGTCGAGTGTACCGGATTGCTGGTCGATACGGTATATTCCGGCCGTACCGACCGGTACGGTACGGAATTAATAACCTTGATTTATATTCTATTTTGTGACTTCTTTATTCCACTCTAATATGAATGAGAATATTAAATTAAATATTTAAAATTGAGTTTGGTGTTAAACAAAGTTCAAAAGTGATTTTATGGTTCATTTGTTTAAACACAACAAGCTTTTCTGGATTTTAGATAATTATAATTGTTAACCTGGTATACATACAATAAATGAAATTCAGATTCTAAAGCCTCATCCATTCTAAATACCTTTTTTCTTTCCACATGTTTTTGTAAAAGCATAAAGGCAGATAAGATAGATTATGATTTCTACAAAACATATAAAAATGGTCATTCATTGTAATAATCACTTAAGCTATTGTGAAAATTTATAAACTAACATTTCACTGAAATAGAAGCTTGGAATGGAACTTGGAGACAAAGGTATCAATTATACTTATACAACTTAAAAAATTTATAATAATCTTTACGTTTATTTAAAAAATTTCTTTTATATTGCAACACATATTGATGACATGCAAAGTCAAGATTTTAAATGACAACAACATAAATATAGGGTATTATATTGCATGTCTTATATGAAAGACAAAGGCCAAACCTATCAAAGGATTTTTATGGTGAGTGTTGTAAAGCTAACCCTAAATCATAAAATGACCCTGCGCATTGCGCGGGTTAAACACTAGTTTAATTAATGAGACCCATAGTTATGTGATAGGAGGGAGTACGCATTTATGGTACTCTGGGAGTACCCAATAATTACCCACATTTGATGGGCTGAATTAAATGTACATGACTCGATACTAATAAAGTGAGAGAACTATATTTCTAAAAAATAAAATTTTTTGGAGATTTATCTTTTTTTTTTTTTTAATAACAAATAATAGTTTAAATATTTAGATATATGATCCCAAGTCAATAAAATATCAATCCACGGACAATCAACCCAATAGCAAAATGGAAAAATGAGGATGCAGGATCAATGAACTATGCATCAAAGCAAATTTCAAAACTGAGTTTGTCACGCTACATATAATTTGATCCGCTATTCCACCAGGTGGCATTTCGATTCAGATTCCTAAGAATCTAACTCAAGAAATGGGTGCATAAAACAAGCCAGATTTTCTTTCACCCAGTAGCAATTGTCAATATACTGCATTGCGGATATATTTTGATGCCAACACACGACAATGATATGTGACCAAAGTATCTTATAAATCTTTTTTTTATATTACAATTATAGGTTTTCTAGAAGACTAGAACAGATTAACCACAAAACGATGATAACCTATATAAGCAGAGTGAGGGTTAATGGGTGTTTTAACTTAAAACACACGATTATCTAGACCAGCCACACATAAATTGTAAATTCGGCACTTGGAGTATAGAATTTTAATAGAATTCAGTGCTCCAAATATCAGACTCAACACTAATCTGCAAACTCCTAAATAACTTCAAAGTGTCGAAAAACATAAAATTTAAAAATACCAATTTACTGACAATTCACCCAACCTTTTGAAAAATACTGAATTAAAAGTTAAAACTCCCAAATAAAATAATCCCCAATTAAAAGTGCAACAAGAGGGTACAGTGTGTTATGTTAATTAGCAGCCACCTTATAATTTTTATAGCACAAGCTTTGGCTGTTTGGCATGCACTATTTTGATAGAGGTGTAAGGAGATGAGGAGGCCCAGGTCCTGAAAGTAATTTGCAGGATCAGTATCCACCTTTTCATTCAAGAATATAGGATGATTTGGACAATACTTGAAGGTTTTATTCTCTCTCCCTATTACTTTTCTTCATTTATGCTGTTGATAATTTTTTTTCGGTCATATAATTGAAGACAAAAGATCAATACAATCTCCATTATTGTTCAAACGAAAACTTGATATAAAGCGGCTACAGAAATACATTCAAGCCTCTAGCATTGTTCACCATGAGGATCACTTATTAGTACCAGAATTACTATCTTCACCCTTTTCAACGCTTTGATACTTATACAAAGAAGCACAAACCAAGTAGTAACGAAAGTTGATCACTCACACCACAACTAACAACCAATACATATTTTCTAGCCTCCCATTATTTATATTATTTGGTAACCATCCAGTGACCCTTTGGACAACATCAATCAAAGCGGTGCTCAAAAAAAAAAAAAAGAAATCCCGCCAATTATTGCAATCATCGCAGCAGGGTCGGCTCAATAATTTTGGGGGTCTTTGGCGAAAATTTTAAGTGAGGTCTTTTTATATTTAAATATTAATCAAATAATATATTGAATTTTTTTTATTTAAAATCTATTTTTCTTGCTTTTGAGATGTAAAATTACTAATTAAGTTTTTGTAATTTTTCTAAAGTTGTGACCACTTTAAAGTCTAAATTTGTACAAATAAAAATTAATTTATTACATGGTTCAATAAATTAGTATCATTATTATTATTATTAATTTTTAGAATCAAATTAGTCTCATTATAATACAAATGAGTTGATATGATATACATCAAATTATTAATTGATATTATAATTTATAATAATTAATAAAGTGAGAAAACGTGTTGTCTGTGAGCTTCGCCTGTGCTGCTGTGCGCCTGTGCAGTGCAGATGTGAGATGTCCAGCCTGTACTCCTATGGCTAAGCGTAAAAGCAAAAAACGTGTCCTATCATAGCAGAAAAGGGTCCAATTAAGAGAGGGGTAGAAAATGGTCGTATCATAGCAGAATTATCAATATCTTGTATCAATATTTTTCCAACTTATCCTATGACTAAAAACGTGTCCCATCAATCAATTGTGCAGTGAAATAAACTAAAAATATATAAAATTTAAGTTAAATAAATAGTAGACTCATCATCTTCATTTTCAGAAAGATAGAAAGGGGAAGAAGATTACCTTTGGTATGCTTCCCCTTTTCAATTTTGAATTTGTTTTGAATTGAAGAGAATCAACAAAGAAAAATTTCAAGCTAGACTGAGTTTATAGAAAAAGATCAAGAATCAAGATGAAGATGAGAGATTTTTCTTTTATTTTTGAAATTTATAATCTATATTTTAGCATATTTCAAGACAATTACTTTGTATTATGAATGAATTTTTCTAGTATTAATTTTGATTTTAGCATATTTTAAGAATGAGTTAATAAATTTGTCTCTTAAAATTTAATTTTGTTAGTTGAAGTTTGACTATTTTTGTTTTTTTCCTTTTTAATCTTCTGCATTTTAGGATACAATAGAGCATTTTTAATGCATTTTATTGACTAATAAAAGTGCTTAAATTTTTTTTAAATTAAAATATATAGATAAATATATTATATATATATAAATTTTTTTTTACAAGTGGGGGTTTTAGGTGATTGCATCAATTACATCACCTATTGAGCTGGCCCTGCATCGCAGATGCTGTGATTTTTAATGTGGTAGGAAATTCTTGATAATATAATGCAACTTGTCTTTGGAAATGAAATGCTTCTCCAAAGCCAAGCACAACTAGTTGTGGAATTAGCCACAAGGCTAGCATGGGCACTACGGACCCGAGCTGGCCTTGGAGATGGTGGGCATGAGCTGTTTTGAGCCACTTTAATTCAACTAGTGCTGAAATTGTCATACTTTGAATGTTTAGCACGTGGCCTAATCCTATTTCTTGGAGGGGTGTACGAGACTTATGAGTCAACTTTTGCCACATTGGACATAAGAATCGATCAATAATGGTAATAAAAATGGCTGTGGTGATTAGACGTACCACTAGGATAGATCCAGCAGGAATTTCGAAATGAGGTCCAAGGTGGCAGTCCATGGTTAAAGCTTGGAGTATTGTCAAACTAGTTAAGACTCCTATTGGGGTAACTAAGAATATATTTGATGACCATAATGGGAAAATCCTAATAATCCTAATAAGGGTTTTGAGATCTTCTACTTGTTGTACAGTGCATAGCCTCCAAGGTTTTGCGATCAAACCATCAGATCCAACGTCTCCTTATGTTTTAAGTGCAGCACAATCAGTGGCAGCTCCAGGAATTTTGTTCAGGGTGTTCATAAATTACACAATTTTATTTCTTTTTAGCCTTTAGGTAATTAAGTTTGATTCAATGTTATTAATTCCATTATATTTCGGCCGTAATGGCCGGAAAATACCGTGCCGGTAAACAAACTGGAACAGTAACCCACTCTATTCCACTTCGAAAAAAATTTCGGATCATTCTGCTCTATTTCTGGTGTTTTGGTAAATACCGGCCAAAATTTAAGATTCGGCCAGCATGAAGTTTGTGCTTTCAAAAAAAAAAAAAATCTTAAAACTAAAACAAATTTGCATTCTGTAAACCAAAAAACCTCAAAAGGAAAAAAAATGAACAAAAAAGAAATGAACAAAGGTACTTGTACAGCTAAAAAAAAAAATTGTACTGAGAAATTTGAGACTTAAAACTTGAGAAGGGGCACTACCGCACTGGTACTAGTAGAAGACACAGAAATTACGAACAATGAGGAAGACAAAACGTAGATGTAAAAGTGTAGATGAAGATGTGATAAAATTTAAAAGTATGAAGTGTAAAAATCGAGGAGACAGAAAACGTGTGTAGTTAAGAATAAACAAGAAAAAATAATTAAAAATGAGAAGTAATATATGTTTGGTGAAGAAAAATAATACTGTAATAAAAAGTATAAAATGTTGAAAATTGTGTTGTATTGAGTTTCTCCTTTTTGCTTGAAAGACCCCAATATATTGTTAAGTTGCTCAAATTATAGACCAAAATTTAATTTTATTGGCATAAAAAAAATTAAGGCTGGTCCCAAAATTTTTTTTAAAGATAAATAAATATAAAATTTTAAATTATTATATATAAATTTTTTTTTTTTTTTTTTTAGGTCAGGGTGGTCTAGGGACCATCCTGACCATAAGGTGGCGCTGCCACTGAGCACGATCGAGGAACCTACATTGAGAGTGTGTTTGAGTAGTGAAGTTAGTCAAATAAAGTTTTGGCTAAGAAAATGTTTGTCATACTATTATTATGTCAAATCAATTATGAAACTTGAGAATTCAAATGATCTCCATATGCTTACAATTGTATGTTTCAAACTATTAATGGTCATCATCTATTTCAAGATATTAATGATTGTCGTTAAAAAAAAAAGGAAAGAGAGAGAGAGATCATTAAAAACAGAACACTAAATGGACATAGTGTTCAATACTAAGAACACTAAATTTCATTCAAAATTCCCATGTTGCAATAATTATGTCTTATGTATTCAATAGATGCATCTTCCATTTCATAGTATATGAATTCTATAATCATGTGAGTTTCACAAACTATTAGAAATGGATATATATTAGATGCATGAAATACATTCTCCTAAGATGGCACATGTCAAGTATTTGTGGTAGTTTTATGTAATATTGATAATCGTAAAGTGACCAAGTTTACAAATGTTAATAACTCTATTTCAATTAATCCCAGAAAACAAAGAAAGACTCAACTTCCTACCTAAAACTCTTTTTAGGTGTTGCAGTTGCAGCTATTTCTGAGATTCCATCATGTCTGTAGTAGTAATCTTCCATTTTGGATGAGTGGGGCACCTTCCATTTCTGAATTGTGGCAACAATGACATGAACTATACTTGTGAATGGGCTCTCTTATGGCTTATCATGAAGCTAGAAACGGTTTCCCAATAAGAGAAAGGTCAAGCCAATGAACTTACCAATCGCACATAGGCCAAATCCCAATTTCCAACTTACGTTACCCTGAATGTAGATAATGGCCATGCTGCTTACCACAGCGGCAATATAGAAAGTGAAGAAAAACCATTTAAAGAAAATCCCTTGATCCTTGGGATTATTGAATTGATTTGCTCCCATAGTTGCTATGGTAAATCGTGTACCTCCGAATCCAATACATGCCACGGCTAAACTTGTGTATAGGATCGCATATTGGAGTTTTGAGGGTGGTGTGCACAAGCTTGATCCATTATCACATGGCTGAGGTCTCAAATGATCAAGTGTTGCAGTCAAGGTTAAGAGAATTATGCCCTACAAAGGAAAATGGTTCGGATGTTACAGATGTAGGTTCCTTTGGACATAGGTTTTTTTTGCTTAAACTTATTTGTTTATTTGTTGAAAATGGATTAAAAATAGTTTATTTATATTTAGATAAAATGAGCAATTAAAAAGCTTATTATAAACAAATTAGGTAAAAATCTAAAAGAAAATTTTATTGCCAAAGAAAACACTCCAAGTTACAAATTGAGTAGTTAATTACCAGCAAAGAGATACAGGCAAAAATTGCAGCAACAGAGAAAAACCCTAAGAAAGAGTTAGCAACAATTGCTCCAATGACCGGAAGCAAATTGGTGCAACCATTCGTTATATTTGAAATCTGAGCAGCATTTATGTTTTTCACATTGAACACCTGAATTAGATATACGATCAGGCTTGATATCCATCCCCCGCTGGCCCGCCTCCAAGTGTGAAGCCTGCCGCCACCCCTGCTTGATATATATAGAAATAAGAAACATATTGATCCAACAAATTCTGTGTGTTTGAGAGAGAGAGAGAGAGAGAGAGAGAGAGACTTATGATGAAGGGGAAGGTGATCCAACCACCGCGTTTGGTACCGGAGCTCGACAATTGGGTTTCTCTATCATCCATATTGCTGATTATCTTTTGGTTCCAAGTGATGGTCGATTTATTTTATGCTACTTGTGAATGTTACATGCTAATTAACAAAACCGTGTGAATAATTTCCAGATTCCTCTAGGACTAACTTACCGTGGATTTTTTAGACTTGGAAAATCTAGAGTGATTATCAGTGTCTTGGAATTTAGTATTCCAGTGTACCTACTAACCATATATTCTTGCCACTCAACTGCACATGAATTGAAAGGCACTTATAGTTTATCGGTGCAAATGAAGCACGCTTGCCCTTAATAGAATTTGATTTGGCCACAATATTGTTTACTATACTCTCTCACCCAAAAAAGAAACAAACTATAATTGCTCAGTTTATCGAATATTAACAAAATGAGAGTGTAACCAATAATTACAACTTACTCTGCTAGTGCTATTTATATCTAGAACAGAGCATAACCACCTAATCTAGCAAAAACAGAATTTTAACTTGACCAATTATATACATACACGTGGAGAAAGTTTGACTAATTATAAAATAAAAATATCGCGTGCAATTTATGTGCTTCAAAAAGAACCAAACGACAACGTTTTGTCATCAACACGTGCATCACTTAAATTCTTTTAAGCTTGACGACGTCGTGTCATGTAGCTATGGATCCTTATCATACAACGACATCGTTTTTGTATCATTTTTCTTCTTTCCTTCTGAACTACAAGCCCGATATCTGCACTGTTCATGTCAAGTTTCAACAAAATTCAAACGCAGAGACAGAGAGATGCCAAGTATCCCCCAAGGTTTTACAATTGAACCATCCAATCCAACATCTTTTATTTTAAGTGCGGCATGATTGAAGAACCTGCATCAATTGATTGTGTTTGTGTAGCTTCTGTTAATTGAATAACATTTTGGCATATAAAATGTCTATCATGCTATTATTGAGCACGTTTAGTTGGGCATTTGCAGACCAAATTAAAATGTGAAAAAACAAATCTTTGGCGGCACTTTTTTAAGAAGTTGGGTTTTAAAAATCAAGCAAAACTAGTGACCTGTTTTTCTTGAACACCATTTTTAAACATTGAAACACAATTTCCGTTTTCTCAACACATTTTATTGAATGCACATTTTTGCAACAACCAATCCAAATGGGTTCATTGCATCAAATGAATTATGAAACTGACAATTCAAATGATCTTTGTAAGTTTCTGATTGCATATTTCAAAATATTAATTGTTGTCTTATTAAAAAATAAGACAAAAAGTTCATTAAAAAATAAAACACTAAATGGACATAGTGATAGTCCATTTAGTTCAAAATAAAACACTAAGAACAAGAAATTTGGTTCAAAATTCTCATGATGCAACAATTATATATTTTATGTATTCAATATATGCATTTTCTATTTTATCAGTGATACTTTATTTATGGAACTTGTTAATGATATACGCCCACAAAACCATATGAATAATTTTCAGATTCCTATAGTACTTAACCTTCACTCCTCAAAGAAAATCAATTAAGAAAATCCAGGCATGGCTTAGTGTGGTTTTCTAAAACTAGGAAAATTGATTATCAGTATCTTGTAATTTACAGTTAGCTCAACTGATACAATCTCTAATGGTTGAATAAGAGATTTGAGGGTTCAATATCTGTTTACACCAAAAATCGATTGATATCTTGATCTGATGATAAAGAATTATTATCAAGAACACACTATAGTTTATCCGAGTAAGTGAAGCACGCTTGCCATAACGGAATTTGATGAGGACACGGTATTGTTAAATGAATATATTGTATAATTATGAAGGAGGAGAATGATAATTTAATATGGCATAGTCACCAAATCCAAAAACGGCGAGACAGAGAGATGCTATTTTTGACTTTGCAGTTTGCAGTCAAGGACTCAAGGTACAATTTTTATTTTTTATTTTTATTTTTGAGAAGCTGTCATGGTATTATTGATTGTAACTTATCCATTCATCAAAGAAAGCAATTGAACAATTAATAAAGTTACTTCGACATTTATGGTTCAAACATCAGAATAGTCAATTGGATCCAATTGACGTTGATTAAATTCATTGGACCTTCTCTAAGTAGCCATCTTATATAGCACAAGCTTTTACATTATCCCATAACATAAGTTTTTTGAAAGCCCCATAAAATAAGTTTATAAATGTGTTTTTTCATTTTTTTATTATTAGAGGGGTAAGTAGATGAATAGTGCTGAAAGTAATTTGCTGGTTTAAAATCCTCCGTTCAATCAAGAATTTTAGATAATGGGATGGTTTGGACAATACTTAGGGGTTTTGTTTTCAAATTACTTTTGGGTCGGGTTAGAAAAAAATTTATCGAAAATTAATAGCTTTTTCGATTCCTGATAAAAAATTTTCAAAAATGGTTTACTAACATATGCCTTAAGGGCATACGTTAGTGAAACCCATTACTTTTTTCATTTATTAAGTTGCAAAAATTTTTCCCGAAGAAAAAAATAAGTAGAATGCAAACATCAATACAGTCTCTTTTATTATAATAAAACTGGACATACAGTTATCATAAAACGAGAATAATGATAGAAATATAACATTTTTCACAATTGTTGACACAATTTGTTATAATTGAAACAACATCACTTCTATCTTGGTTCACCATTGATCTCACTTTTATTATGCATCTATCCAAATAGTCAATGTCAACAATTGTGAAAAATACTATACCCTAGGCCTATTATTATAGAAATACATGTGAGCTTTTATCATTGTTCACTAGGAGAATCACTTATTAGTGCCAAAATTGCTCTCTTCTCCCTTTTCAACATTTTGATACTTGTATAAGGAAGCACACACCAAGTAATAACCAAAGTTGAGCACTCCCCCCACAACTAACAACCAATACATATTATCTAGCCTCCCATTATTTATATTATTTGGTAACCATCCTGTGATCCTTTGGACAAGATCAATCAAAACTGTGCTCATATAAAAAGAAATCCCCACAATCATTGCAATCATCGCAGTTGATGTACTTTTAAGCGAAGTAGGAAATTCTTGATAATATAATGCAACTTGTCCTGGGAAATGAAATGCTTCTCCAATGCCAACAAAAACTAGTTGTGGAATTAGCCACAAGGCCAACATGGGCACTATGGCCCCAAGTTGGCCTTGGAGATGGTGGGCTCGGGCTATTTTGGGCCGCTTCGATTCCACTAGTGCTGAAGTAGCCATATTTAGAATGTTTAGCACATGGCCTAGTCCTATTTGTTGGAGGGGTGTAGGAGATCTGTAAGGTTGAATTTATCAACCATCTTGTTGGCTTTATTCCGTGTCAAATTTGCTTGTATTTTAGCAATTAGTAACCCTGTATTTAGGTGGGAATCATGTAAGGGTAGTGTGTGAGAGAGTGTGAAGAAATACTCAAGTTTGTGCAAAGAAGCAGGGACTCGCGACTGGATCTCGCGGGTAGCTCGCAGCTTGCAAGCCGCCATAAGTTGCACACGTGCCAAGCATGCCAAAAGCTGAAGAGTCATGCCAGCTGTTGCACTACAGGACAAAAGTCCCAGGCTGGCCAGGCCGTTAGCTTGCAGCTTGAACTCGCGACTCAACCCAGTCGCGAGTCCAAGTCGCCAGAACACCCTGTTTGGGAAAAACTGACTTTTCACATTCCTTCTCACCCTACTATATATAGACCCTTATACCCACAATATTCAGAGAGCTTTCAGAGAGAATTTTGAGAGAGAAACCCTAGAGAAAAACAAGATTGATTCATCCACAATCTTCACATAGAGACTCTTCAAATTCCTCTACTCTCTTCCTCTCCATTGTTAAATCCTTGAGAGGTACATTACCAAAACCTTTTCTCACCATACCCATTTCTGTGAGAAGGCCATTTGGTGCTTTGGGAAGTAGTTAGGAAGGGACCAATTTCATATTGGTAGATGCTATGGTCAAGTAGCGGAATCCAGTAAGCTAAAGAAGAAATAGGTTCGGCGGAACGTCGTTGGAGTAGGAGCTTGGAGGGCTTAGGTACATTGGGTAGATTAGGCTTGGAGGGTCTTCTGCTGTTCATGTATCCCAACTCGATTCTTTAATGGATTGTTTACCGCTTGGAGGGCGACAGAGAGGTTTTACACCGAGGGTTTCGGTTTCCTCTTCGATAGCACATCGTGTGTTGTCCTTGTGTTTGTATCTCTCTTCCCTTAATCTTTGCCATTTAATTTTTGTTGTGAATGTGATTTTAATTGGTTTAGATTGTTTATCAATTCTGTATTAAGCTTATGTTCATATTCCGCATATTAATTATTTGATATTAAGCTTGAATCAGTAATTTGTTAATTGGGGGTCTAAACGTTCATAGTCTTTTATACACTAATTGAACTTTCAAGATCTATGAGTTAGCTTTTGCCACATTGGAGATAAAATCGATCAATATTTGTAAGAAAAATGGCTGTGGAGATTAGGCTTATGACTAAGATAGACCCAGCAGGAATTTGGAAATGAGTCCCAAGGTGTCGGTCCATTGTTAAAGCTTGGATTACTGTCAAACTGGCTTGGACTCCTATTGGGGTACCTAAAAATATACTTGATGACCATAATGGGAAAATACTAAAAAGGGTTTTGAGATCTTCTACTTGTTGTACTGTGCATATTTTCCATGGTTTTGTTATTAAACCATCCGATCCAATATCTCCATCTGTTTTAAGTGCGGCACGATTAAGGAATCTGCATCAAGAGTGTGTTTAAGTAGTTTTGTTAGTTGAATAAAGTTTTGGCTTATAAAATGTCTGTCAGATTATCATTATCTGAAATTAATTATCAAACGTGAGAATTCAATGATCTCCATATGCTTACAAATTTATATTTCAAAATACTAGTGGGATCATCATAAGAAGAGAAAAAAAAGAAAAAAAAAATTCATTAATATGGTGTTCAATACTAAGAATACTAAATTTCATTCAAAATTCTCATGTTGCAATAATTATATGTCTTATGCATTCAATTCAATAGATGCATCATCTATTTTACAATATATGAACTCTATAATCGTGTGAGATCTACAAACTATTAGAAATGGATGTATATATTAGATGCACATGATACTTTTCCCTTATTGCACATGTCAAGTACTAGAGGTAGTTATAGGTAATATTGATGATTGTAAAGTGACCAAGTTTTCAAATAATAATAACTAAATTTCAATTCATCCCAAAAAATAAAGAACGACTCAACTTCCTACCTGAAGCTCTTTTTGGGTGTTGCGGTTGCAGCTATTTCTGTGATTCCATCATGTCCGTAGTAGTAATCCTCGATTTTGGATGAGTGCTGCAGCTTCCATTTCTGAATAGTGGCAATAATAACACGAACTATGCCTGTGAATGGGCTCCCTTGTGGCTTATCATGAAAGTAGAAACGGTTTCCCAATAAGAGAAAGGCCAAGCCAATGAAATTAGCAATCGCACATAGGCCAAATCCCCATTTCCAACTTACGTTACCTTGAATGTAGACAATGGCTGTGCCGCTTACCACAGAGCCAATATAGAAAGTGAAGAAAAACCAGTTAAAAAAAATCCCTTGATCCTTGGGTTTATTAAATTGATTTGCTCCCATAGTTGCTATGGTAAACCGTGTACCTCCAGATCCAATACATGCTAGGGCTAAACTTGTGTATAGGATCGCATATTGGAGTTTTGAGGGTGGTGCGCATAAGCTTGATCCATTATCACATGGCTGAGGTCTCAAGGAATCAAGTGCTGAAGTCAAGGTTAAGAGAATTATACCCTGCAAAGGTAAATGGTTTAGATGTTAAGGATGCAGGTTCCTTTGGATGTAGTTTTTTTTTTTTTTAATTTTTTTTAATATTTGAAAATTGATTAAAAATAATTTATTTATATATAGATAAAATTGATTAACTACTCAAATTTACAAATTGAGTAGTTAATCGTAAATGGAAAAGGAAAGTAAAGGCTTTTACAACAACTACTCCAATCCTATCACATGGCTGAGGTCTCAAAGAATAGTGCTGAAGTCAAGGTTAAGAGAATTATACCCTGCAAAGGTAAATGGTTTAGATGTTAAGGATGTAGGTTACTTTGGACGTAGTTTTTTTTTTTTTTTTTTGAAAATTGATTAAAAATAATTTATTTACATATAGACAAAATTGGTTAACTACTCAAATTTACAAATTGAGTAGTTAATTGTAAATGGAAAGGAAAGTAAAGGCTTTTACAACAACCACTCCAATCCTATCACATGGCTGAGGTCTCAAAGAATCTAGTGCTGAATAGAGACGGAGCAATTCTTGGACCTGGGGGGGCAGTGGCCCCCCCCAGATTTTCAAAAAAAATTTTAGTATATATATAATATATTATTTTTAGCAATTTGTTTCAATAAAATTACATTTTGCTCCCTTAACAATATTATTGATATTTTTAAATGCTATAAAAAAAAAAAAAAATAGCCCAAACAACACCCAAAAAAAAAAAAAAAAAAAATCAAAACCGGTTCTAATTAGACATCTACCTAGCCTAGGAGTAGGAAACACCTAACTTACCTCACACATATAAAAGAAGGGGATTTCTAAGCTATTCAAAAAAAAAAAAAAAAAAAAAAAAAAAGAAGAAAAAAAAAAAAGAGGAAAACCTAACTTATGGCTGAAACAGAGGAGAGGAATTCGGCAGCCACAGCTACAGAGCAACTAATCAACTAGCTAAGCACAGTTAGCCACAACCAGTCAGGGACACTGTCAGCCTGTCACGCTGGGGCCTGGGAGCCTGGGGCTAGGAGTGGGACGGAGAGACCTGAGAGGCTGAGACTCAAAGACTAGAGAAAGAGTTAAAAAAAGAGGTAAAAATATCATCCAAGACCCATCTTTTTCTTTACTCTTTAGCCCATACTTTATATTCTTTTATAAATGAAAAAGTTGCATCTGATAAAGACAAACACAAAACCACTGAACCACACGCAACAGTCAACACTTGCCATTGATGTTTTGTAATTTTCTTTTTTGTAGTTTTGTCTTTAGAAATAGTGAATAGCTTGTGATGTTTTATGATTTTTTTTTTTTTTTTTTTTTTTTTTTTGTGGTTTTGTCTTTAGTTTTTTTGTCTATTAGTTAGTGTCTTTTAAAACATTAAAGTTGGATAAATAATTAAAGAGATTATTTGTAACTTTAAAATTTATTAGTTAGTTGTTGAATGTTTGTGTGCATAGTGTTTGTCTATTGTGTGTAATAATTGTAGATTATTGACCATATAATAACATAATAATTTTAAATTATATTTTATTTGTAGATTATGAAAAAGTCAACTACCATATTTGATTTTTTCAAAAGAAAAGTTTCAAATGATTTAGAAGCTAATACTAGTGGTGCAACATTGCCAACCACTAATGTTGAGGAAAATCCTGATGTCCCAACTGAGGAAAATCTCGACATCCCAATTGAGGAAAATCCTGATGAACCTGTTGAGGAAAATCTTGATGTCCCTATTGAGAAAAATTCTCAAACAAAATTTCAAAAAGTTGATATGAGTTCGTTGCAATTAGAACTTGATCCTGGATTGCGTAGACAAATATTACTTATCATGTTGATCAATGAGATGAGATCCGACGACGTTACATTAAGTTGGGTCCATACCAGCCTTGTTTTAAAAAATTTTAAAAATCTGAGAAGGGTCGAAGCTTTCAAGGTTCCTGGTATAAAGATGATCGTTTTAAGTCATGGCTTGAATATTCTCCTAAAAAAGATGCCGCTTTTTGTCTACCATGCTTTCTTTTTCATAAGCCAACTGGGCATGAAGGACAAAATGCAATCACAGTTAACGAATTTAAGAGTTGGAAGAAAGTTAGAAATGGTGAAAGTTGTTCTTTTAGTCTTCATATGGGGAAAGATCTTAACTCCACTCATAGAATTGCCCATAAAGAGTGTCTAGATTTGATGAACTAGTCTCAACACATAGACAGGGTAGTGAGCAATTTCACTTCAGAACAAATTGCAAATAATCGAGTACGATTGAAAGCTTCAATTGATGTTGTTTGACATCTTGCCTTGCAAGCTATTTCTTTTAGAGGTCGAGATGAAAGCTCTACTTCAACCAATCGGGGAAACTTTCTTACAACATTGGATTTGATGGTGGGCTATAAAAATAATATTATTGAAATAATGGCAAAAGCTCCAAAAAATGCCACCTATACATCACCTCAGATTCAAAAAGAAATTCTACATGTTATTTCAACCAAAGTGAAGAAGGCAATTAGGGAAGAAATTGGTGATGCAAAGTTTTGCATATTGGTTGATGAAGCTCGTGATGAGTCCATGAAAGAGCAAATGGTTGTGGTTTTAAGATATGTTGATACAAATGGCTTTGTGCGAGAACGATTTTATGGGATTGTTCATGTTGTTGACACTGCAGCAGTAACCCTTAAAAAAGAGATATATTATTTGTTCTCTAATTATTGCTTAGATATCCAAAACATTCGGGGGCAAGGATATGATGGTGCAAGCAACATGCGGGATGAGTGGAATGGATTACAAGCTTTGATTTTGAATGATTTTCCATATGCTTACTACATTCATTGTTTTGCACATCGCTTACAATTGGCATTAGTAGGAGCATCAAAAGCAGTTGTCCCTCTTAATAGATTTTTCAATAAATTGATTTTGGTTATCAATAATATTCGTGCTTCATGCAAACGTATTGAGCAATTAAAAATTGCTAGAGCTTCTGACATTGCATATTTGATTGATATTGAAGAGCTTGAGATTGGGAAAGGACTTAATCAGATGGTCACTTTACAGCAACCTGGAGATACTCGTTGGGGTTCGCATTATAAATCGGTTTCTAACTTGATAAAGCTGTTTAGTCCAACATGTGAAGTTCTACTGAAAATTATGGATGAAGGAAATTCTTAACAAAAAGTAGAAGCAGAGTCCGCTTATGAGGTACTAATTTCATTTGAATTTGTCTTCATCTTGCATTTTGTTAATGAAACTATGGAGATCACGGATAAAATTTGTCAAGCTTTGCAAAACCAATCGCAAGACATTTTAAATGCTATGCATTTAGTTTCATCCACTAAAAAACTTATTCAACAATTTAGAGATGAGAAATGGGATGACTTACTAGCTACTGTGATATCATTTTGTAAGGAACGTGGTTTAGATGTCCCTAATATGAATGCTCGTTATGTTGCAAGATTTGGTCGATCTCGTCATCAACAAGAGGACTTTAGAAATGAGCATTATTATAAAGTAGATATTTTTAATGCAGGAATAGATTCTCAATTACAGGAACTAAATCATCGGTTTAGTGAGCATGCCATGGAGTTACTTACGCTTAGCTCAGCTCTAGACCCTCGAGAGGCATATGAATCTTTTCGAGTCAGTGATATTTGTTCATTGGTAGATAATTTTTATCCAATAGACTTCACAAATGATGAAAAGAATGATTTGAAAAATATTTCTGAATTGTGCCAATGGATGGTGAGAACTAGAAAATCAGAATACTATCCGCTTATTTATAGAGTGGTCAAGCTGGTGCTTACTCTTCCCGTTTCTACTGCAACTATAGAGCGAGCATTTTCAGCTATGAATGTCATCAAAACTGACCTTCGCAACAAAATGGAAGATGAGTTTTTGTCAGACGCTATGATGTTATTCATTGAAAGGGACATTGCTGCGACAATTAGTACGGATTCAATCATAGATGATTTCGAAGATTTAAAAAGACGGCGAGTTCCATTTTCATAAATAACTGCATTGTAATATCTTAAAAAACAATAATTTTGTGTATTTTTCTTTGTTGATGGTTTATTAAATGAATGTTTATTTGGAGTTTCAATTTTTTTTTTTTTTTTTGGTTTATACTTCTACCCCCCCTAACTCAAAGTCTTGGCTCCGTCCTTGGTGCTGAAGTCAAGGCTAAGAGAATTATATCCTGCAAAGGTAATTGGTTTAGATGTTAAGGATGCAGGTTCCTTTGGACGTAGTGTTTTTTTTATAATAAATTTTTGAAAAATTGATCAAAAATAATTTATTTATATATACAAAATTGATTAACTACTCAAATTTATAAATTGAGTAGTTAATCGTAAATGGAAAGGAAAGTAAAGGCTTTTACATCAACCACTCCAATCCTATTAATTATTACTAGCCTCTGAGCACGCGCTCACGCGCGTGCTTAGAGGCTCTTCTATTATTTTAGGAAATAATTACTAATTTGCATCTATTATAAATTAGAATTACTATATTTTCCAATCACAAAAATACTTAGGGGTGTGATGACTGTGTTGGGGTTTATGCCCTAAAATCCAACTTATTGGCATGTTATAAATAATTAAATTGTTTAATTATATGAGACTATTTATTAACGAACTAATGGGACATTATCTTAGTCTATGAGATGCATAGTATGTCATTTATGTGATTTAGTCATAGAAGATATAAATCACAAATTCTTTGTAAACTCAAAATTTTAGTTCGTAGTCGGTGATGAAATTGGACGTTTCATCTGTGAAAACTATAACATATCAACTAAGATGATTTGTCTTGATCATGGAAGTGAAGACTTCTAGTTGATATGTTGATATGTTTTAAGAGTTAAGACATATTGAACTAGACTGCTGTGAGATTTATTATTCTCTTAACGACTGTCAAATGAATAATAAATCTCACGACTTCTATTTACATCAACTCTAAATCCTGAGAGAATAATGGACCTGATCATGAGGTGTAGGTTGCTTTGATATATCAGGAATGAGATCTATAAGTCACGATCAAAACCTCAGTATGTTGGGCAGTCGCATTTAATGTTGATGGAACATATATTCTCAAGATGAAATTCATAATCTCTTAACGAAGATATAAAATATTCTCTTGAAATAAGTTTAATGGGTTTGGTTATTCAGAGTGTTAGGTCCAACCACTTTAGTAAGGAGTTACTAAAGTATATATTTATGAAATTGGATTTCATAAATATATGATGAATAACATAAATGATTAAACCGGGTACTTAAGGATTAAGATGTAGTAATCTTCAAAGTGGCAATCTATATTCATGACTTTATATTACTACGAATATTTTAATGAAGGGGTTGCATGTATAATAAAGTCTTGGGATATAATTTATTAATAAGACCTAGAGTGCAATTATATTCTTATAGTGGTATTAAATATAATTAATGGTAACTTTGGACTTGTCAAGAGTTGACAGAAAGGCCCAAGGCCCATTGGAGCTAAAGTCTTATTTGTTCCCTTTGGTCCCATCTCAAGCCACAAACTAAAGCTCAATTGGGTAGGCCCAAAAGGCTAACCCAATTAGATAATCGGTTTTTATTTAATAAGAGTTATTAAATAAGTTAACTACTAAAGGTAGTTAGAATGTACATATGATTAAAAGAAAAGAAAACAGTTTTTCTCTGCAAGAAAAAGAAGAAGGATTTTTCTTTGAGAATCAATGTACATAAGGACTGATTGAGAGACTACACTTCTTAGGCACCATGTGGAATTGAGATGAAGATTAAAGGTATTCTCAAGTCTTGGTTTTGAATTTCACTGTATCAAGGTACGCATTCTATTCTTTGTTTTAGAATTCAAAGTTACATGTTATCTTTCATGAATGAAGTAGATCTATGTTTGTTGCTTCCGCTGTTTTGTATGAGATACAAAACCAGATTTTCCAACAAATGGTATCAGAGCGGTCTTCAATATCATGCTTGTATAACATGTGATTGAGTTTTTAGAATCAAAGAAAATAGTTCTCTTGGTGATTTAATTTTCTGCAGTAACGTTTCTGCATAATTTTATTAGAGATTTATGGTGCCGTGTCATGATTTTTAATATTCATGCTTTAATGGTGCCGTATTCATAGAGTTTTATGCATCAAGGATTCAAATACTTTATTTGATATTGAATCGGTATATATATATTGATAATGTGGAATCCATATGTCATAAGGATTGAAGTACCTTATATCTGTTGAATCCGCATATTATAGATAAAAGGTTGATATGATTTATATGTTATCAAGATTGAATCCTTATGTTGATGTTTGTTTCCTTGGCCATCTTATAAACATGTTTTAATTCCTTTTGATCCGTTTGTGATCAAGTGCTGGAATTAATGTGCCATGATTTATAGTGTCGGTGCCATGGTATATGTTAGTTTAATAATATAACTGTTATGCTTAATCATATAAAAGTTGAAGCGCTAGAACCTTTCTTATGGAATTGTGTGCTTGACATCATTGGATTAAATGAATATATGTATAGATTCATGTCCGGGTATATAAACCATTGGTGTTGTGATATCAGTTCATGATTACATATATTAATATAGGCATGATGTTATTTTTGAGATTAAGTTTTTATGATTTATAGTGTTCTTAATGTATTGGGGTTCTTCATCTTGATCTTGAAAACCCTAATGTTTGATTTGTAAATTTTCGTTGAAAAAATCAGAAAGTGTTTTTGATGGAAGAACAATGAAGATGTCAAAAACGGTTACTTGAAAATTTTGAAAACAATTTAGTTTTGCCCTTTGAAAACTGAAAACACGCGTTTTTCGTGGGTTAACTTCTTGCGAAGCTACTCGCGAAAAATGCCTCTGAAGCACAAAACTTTTTGCGGGTAACCTTTACTCGTGAAACAGTCGCGAGACAGTCACGAAAGTTTTTGTCTGAATTTTGTGTTTTCACAATTTAGCCTTAACCCATTTTCGCGGGAAGAGCTTAGTCGCGAGATTCTCGTGAAAATGTTTCTGAGGCTAAAGGTTCAAATGATCGAAGGCATTGAATTTTGAATTTTCACTTGTTTTTGACTAAGTGTTAAAAATTTGATTAAAAGCAAAGCTATGTGATTAATTTTATAGTCCTTAAAAGTTAAGGACATTTATTAATCATTATCTAACTAAAAGACCTAATGAGATCAAAGATGTTAGTTAAATAGAACTCTTAGTCCTAAATTGTTTTATGATTAAAAGTCCTTAATTTATTTTAATTAGAGGTTTTTAATGAGATTAAAATTCTAATTAAAGTTATTTAGTTTCTAATGAGATTAGAATACTTTATCTAGTAAATTAAGGATAGAGTTCTATATAACTAATTTTTGATTCATTAGTGTTTAAGGAATCCTAAATAGTTTAGGACTTCCATTTTAGTTAGTGATTCTAATAAGATTAGAGTCTTCAACAAGTGCAAGGTTATTAGTTGTGATGGGATCACAATTATTTAAGAAAAACCCAAATAACGAGTGGGAGTGCTAAAATAACCCTTTTGTTAAGTTTATTGTAATGTGAATAGATACCTTGTCTTGACTTCGAGTCTTGCATTCCAAGTGGAATGTATTTACTTCACAGATTATATGATTAAACTTTTTTGTGATTGCGCGAATGTTCGTTACGCTATTGTGACATGATTTAGTAACATCACATCGAATTTAAACAATTAAACACATTTGATGTGTAGGGTTAAAATTGTGATGAGATCACAATGATTTTAGGACAATCCACTTATTTTAAAATTTCTAGTGGGAGAGAGATACAAGGGTTGGATCTCACGGCCTCCATTATCGGTTCATAGTAGTGTGGGTAAGCACCTCGTCTTGGCATATATGCTTCGCGATCCCAAAGGAGGGTGTTTACTTCATAGTACTACAAGATTGAACTTACCCGTTTAAAGTAGTGTGAACAAGCACCTCGTCTTGGCATATATGCCTTGCGATCCCAAAGGAGGGTGTTTTGTTTCATGGTACTACAAGTTTAAACACTATAAGGGAGATGAAATGTGGCTACACATGATTCTAAATAATGGTGTACACTAGATTAAGTGTAATGTTAACCTCCCAAAGGAGCTATGTCATTATTACTTAGAGGCTAAAGTTAATACGGCATATTATTAGTGTATGATAAGAGTTATCATGATAGCACTAATAATGAGAATAGTTTTCAATCAATTAATGTGTTTATAATAAACTTGCTACCAAGGAATTATAGACATGGATTGGGTTGTCGTTGCACCTAGTATAGTATGGTTTTCGGGTTCCATATTATATGGTTATGGATGCAAAATATAATGTCCCTGTAATTATGTTCATAGTCTCAAAATAAAGTTGTCATAATTTTGTTCTCTAGCTACTATTTTAAGTGAATCACATTAACTAAGAAATAATTTTGGACATGGTGCTTAAAGGAGCTGAAGTACATAAATATGTTTCGATTTAGCGTTGTCATAATTTCCAATACATGATGCATTTATGGAAGATAGCTTATGATGTGATCATAGTCTCCATTGAAATGCTATAATGTATCATTGGTTTTTATCTCAATTGCGCTACTGCATGAGATGCAAGAATTAGTACTAGACTTAGACTTTATATTAAGTTTAAATGAGATGTTTGGTATGAATCATATTGAGTGCTAAGAAAGGCTTCAAGAGTTCCAATTCTATATCATTTTATGAAAATCTTTTAATTTTAAAATGAATTGGAATTCTTGGATGTAGAGATTAATTGTTAATCTCAGTTGGATATGATCCACAAGTCCTTGTTAGAATCATTTGATCAATTCAGATTTTTAATGTTACCAAAATTGATGAGTGAGTTCTATGCAACGGAAGACATCCTAAAAGCTAAGGCTAGGATCAATATGATTTAATTCAAATTCTTTGCCTAGACCGAAAGGTAAGGGTGGTAAGAAGAGGAATTATAATACCAAACAGTTGGACAAGCTAGTTGCCCTAGTAGTTGCCAAAAAGGAAATTAGACTCAAAAGCATGACCAAAAGGAAAGTGTTTCTGATTTTGGTAAAGCTAAGCATTGTCCATGATTGTTTTCTAGATGGAAATTTACATGTTTTACTTTTTAAAGAGAAAGTTTCCATCCTTTGGTAATGTATGTTTTGGCACTTATGTATAGATCTTCTTAATCTAAATGATATTCAAGATTGGTGAAAGATGGGCTTTTAGAACCATTATTTTATTATATTCTCAGTCTATAAATTCTATTTAGAGGATAATAAGATCTAGGGCTCCTTTTTGTAAAGGAATAAAGTTCCAATGACTTCTTTAAGTTAGTGCATACATAAAGGAGGAATAGGGCTCTTTTAAAGGTAGATTGTTCTAGAAGAAAAAATGTCAGAATTTGTTGTAGGAAAACTATAAAATACATTTGGAAATGAGATGGTTGTATTAGATACACCACAAGACATTATTCTGTAGATAACTATTACATCGGTACAATATTGTAGTGGGAGGATTACCAAATAAATTCATACTTTTGGAATAAACTTTTGCAGTTATTCCACAAGGATATGAATTTGATCATCGGTCCTACGTAAAGGCAATAGATGATATGAATATGGATTACTGGATCAAGGTTATGTGAATAGAATTAGATTCAATTTAAAGTCTAGAACTTGTAGAGGCGCCTAATGGCATTAAGCCTATTGTTTTCAAATAGGTCTTCAAGTAAATGAGATTGATAGATTTGAAGGTACAAACCTTCAAAGTCAAGACTAGTGGCGAAAAGATTTATTCAGAAAGAAATGGTTCGACTATAATAAGATTTTTTCACCAATAGTCAAATTTGACTCTATCTAGATTCTCTTATTCATTATATTTCATTTGGATGAAATATGGTGATGAATATCAAGAAAGCTTCTTTTAGTAGTAATCTTGAGGAAGACATCTATATGATGTAACTAGACTTGTACATAGCAAAGAACCAGTAGCGTTTAGTATGTAAGTTGCTTAAAATCCATTTATGGACTAAAGCAAGCATCTAAATCATAAAATATCATATTTGATCAAGCAATCAAATTGTTTGATTTTGATCAAGTATTAAAAGGCCTTACGTGTGTAAAAGCTATGTAATAATAATAAATCTCTTAATGTATGTTGATGACATTCTAATCATTTAGAATGATGTAGAGTTATTGTCATCAATGGAGTTTTTTGTTGTCTAGTCTAGTTTGATATAAAGTATTTGAGAAAGATTGGTCACATCTTAAGAATTAAACTTTGTTAAAATTCAAAAATTAGGATGTTGGGTCTATCTCAAACTGTTTAAATAGATTAGATTCTAGCCAAGTATAGCATGTAATACTTTAAGAAAGGATTCTTTCCTTTTAAGTTTGAAGTTCCTTTATATAGGACTATAGTTCTAAGACATATAAAAGGAAGAGCATATTAAGACGGTTCTTTATATCAAATCGATAGGAAGTCTTTATGCTATGCTAAATACTAGGCTAAATATCTATTTTGCAGTGGGCATGGTAAGCAAATATCAATTGAATCAAAGATTACTTAATTTAGTGGGAGTAAAGCATATACTCAAATATCTTAAGAGAATGAGGGATTATATGCTTGTCCACAAAAGTGAGGTTTTGATAGATACTGGATGTACAAATATTGACTTGTAGTTTGATTGTGATTCATGAAGTTGGACTTCAAGATATGTGTTCATTCTTAGTGGTGAAGATACACATTAAGCGTAAATATTATCTCATTAGAGAGATTTGAGTACGTGAGATATAGTAGTAGAAAAGATAATTTATGCAATAAATCTGACTAAAACTTATTTCCAAACCTTACCTTAGACTGACTGAATTACTCTAAAGGGAGATAAGTGTCGAATATGTGGTAAATTATCTTTGAGGGCAAGTGGGAGATTGTTGGGGTTTATGTCTTAAAATCCAATTTCTTGGCATGTCATAAATAATTAAATTGTTTAATTATATGAGACTATTTATTAATGAACTAATGGGACATTATCTTAGTCCATGAGATGCATAGTATGTCATTTATGTGATTTAATCACAGAAGATATAAATCACAAGTTCTTTGTAAGCTCAGAATTTTAGTTCGTAGTCGGTGATGAAATTGGACGTTTCATCTGCAAAGACTATAACATATCAACTAAAATGATTTGTCTTGATCATGGAAGTGAAGACTTCTAGTTGATATGTTGATATGTTTTAAGAGTTAAAACATATTGAACTGGACCGCTATGAGATTTATTATTTTCCTAACGACTGTCAAATGAATAATAAATCTCACGACTTCTATTTACATCAACTCTAAATCCTGAGAGAATAATGGACCTGATCATGAGGTGTAGGTTGCTTTGATATATCAGGAGTGAGATTTATAAGTCACGATCAAAACCTCAGTATGTTGGGCAGCTGCATTTAATGTTGATGGAACATATATTCTCAAGATGGAATTCATAATCTCTTATCGGAGATATAAAATATTCTCTTGAGATAAGTTTAATGGGTTTGGTTATTCAGAGTGTTGGACCCAACCAATTTAGTAAGAAGTTACTAAAGTATATATTTATGAAATTGGATTTCATAAATATATGATGAATAACATAAAAGATTAAACCGAGTATTCAAGGATTAAGATGTAGTAATCTTCAAAGTGACAGTCTATATTCATGACTTTGTATTGCTATGAATATTTTAATGAAGGGGTTGCATGTATAATAAAGTCTTGGGATATAATTTATTAATAAGGCCTAGAGTGCAATTATATTCTTATAGTGGAATTGAATATAATTAATGGTAACTTTGGACTTATCAAGAGTTGACAGAAAAACCCAAGACCCATTGGAACTAGAGTCTTATTTGTTCCCTTTGGTCTTATCTCAAGCCACAAACTAAAACCCAATTGGGTAGGCCCAAAAGGCTAACCCAATTAAATAATCAGTTTTTATTTAATAAGAGTTATTAAATAAGGTAACTACTAAAGGTGGTTAGAATATACGTATGATTAAAAGAAAAGAAAATAGTTTTTCTCTGCAAGGAGAAGAAGAAGGATTTTTCTTTGAGAATCAATGTACAAAAGGACTGATTGAGAGACCACACTTCTTGGGCACCATGTGGAATTGAGATGAAAATTAAAGGTATTCTCAAGTCTTGGTTTTGAATTTCACTACATCAAGGTACGAATTCTATTCTTTGTTCTAGAATTCAAGGTTACATGTTATCTTTCATGAATGAAATAGATCCGTGTTTGTTGCTTCCGCTGTGTGTTTTGTTTGAGATACAAAACCAGATTTTCCAACAGAGTGTTATGCGTTTGTACCAAATATTAAATTATTAACCTTTCTCCACATCAAATTTTTTTGTTTAAGGGGCTTCTCCTATTTGGACTAGATTTTTTTCTTTTCCAAAATACCCTCAACACTCTTAAGTTTAAGTAGAAACAAAACTAAAGAATAGTCCGGTAAAAATACATGTCTAATTTGCACTAAAACATTGCCAAAAAAATAGTATTTCATACCTAAAAACTACTTTGAATAACTCCACTCTTCACGTCTTTTGCAACTTCAGAAACTACCCACTACCATTACTTTCAAGAAACTACAGAACTTGTAAACTGTTACTACCTCACCCATTCAATTTCTCTTCCTTATCCATTGGTTATAATATTTTGATTATTTTCCCTCCTCATCCTGGGCATGAAATACTCATCCACAATTCTCATCTACTACTGCAATTAATTTTTTTCAATGCCTTTTATTAACTTTTTCCACTTTATTGCGTTATTGGTTATGTGCCTTTGTCACATTTAAAGTTTTTTTTTTTGCTACACTGTCTGTCACTTTTAAAGTTATAATTTGTTCTTTGTGTTGCTTTTATTCTTCTTATAAAATAATTAATAAGATCTTTTATTATCATCTCTTTTTGGATTTGCAGAGACATAGATAGAAGTGTGCATAAAGTGTTGTTTACGATGGTGAAATAAAGGTTCATTAAACAAACACCTCGAGTTGAGGAAGTCTAGTAGGATTACGAAGGAACAGATGAATGGTTGGAGAAAGATGAATGGTGAGGTTGAGATCCTTCTTTACTGAGACAATGTTTGTTTTAGAAGTACTTCCTTCACTCATGTAGTGGAAGAGATTCTAGAGAATGCATCAATTTTTATTTTTTTTAAATAATCTTGGATTTTGACAAGTTGATAATTTATATTTTGTGTAAATGAATTTTGACAGGTTGATAGTTGTCGGGGGTGGTTTTTGCACGTAGCCACGTGTCTTCTACTGGAGGTGTGACTTTGCTAGACCTGGATTTGTTTTGGGGAGTCCAATCTGGAACTCGACATTGGGCCGCATAGACCAATGGCTTCCCGGTGTATTTTTAAGCTTACAAAATAGATAAAGCCCAAAGTCTTAGAATCATGATAATGGTTGAAATAAATATATAGTATATTTAATTTAATAGCTTTGATTAAATGATTAGTTGAACATCATTATTATGTTTATTAAGTGATATCCAATTAAGTGTCATAGGTCCAGTAATGGGATGAGTTCAATAGTTCATATCCAGCTATGGTATATAGTTTATGTCCAATATAATAAGGTATGTCCAGCAATGGTCTATGCAATAGTAATGAGTTAATGTATACTTAATAATGTAATCTTGAGGATAGAGAGATTTTGACTTATCTTGCATGTTTCTGACTCTAGCTGTACAGCATCACTTTGTTCTTTATATGATTTGTGGCTCTAGCTGTATAACGTTAGTGAGCTAATAACATTCTAGTGGCAGAATAATATGAGTACAACAGTACAATGATAATAAATTAAAACATACTCAATATTATAATTTTGGAGATAAAGATATAATGACTTATTTTCACAGTTTGTAGCTCCAGCCGTATAACAGCAGTGGACTTATAACATTTCAGTAGCATGATAAAATGAGTCCAACGGTACAATATGATATTATGAGTCCTTTTATGGTGACTTCATGATTGAAGGGGAAAAATGGGTGCAACTGGAGGAAGAGAGAACATGTCTAGCCGTGTGCATAGGTTGGTTAAGTTTATCCTCTTTATCATGCACTTAGTTGATTTTCCCCATATAGTACTCTTTTAGTTTTTAGTTAAATATAAGTGTTATTGCCTCCATAAGAAGAACTTTTAGTATTAGAAATTTATGTCTTTCATGAGAATGACTCTATTATGAAATCATTGTGCCTTCTAAGAGAAGGACTTTTAGTCTTTAGTGTTCATATGCCTTCCATGAGAAAGGGCTTTTGTAATATGTATGTTCTTGGAAAAGTGTTTGGTATCTTTTAAGATGTATGGAGATGGTAAGAAATATATATGTTTTGTGAGATATGGTGTTTGTAAGATAGATTAGAAATATATGTGAGAAGTATGTATGGATAGTTTGTGAGGAATGTGTTTGTAAAATATATGGGAGTATGAGATAGATAATATGAAGGTTAAATATAGTAAATACATGAGCTTATAGTTGCTGCTGGAGTTGTTTTTTGTGTTATGACATTGGTTATGTTGCTTTCTAAGAAGAGAGGTATTGTAAGAGAAATAGAGAAAGAGATAGAGATGTGTTTATGGGCAGCAAAATGATGATATTTCAGAATAATAAAGTGTGGGAAAGATGGGTAATGGATAATGGTGTGGTGTAATAAGCGTGTTGTAATGGTGTTATCTAAGAAGAGATATTTTTGTAAGAGAGATGGAGAAGTATAGAAATGCTTAGAGATATGGGTAGCAAAGTGAATGAAGTTTCAGAATAAGGGGGTGAGAGAGGAATGGATAGTGATTGTGTTAGCGAGTAGCTTGGTCCTCTTTATATAGAGCCAAGTGTGTAACTAGATTAGAATTAGTTGAAGGGAAATTTAGCAAATAAGGAAAAGTTTTTGACAAAGTAAGTGGTTTCATTAGTGGGTTTTTATTTTTTAGCCAAAAGAAGAAAGTTTGAGACTTTAATGCTATTGGAGTTGCTGTTACAGCTGTCAGTCACAGTTGTCAGCTCTACAACAGTAGCTGCTAGATGATGTCATCTGAATGACATCTTCTACTGGAGGAAAATATTTGGCATTAAATTCATGGTTTGGCTGAAAATGGTAAGATAACCTTTATGGGACCTTCCTATTTCTGGTACTGCAACTGGAGGCTAAGGATCTTAGCTTAAAATGGTAGGATTTCTTTTATGGGATCCTTACTTCTTTTGGTATAGCAGGTAGTTGCTGGGATTGACCATTAATGGACAAGTGATGTCATTTTAGGACATGTGTCAACTTCCTAAGTTGCTTTTGGAGCTACTGCAGCTGCTACTGGAGCTACTGCAGCTTGTGCTGGAGCTGTTGCCGCTTTTGCTAGAGCTGTTGCAGCTTTTGCTAGAGCTGTTGTAGCTTCTGCTGGAGCGCTTGCAGCTTCTGCTGGAGCACCGGAGTTGTTGCAGCTTCTATTGTAGGTGTTGCACCTTTTGCTAGAACTGTTGCAGCTTCTGCTGGAGCTGTTGCTAGTATTTTTGGCTAAGTTTCCTCTTTTGGAAAGTTATATGTTTAGTCTATGGTCTTATTACAATATAATTTTGGTAAGTAATAAACTAGTTAGTTGATATTTGATGAAGTTTTAGAAATGTAATTATGGTTCTTTGTGTTTTGACCAAATCTTGGACAGCAAGGAGAGCATTTAATGCTAGATATGAGATATTAATATAGATTTAGCCATGTGCTGGAGATTAATTTAAATGAAAATAATAATATAATTAATATGAAATGATATAATTACATTTTTAAATTTATATTATATGATGGACATTAATTTTTATGTAAAAAGTATGGAGAGTTTTATCATTTTAAGTGTTATGTGATATGAGAGGCTTACCAAATGTTACTTATTGCATACTGACCCGTCAGAGTTCAGGGAATTGGGGAAGACATGCCAAATAACATGTTTTCCTTTATCAACTTTGAACCACTGGAGCTTTACTGAACATACTTCTTGGCCCTCCAAACCACTACTCCCAAAATTCCCTCAATGAGACTCATGAGCTTGGATCATGAGCCAAAAATGAGATGATGTGTTATGAGCTTGAACCATGGGCTTTGATGCCTTTTTGTGTAAATATGGGCTCTTTTTGAGCTTTAAAAGAGATTTTCCTAAAATCTATGATAACGTTGATGTGGTGCAAATTGCCAATGAAATAAAGCCATGTGGTGTGAAAATTTATCCTCAACAATAGTTTAATTCAATTGGAGCAAAAATGAGTTTGCATTGTCACTCTTCAAAGATAGTTTATGTTTTGCGTAAATGAATTTTGACAAGTTGATAGTTTATGTTTTGCGTAAATGGATTTTGACAAATTGATAGTTTAATTCAGTTGGAGCAAAAATGAGTTTCCATTGTCACTCTTCATAGAACTTATTTGATCGAAAATGGAAAAAAAATCCAAAAAAATGATTGTCATGAAAAAACAGAAAAAACAGATTTCCAAAAATATAACCATTCGAGAAATTCGAAAAAAAAAAAAAAAAAAAAAAAAAAAAAAAAAAAACTCTCCATTAAGAAAAGCCGAGTTTAAAAAAATACGACCGTTATAATAAGATGATTATTTAAAAAATGACGGTCGGAAACAAATAATAAAGAAAGATTAAAAAATAATATTTAATTAAAGTGGTAAAAGAATAGAATTTGGGATGTTAAGTGTGTTGTAAAGTGGTATGCTATAATAGATAAGGACAAAACTTAGGTACAGTACCTTAAGTGTTGTTCTTTAGGTTCCCCTCTTAAAATTCAATCATATGGCTACTTAACTAAAAAGTACACTTTCATTCCATGAAAAAAAATCCATATGACAGAATTTTAAGAGAAGAACTTAAAGAACAATACCTAAGTACTATACCTAAGTCTTATCCAATAAATAAAGTAACTTTTGAGATAGTAAAATGAGATATTTTTTAGAAACCATGCAATGCCTTTACTGTGGTTTTCTAAAACTAGGAAAATTGATTATCAGTATCTTGCAATCTAACGTCCCAGTCTAGGAAAACTGAGGACCCGGTATTGTTAAATATAAATATGTTGGAAAACCATGAAGGGGGAGAATGATAATTTAATATGGGCATAGTCACCAAATCCAAAAACGGCGAGACAGAGAGATGCTATTTTTGACTTTGCAGTTTGCAGTCAAGGACTCAAGGTACTATTTTATTTTTTAATTTTTTTTTTTGAGAAGCAGTCAAAGTATTATTGATTGTAACGTATCCATTCATCAAAGTAGGCAATTGAACAGTTAGTAAAGTTACTTCGACGTTTATGGTGCAAACATCAGATAAGTCAACTGGATCCAATTGACGTTGATTAAATTCATTGGACCTTTTCTTAGTAACCATCTTATATAGCACAAGCTTTTACATTATCCCATAAAATAAAATAAGCTTTTAAATGTGCTTTTTTTTTTTTTTGGGGGGGGGGGGGGGGGGGAGGGGTAAGGTAAGTAGATGAATAGTGCTGGTTTAGATTCCTCCGTTCAATCAAGAATTATTTTGTTTAGATAATGGGATGATTTGGACAATACTTAGGGGTTTTGTTTTCTTATTACTTTTTTTCATTTATTTAGTCGCATAATTTTTTCCGGAAAAAAAAATAATACAAATATCAATACAGTCTCCTTTATTATAATAAAAATGGACATACAGCTGTCATAAAATGAAAATAATAATAGAAATATAACATTTTTCACAATTGTTGACACAATCTATTATAATTGAAATAACATCACTTTTTATATTGGTTCACTAGTGATCTCACCTTTATTATGCATCAATCAAAATAGTCCATGTCAACAATTGTTTTTTCTATATCCCAGGTCTATCATTATAGAAATATACGTGAGCCTTTATCATTGCTCACTCTGAGAATCAATTATTAGTGACAGAATTGCTCTCTTCTCCCTTTTCAACATTTTGATACTTGTATAAGCAAGCACACACCAAGAAATAACCAAAGTTGACCACTCCCCCCACAACTAACAACCAATACATATTATCTAGCCTCCCATTATTTATATTATTTGGTAACCATCCAGTGATCCTTTGGACAAGATCAATCAAAACCGTGCTCATATAAAAAGAAATCCCTATAATCAAAGCAATCATCGCAGTTGATGTACTTTTAAGTGAAGTAGGAAATTCTTGATAATATAATGCAACTTGTCCTGGGAAATGAAATGCTTCTCCAATGCCAACCAAAACTAGTTGTGGAATTAGCCACAAGGCCAACATGGGCACTATGGCCCCAGGCTGGCCTTGGAGATGGTGGGCTCGGGCTATTTTGAGCCGCTTCGATTCCACTAGTGCTGAAGTAGCCATACTTAGAATGTTTAGCACATGACCTAGTCCTATCTGTTGGAGGGGCGTAGGAGACCTATGAGTCAGCTTTTTCCACATTGGAGATAAGAATCGATCAACGATTGTAAGAAAAATGGCTGTGGAGATTAGGCTTATGACTAGGATAGACCCAGCAGGAATTTGGAAATGAGGCCCAAGGTGTCGGTCCATGGTTAAAGCTTGGATTACTGTCAAGCTGGCTTGGACTCCTATTGGGGTACCTAAAAATATACTTGATGACCATAATGGGAAAATCCTAAAAAGGGTTTTGACATCTTCTACTTGTTGTACTGTGCATATTTTCCAAGGTTTTGCAATTAAACCATCCGATCCAACATCTCCATCTGTTTTAAGTGCGGCACGATTAAGGAACCTGCATCAAAAGTGTGTTTAAGTAGTTTTGTTAGTTGAATAAAGTTTTGGCTTATAAAATTTCTGTCACTCATTATGTCAAATGAATTATCAAACGTGAGAATTCAAATGATCTCCATATGCTTACAAATTTATATTTCAAAATACTAATGGTCATTATAAGTAGACAAAAAAATATAGGCGAAACTACATTGTTGGTCCCTTAAGTTTACTCTGTGTGCGCAATTGGTCCTTTAAGTTTCAAGTGAGCGCAATTAGTCCCTTAAGTTTTTAAAATGAGCCATATAAGTCATTCTGTTAACTTCCGTTAATAATATTGCTTATGTGTCTAATGGAATAATGACATGTCATTTTTTTTTAATGACGTGGTGCTTTGTTTATTAAAAAATTACAAAAATGTATTTACAAGTAAAAAAAAAAAAAACCCGTTCTAATTCAAGTAAAACCCACGATAGCGATATTGAACCGTTCCAAGCCGGCCATTATCTTTCAAAGCAAAGACAAAGAGCTCGATATCGATCATGGAGGAGATGAAGAAGAAGAAGAAGAAGAAGAAGATGAGAATGACTACAGTGTTCGCAACAACTGAGCGATACAATTGTTTTCGATGGCCGGAGACAGAGGAGTTTCCGACGTGGCGGGGTGGTTGGATCTCACTTCGACTTTCGGTAAAGCCGCGCCGCGGAGCAGAGGTGCGGTGGTGGTGGTGGCGGCAGTGATTGGATTCTATGGATAGGAATATGGTTCTTGTGCTGTTATGCTTTTCAGAGACTTTTTGAAGATTGTTGGAGTGTCAAAAGGCATATGTATGCGTAAGAGGGAAAGCAGGGGTTCAGATATGGAGGCTGGTACACAAAGAAAATGAAAAGAATAAAAGTTGCAGAGAGAAAGAATGTGTTACGTCAGAGGCTATATGTGTCCGTGGCAAAGATCAATGGAAGCTCTTGGTGTCTTTGAGAAGTTGAGAAGTCAGGGTCTCAGGGATAACGATTGTTGAGTTTGATAGATTCTTTTGAATGGTATAGGAATATATATGTTAATTTCTAGTATTGTTTAGATATCTGATTAGCTAAGCTGTTTAGATTCAGTTGTTTTGGCAATTTCTACCGGTGGTATTGGGGCCATTTTTGCATATAAACTTTAGTAATACCTTGTCTTGTTCTAATTGTATTTAGAAGAAGAGACTGTAATTATAGAATTGATTGGAACGGGTCAGATTTCTTTTACGTGTAAATTTATTTTTTTAATAAAAAGAAATGCCATGTCATTAAAAAAAATGACATGTCATTATTTCGTTAGACACATAAGCAACATTACTAACAGAAGTTAACAGAAGGACTTATATGACTCATTTTGAAAACTTAAGGGACCAATTGCGCTCATTTGAAACTTGAGGGACCAATTCTGCACATAGGGTAAACTTGAAGGACCAACAGTGCAGTTTCGCCAAAAATATATATATATATATATATATATATATATATAGGGAGTGCATTAATAATAGAACACTAAATGGACATGGTGTTCAAGACTAAGAATACTAAATTTCATTCAAAATTCTCATGTCGCAATAATTATATGTCTTATGCATTCAATTCAATAGATGCATCATCTATTTTACAATATATGAACTCTATAATCGTGTGAGATCTACAAACTATTAGAAATGGATGTATATGTTAGATGCACATGATACTTTTCCCTTATTGCACATGTCTAGTACTAGAGGTAGTTATAGGTAATATTGATGATTGTAAAGTGACCAAGTTTTCAAATAATAATAACTAAATTTCAGTTCATCCCAAAAAATAAAGAACGACTCAACTTCCTACCTGAAGCTCTTTTTGGGTGTTGCGGTTGCAGCTATTTCTGTGATTCCATCATGTCCGTAGTAGTAATCCTCGATTTTGGATGAGTGCTGCAGCTTCCATTTCTGAATAGTGGCAATAATAACACGAACTATGCCTGTGAATGGGCTCCCTTGTGGCTTATCATGAAAGTAGAAACGGTTTCCCAATAAGAGAAAGGCCAAGCCAATGAAATTAGCAATCGCACATAGGCCAAATCCCCATTTCCAACTTACGTTACCTTGAATGTAGACAATGGCTGTGCCGCTTACCACAGAGCCAATATAGAAAGTGAAGAAAAACCAGTTAAAAAAAATCCCTTGATCCTTGGGATTATTAAATTGATTTGCTCCCATAGTTGCTATGGTAAACCGTGTACCTCCAGATCCAATACATGCTAGGGCTAAACTTGTGTATAGGATCGCATATTGGAGTTTTGAGGGTGGTGTGCATAAGCTTGATCCATTATCACATGGCTGAGGTCTCAAGGAATCAAGTGCTGAAGTCAAGGTTAAGAGAATTATACCCTGCAAAGGTAAATGGTTTAGATGTTAAGGATGCAGGTTCCTTTTGACATTTTTTTATTTTTTTATTTTTTTAATTGTTGAAAATTGATTAAAAATAATTTATTTGTATATAGATAAAATGAGCTTTTAAAAAATCTTAAATGAAAATGTTTTGCCAAAGAAACACTCAAGTTTACAAATTGAGTACTAGTTAATCGTAAATGGAAAGGAAACTAGAGACTTTTACGACAACCACTCCAATCCTATTAATTATTATGACCCCACCATCATTGTCTCAAGCGGGCCTATAGCCACAACTCTACAACACCCTCTGCAACAACTCTTATTATCATCGCCTCTAAGGACACCACTCCACAATCACCAACATCATCACCTCATCACCGCCACTACCACACCACACCACCTATGCTACTATCGCCACCACCATCACTTACACCACATCAGTATTGCCCTCATTACTACAACTGTCACTATTATGTCTATATAAAATATTAATAATTTTTTTGCGAGTAAAACAATATAAATTATTTTTGAAGTTGCAACCAAATTCATCATTTGTTTTTAAAAATATCTTTTGCCAATAGAAACAAAGCAATAAGTTCGTGTTCTTCAATATTTTTTTAGGAAAGTAAAAGAATATGAAGTTCAATCACTTCCTCATTACTTGGAGAAGATATAGAAGAGGATCAATTTTTACATCTACCAAATAATGAAATCATCTGTCAAAGTAACCATAGACTTGCAAACGCACAAAGAACATAAACTATTCACAGTCGAGAGAAAAATATCTATCAATCAATTATATTGAAAAATTAAATATAACTCGAGATAAACACACGACAGATAGTCTAGCAAGCAAACTACACACACACAACAGACATGCATCTTGCAAGTTGCAACACAGTAAAGAGTATTACCAGCAAAGAGATACAGGCAGAAACTGCAGCAACAGAGAAAGTACCAAAGAAAGAGTCAGCAACAATTGCTCCAATGACCGGAAACAAATTGGTGCAACCATTCGATATGTTGTAAATCTGAGCTGCGTTTATGTTTTTCACATTGAACACCTGAATCAGATATACGATCAGGTTTGATATCCATCCTACGCCTCCAAGTGTGAATCCCGCCGTCGCGCCTGGTTGATATAAATATTAGAAATAAGAAACATATTGATCCAACAAATTCTATGTGTTTTAGAGAGAGAGAGAGAGAGAGAGAGACCAATGATGAAGGGGAAGGTGATCCAACCACCACGTTTGCTACCGGAGCTGCATATTTGGGCTTCTCTACCTTCCATATTGCAAGTCAACTGTTAATTTCATACGAGATTGTCGTTTTTTGCTACCTTGTTATATCTAACAAAACAGTAAGAATATAAATGTTCAAATTTCTGTTGGACAAATCTTCACTCCTTGCCAAAGAAAGAGATATAAAAAATCAATGCGTGGCCTACCGAGGTTTTCAAAGACCAGGAAAATGTGAAATGATTATCAGTATCTTTTACTATAATGTTCCAGTCTACCTACAAATCACATTCTTGCCACTCAGAAAGGCACACTATAGTTTATCGGTGCAAATTAAGCACGCTTGCCATAAGCGATATTAACGAGGACACGATATATTGCTTAATATATTGGCAAATTATAATTTAATAAGGGCATATATAGTCACCAAATTCAAACGGAGAGAAAGGGAGATGCCAGCCAAGTCCACCATTGACTTTGCAGTGATCATGGTACTAGTGACTGTTAGTTATCCATATTCATCAAGAAAGCAATTGAATAGTTAGTAAAGTTACTTCGACAATTATGGGGCAAACACCAGATTTGTCTACTGGCTCATCCAATTGAAGTTGATTAATTCCATTGAACCTGCTCTTAGTAACCATCCTATATAGCACAATTTCTTATGTGTTCCCATAAAAACATATAAAAAGTAAAAAATAAAATAAAAGGTGTTCAGAAAAATTCTATATAAATGAGAATAAATTTTATCAAGTATAACGGAAACACAACCACATAAAAATACAAGATTTATGAAAAATCCTTTCTTCTTAAAAGAAAAAACCATGGGACAACTTTAAATAATTTCATTATATTAATTATTAAATAGAGATTGCAACGTTTAGAGATACAACTTAGAGTAAAAAATAACTCTCTTTTTCTTTTTACTCACTATGTATATCTCTCTCTCATAATTTTCTCTTGCTCTCTATGTTTTTCTCTTTTGCTTACTCTCTCTCACGTAGTTCTTCAAAAACTGCACACTGTCCTCACTCTCTATGGACTTCATAATTCACACCCAAATGACCGAATGAATTCACTTTATATTTCTTCAGCTTTTTCTTTCTTCTCTAGCTTGTAGGACAGGCACAAGACAACACACACCTCTTCAAACCATTCATAGCAGTGGAGTTAAAAATTTAGTTATTTGGCACCACAAAAAGTTATTTTATCTATTTTACCTACTCACTTTACAAAACATCCAGCAGCAATAAATATATTTTAGCTTTCAACACAATAAAATAATATAAATATCACAATAAAATAATATATCTACTACAATAAACAACAATCACAACCACCGCAACCGCTACCGTTGCCACCACCGCCGCCGCCGACTCTTCCATCGCCGCCCTCACTGCAGCCGCCGCTGCTACCGCCACATGATAGCAAATAATCGTCTAGTATTAACAAGTGATTTTTTTAACCCCAAATTATACTTATACATTTTTTTTTTTACTAAAACAATTTCTCAATTATCATGATAGCAAATAATCATCTAGTGTAACAATAATATTTTGTTTTAACCCCAAATTATATATATACAAATTTATTTTTTGACTAAAAAAAATTTCTCAATCGTCATGATTGCCTATTATTGTCTAGTATAACAACATTATTATTATTATTTTTTTAAACCAAATTATATATATACAAATTTATCTTTGACTATATCAATCGTCTCAATTGTCCGGAAGCAATCTTGGAACAATGTGAACTATGAAATGGAGGAACTTGATAAGAAAACATATAAAATAGAACATATATTATAGCTGGAACAATGTAGTTCATAGATTACTCACATACATAACTCAAATGAAATTACAATAAAACTCACACACTCGCATAAGTTCCTATGACTCATGCTTCTCAACATATAAAAAAGGAAGTTCCTACGACTCGCATTGCAATTGCCATAAATGTTCAGTGAGGTCCAACTAGAGTTGAGAATGAATTTCTCGGTCTCTAATGCGTCCATAACTCTCAATGTATGCCATAAATCCATCACTTTGTTAGGTCTCTACGTGACTCCATAAAATTAGAAACAGCAATATACTTCCAAGCAAAATAAAAGTAAAGACCAATACTGTATAAATTAGAAAAAAAAAAAAAAAAGGAATGTAAACTTCCCTGCACACAGAAAATTCACAAACTAACATTTATATCAAAACTTAAAATACTTAGAAGTATAACAATAGAACATGATTATGCATACTTAATTTGACATGTAGCTTAATCCCACTGATAAAGAAAACAACAAATTCATTTTTGAGCATCTCAAAACCAAACTAACAATTTCTCAATAAAACTATAATTCATGATTCAAGTTTGTTTGTAAGAATTTCGAAATCAAAAAATCAATTCCTCATAAATTAACTCCAAAGATTCACCAATCATGAAAACCAACATGCACCAGATTGTGATTTCATCACACATCAAGAGTAGTTAAGACTTTACATCTTAAGAAGTGACTTACAGCCACTATATATAAGACAACACCAAGACTTTATTATATGTGTTAGGAAGTAACCCACCTCAGCATGTATTGTTTGCTTCAAAGAAAAAGCTGGGGCCAATATCTCCTTTCACGGAAAATGAATAAATGCACAAACTATTTGACCAATTCTACAACTTGCCCTCATTTTTATATTTTAGTTTTTGAAGTATTTATTTATAGAACATGACATATATATATATATATATATATTTATATATATATATATATATATTTATATATATATATATATTCCAATCATAAATTATTCTATAGTTTTTTATTTATTATTTACTAAAAAGGAACCAAAGCCACAACCACATACCATGCGAAAGAAAGAAAAAAATCTAATAAATTGGCAATCAATTTGATTGAATGGTTCTTTATTTTAAACAGAATCAATAAGAGATTTGAAATCAAATTTCCATGCCTTGTTGAGACTATTTAAATTAAGAACCGACAATATTTTTTAACAATAAATTTCAACCCAGAATATTATTTGCTTGCAATTACTTACCATTGAGCCAAAATTCGTGAACTATGCAAATAAATTAGAATTAACAAACAGAAAATTAGCAAGAAGCAAAAACAGAAAAAAAAAAAAAAAAAAATTGTAGCCTTCCCTGCACACAGAAAATTCTCAAACTAACATTTAAAAATAAAAACATAAATTCCTGCAAACAAAAAAGTCCCAATACATTCCAATCCTCAACGATTTATCATTAGATTCAACAAATATTATAAATTTATCATTCCAATTACCCAAATCAAAAATCCCAAGCATAGAGACAACTCACTTGAAAGCAAGTTGGGTCGGAGGTGTGGATTAGCGGTGGCGGTGGCGGGACAGAGAGGTGAGAGTTCGAGAGAGTGAGTTTGAGAGAGTTGAAAGCATCAGAGAAGGCCGAGATGGGTCGGAGGTGTGGATTGGCGGCGGATTGGAGGCGTGGGTCTAAGGCGTGGATTGGCGGCTTGGGGCTTGAGTCAGCTTGGGAGTTTGATGAAGTGGGTTAGCTGGTGGGTCGATGACGTCAAGCTTCGGTGGGCCAGTGACGTTGAGGACAAGTCGGGCTGGTGGCGGTGAGATAGAGAGGTGAGAGTTTGAGGGAGTTGAGAGTGTTTTGTCTGAGGGCTTGCCCATTGGAGAATAAAAGAATAGAGAAAAAAAACAAAGGAACAAATATTATTTTAATCAGTTGGAGAATAAAAAATGATTTTTTCTTCTTAGCTCTCAGCTACAGTACATAGCCATATATAGTTGTGCACTGTAGTAATGAAGGTAAAAATTTTACCTTTAGCTCCACTATTGCAACCCTCTTTTTTATATGTAGTGGTGCTAAAAATAGCTTTTTAGTTTTTTAGCACCACTATTGCTGGTGCTCTCATAAATGTTGCTTGACTTTTGTGCATAATAATAGACAAAAAAGATGGAGTCTTTTAGGTTAATATTGCAAAATCTAAAATTAATTTGCGTTATAGGAACTGTTGGAAGTTATTTGGCAGATTGAGGAGAGAGACTGAATTTCGGCATCACCATTGCCGAAATTCAGCCAAAAAGTAGGAGAGAGAAGAATCAAATGGAGGAAAGAGAAAATGTTGAATTTCGGCAACGTGGATGCCGAAATTCCACTGCCCAATTTTGCTCTGTGTCCGAGTGTGCTCGAATGTGGAGTGCTCTTAAAAAAAAAAAGGCAATGGCGGCAATGCCATTGCCGAAATATGGGAATAAAAATTTTTTTTTAGCAATTGTGGCAATGACATTGCCGAAAATGAGGAAGAAAAAAAAAAGTGGTTCCATAATCTTTGGAAGAGTAAAAAAAAAGTTTCATGTCCACAATATTTTCACAATAAATCACATGTAATTAGTTATTATTAGTTCAAAAAAATTTGTGACAACTAATTGTGGCAATGGCATTGCCGAAATAGGAAAAAAAAAATTGTGGCAAACTAATTGTGACAATACCATTTCCGAAATAGGGAGAAAAATAAAAGTGACAAACTAATTAAGGCAATTGCATTACCGAAATAGGGAGAAAAAAAAAATTTGTTACAACCAAATTGTGGCAATACTATTGCCGAAATAAGGGAATAAAAAAAAAGTTTAGCAATTGTGGCAATGGGATTGCCGAAATAGGTAGGGAAACTTCCCTATTTCGGCAATGCCATTGCCGAAAATGTGAGGGAAAAAAAAAAATTATGACGCATTGCCGAAAATGTGAGAAAAAAAAAAAAAAAAAAAAGAGAGAGAAGGATTGTGGCAATGGAATTGCCGAAATAGGGGAAAAAATTTGTTTCCCTATTTCGGCAATTACATTGACAAAAATGTGAAGAAAAAAAAAAAAAAAAAAAAAAAAAAAAAAAAAAAAAAGGATTACGGCAATAGCATTGCCGTAATCCTTTTTTGTTTTTTTTTTTTTTTTTTCTTCGGCAATAGCAAGTAATTGTTTTCTCTCTTTTTTTTTTTTTTTTTTCCTCACATTTTCGGCAATCCCATTGCCACAATTTTTTTTCCCTCACATTTTCGGCAATTCCATTGCCACAATTGCTAAATTTTTTTTTATTCCCCTATTTCGGCAATGGTATTGACACAATTAGGTTGTCACAATTTTTTTTCTCCCTATTTCAGCAATGCAATTGCCTCAATTAGTTTGTCATTTTTATTTTTCTCCCTATTTCGGCAATGGTATTGCCACAAATTTTTTTTTCCTATTTCGGCAATACCATTGCCACAATTAGTTGTCACAAATTTTTTTAACTAATAATAACTAATTACATGTAATTTATTGTGAAAATATTGTGGACATGAAACCTTTTTTTTTTACTCTTCCAGAGATTTCGGAACCATTTTTTTTTTCTTCCCCATTTTCGATAATGCCATTGCCACAATTGCTAAAAAAAAATTTTATTCCCCTATTTCGACAATGGCATTGCCGCCATTGCCTTTTTTTTTTTTTTTTAAGAGCACTCCACACTCGGGCACACTCGGACACACAGAACTCAGCAGCAAAATTGGGCAGTGGAATTTTGGCATCCACGTTGCCGAAATCCCACATTTTCTCTTTCCTCCTTTTGCTTCTTCTCTCTCCTACTTTTTGGCTGAATTTCGGCAATGGTGATGCTGAAATTCAGTCTCTCTCCTCAAACTCCCAATTAACTTCCAACAGTTCCTATAACGCAAATTAACTTTATATTTTGCAATATTAACCCAAAAGACTCAAAAAGATGACTTCAATTCTTCTTTTTGGCAAGCTTCTCCAGCAGGCTCATTTTAGGAGCCTTAACAAGAGTGTGGGCTGGACCCACGCAGCAGTGCACCTAACAAGAAGTAGATGAGGAGTGCTGAAAGTAAGGGCCCATTTGGTAATGCTGTTCTAGTAACGTTGTTTAAGTGTTGTAAAAATACATGTGAGTGAAAAAGTGTTGTATTTTTTAAATAACGAAAAAATGTTGTTTAAACAACACTATCAAACATGCCCTAATTTGCTGGTTTAGAATCCTTCGTTCAATCAAGAATTCTTTTGTTTTGATAACGGGATGATATGGATAATACTTTGGGGTTTTGTTTTCTTATTACATTTTTTTTATTTATTTAGTTGCTATTTTTTCCATGAAAAATAAAATAAAATACAAACATCCACCCAGTCTCTTTTATTGTTCACAATAAAACTTGACATACAGTTGACATTGTTTGTTACAATTGGAACAACATTAATTTTATCTTGATCAATTACTAATCTCACTTTTATTATAAACTAATCACAACGATCCATGTCAACAATTGTGAAAAATATTTTGCCTTAGGTCTATTATTGTACAAATACATGTGAGCCTCTGGCATTGTTCACTATGAGAATCACTTATTAGTTCCAGAATTGCTATCTTCTCCCTTTTCAACATTGATACTTGTATAAGGAAGCGCACACCAAGTAATAACCAAAGTTGAGCACTCCCCCCACAACTAGCAACCAATACACATTATTTAGCCTCCCATTATTTATATTATTTGGTAACCATCCAGTGATCCTCTGGACAAGATCAATCAAAGCCGTGCTCAACTAAAAAGAAATCCCTATAATCATTGCAATCATCGCAGTTGATGTACTTTTAAGTGACGTAGGAAATTCCTGATAATATAATGCAACTGGTCCTGGGAAATGAAATGCTTCTCCAATGCCAACCACAACTAGTTGTGGAATTAGCCACAAGGCCAACATGGGCACTATGGACCCGGGCTGGCCTTGGAGATGGTGGAATTGGGCTATTTTGAGCCGCTTCGATTCCACTAGTGCTGAAATTGCCATACTTAGAATGTTTAGCACGTGGCCTAATCCTATTTGTTGGAGGGGCGTAGGAGACCTATGAGTCAGCTTTTGCCACTTTGGACACAGGAATCGATCAATAATTGTAAGAAAAATGGCTGTGGTGATTAGGCATAAGACTAGGATAGACCCAGCAGGGATTTCAAAATGTGGCCCAAGGTGGCGGTCCATGGTTAAAGCTTGGAGTATTGTCAAACTGGCTTGGACTCCTATTGGGGTACCTAAGAATATACTTGATGACCATAATGGGAAAATCCTAAGAAGGGTTTTGAGATCTTCTACTTGTTGTACTGTGCATATCCTCCAAGGTTTTGCGATTAAATCATCCAATCCAACATCTCCTTCTGTTTTAAGTGCAGCACGATTGAGGAACCTGCATCAAGAGTGTGTTTGTGTAGTTTTTGTTAACCCAATAAAATTTTGGCTTATAAAATGTCTATCAAACTATTATTATGTCAAATGAATTAATTATGAAACTTAAGAATTCAAATGATCTCCATAAACTTGCGATTGTATATGTCAAAGTATTAATGGTTATCATGAAAAAGAAAAAAAAGAGTTCATTAAAAATAGAACACTAAATGGACATTGTGTTCAATACTAAGACCACTAAATTTTGTTTAAAAATTTCACGATATAATAATTATTTATATTATGTATTCAATAGATGCTTCTTTTATTTAGTAGATGCATAAGATACTCTCTCCTAAAGATGGCAATTGCAATGGTGGTGCCACGTTAGAGTCAGGGTGTTCCCAGGAACACCCTGACTTGAAAAAAAAAAAAAATTATATATAATAATTAAAAAAATTTATTTGTTTATCCTTAAAAAAAAAAAAAAAAAAAAAAAAAAATGAGGAACACCCTTAAGAAAATGAGGAAAACTCTCAAATTAAAAATATATATATATATATATATATTTGTTCTACTTTCAAGAAAAAAAAAAAAGCCCAAAAAAATTTTGAACTAAAATCTGAAAAAAAAAATTTGTAACAGAGCAAGCCCACAAAAAGGCCCAACATCAATCCCCCAACATCAATCCTAAACGTAAAGCAAACCCAATATAAACAAAAAAAACAACCCAACAGATGCAAACCCACGGATTCTCAAAAAAAAAAAAAAAAAAACCCAATATACACTGCATATCACTCAATCAGAAACCTCAAATCACTAATCAGATATCACTAAAGCAAACCTAGAGACAAAAACGTCAACAGAGCAACGCAGCCAACAGACGGATCAGGCATCGCCGCATCGGAGATCGGTCAGCCAACACAACTCGAGCTCCAGTCCAGAGCACATCGCATCAGGATTCGGGCATCGGAGATTGCTCACTGGATCGGATCAGAGATCGGTCACGTCGCTCGTCGCTCGACTCGGTCACGTCGCTTGCTCCGTCGCTCGTCGCTTGCTCTATCGCCCATCACTCGGCTTGCTCTGTCGCCCGTCGATCAAGGTATTTCATAACTTCTCTCTCTTTTTTTTCTCTCTGACTCTCTCAGTCTCTCTCTTTATCTGAAAAATTAAGGCTCTCTTTATTCTTTTAAGACTTTAAAAGTTAACTTTAATAATTTATCTGATTGTTTTGAATAACTGTGATTGGCTCAGCTTATCTTTTAACTTTATTAATATTTTGACTTTGTTCTTTATTTTTTCTTTTTGGCTTTATTCGTGTGTTGGTGTTGGTGAGACTTGGTGAGATACAATTAATTGTTTTATTGTGATTTGTGATTGTGAAATTTTCTGATTGGCAACTGGCTCTTGTGATGGGCCGTTTGTCTCATTGTCTATTGAGTGGGGTGGGGGTGGATGGGCGCATCACATGGGACCGGGTGAGGAATTTGAATTAGGGGAAGTAAATGCACATGATGCAACTAATAAACAATAATTTAATTAATCAATAATTAATTAAGGGAAGCAACTAATAAACAATAATTAATAATTTAATTAATCAATATATTATAAAAGATAAACAAATTAAATTATGTTAGGCTAAATAATAATTAATAATTTTATAATTAATGAAACAATAATATAACAAATTATAGTTTATAAAAGACAAACAAATTAATGAAATAACTAAACAATAATAATTAATAATTTTATTAATATTTCAAATCAACTTATAATTTATTGTTTATTCTTTTGCTAGAATTATGGACAAATATTTGATAAAAAAACTACATACCCAAGATTCATCTACTTGATGATGGCTTTGGATCTTTCAACTAAAAAAAAAAATTTTAGGAACACCTTGAGAAAAATTCCTGGAGTTACCACTGGGCACTTGTGTAGTATTTTTGGTATTTATATGTAATATTGATGATTATAAAGTGACCAAGTTTGCAAATATTCATAACTGAATTTCAATTCATCCCAGAAAACAAAGGACTCAACTTCCTACCTGAAGCTCTTTTTAGGTGTTGCAGCTATTTCTGTGATTCCATCATGCTTGTGGTAGTAATCCTCGATTTTGGATGAAGGCTGCACCTTCCATTTCTGAATAGTGGCAACAATAACACGAACTAAACTAGTAATTGGACTCCCTTTTGGCTTATCATGAAAGTAGAAGCGGTTTCCCAATAAGAGGTAGGCCAAGCCAATGAAGTTAGTACTTGCACATAAGCCAAATCCCAATCTCCAACTTACGTTATCCTCAATGTAGACAATGGCTGTGTTGCTTTCAGCAGTGGAAATATATATAGTGAAGAAAAACCAGTTAAAGAAAATCCCTTGATCCTTAGGATTATTAAATTGATTTGCTCCCATTGTTGCTATAGTAAATCGCGTACCTCCAGACCCAATACATGACAGAGCTAAACTTGTGTATAGGACCCCGTATTGGAGTTTTGAGGGTGGTATGCACAAGCTTGATCCATTATCACATGGCTGAGGTCTCAAAGGATCAAGTGTTGCAATTAAGGTCAAGAGAATTATGCCCTGCAAAGGTAAATGATCTTGATTATAAGGATGCATGGTACCTTTGGACGTAGTTTTTAACTTTTTTTTTTTTGCAAACTTATTTTTTATTTGTTAAAAATTGATTAAAATAGTTAATCTATATTTAGATAAAATAAGTCTTTTAAATAGTTGTGCATAAAGAAATAAACAAAAACTTTAATAAAAACACACTCAAAGTAACAGATTGAGTAGTTAATCGTAAATGGAAAGGAAACTAGCCACTCCAATACTACTAATCATTATAGTACCACCATCGTTGTCTCAAGCGCCCCTGTTGCCACGACTCTACCTCAGCATCAATAATGCCACCATCCATCACCGCCTCAACCGTTACCCACCATACATTCACCACCACTATCACCTCATCATCACCACTACCACACCACCTCTGCTACTTGTAGACACTTCATTTTGTACCTCGTTAATAAATTTTGGTCCCTGGCCCCGATGATGAGCTTGACATATGTCAACCAAAGGTAATTAAAGAGTTCATAATAGTTTGGAAGTAATCACAATTCAAAAGTGCTCAAATCGCTTTAAAATCGATACTAAAAAATGACATTTACTCACTATTTTGACCATAACTTTTGATCCATAAAAAAATTGAGTGAAATTTGTTTCATTGGAAATAGACATCTTGGGCTTCAATTTGAACACAAATTTTTTCTAATTTGGATTTATATTGAATAAGTTATGGCCGTTTGAAGTTGGGCCATCAGAGTTGTCAAATTAGGGTTTTGGGGGACGCATGCATACGCATGAATCAAGCATGCATATGCATGCCCCAACCATGCGTACACAGGGTCATTTCCAAAAGCCTTGAACTTCAATTTTAGGGCCCCAAAATATCATTCTTTGATATAGGCTGGCTCCTAGACCCTTGGGAATGTCTAAAGACTTTTAAAAAGCCCCAAAAGCCCTAATTTTAACTTATAAATACTCATCTTATGTCTCTAATCAAAACCCTAGTTAAAGAGAGTCATTTTTTAGCCTCCATCTTCTCTAAAACCCTATTTTCTCTTTTCAAAACCCTAGGGCAATAGCTAACACGTTTTTTTTTTTTAACAAAGATTCAAAACCTTTTTCTAGCATTAAAAAAAAGGCAGAAACTTGTTCCTAATTAGATTTCTCAAAACATTTTGTTCTTGAGTTGTGATTACTAACTATTGTTGTGTTTTTTAATTATTCTTGTTCTCTCAATCTAATCTTTGTGTTGTAGGCACTGAGGGGTTGGTTAAACAATCTCAAATCTGTGTGTGTTCTTTTATTTAAGTGCATGATGTGTGTGCTATTTTATTTAAATATGGCCTAGTAACACATAATGGAGGCCGACCCACAAGCTGAGCGGTCTTGGGTGCTTAACACCTTCCCAAACTGTACTCAAAATCTGGACCCATAATCTAGTATGCAGATCTATGCATGTAAGTGATTGGCCCAAAGGCCCAATATGGTTCCTAGACCTAATTTAGGTGGCGACTCCATTTTTCACCCTCCACCATGGTCCACTCCAAAGGCCAAGGCGTACTCCCTTGTGCCCACACTACTATCGCCACCACGATCACCTCCACAACATCACTACCACCATCTCCGCTACAACCATCATTACTATGCCGATATAAAATATGGATTTTGTTAACAAATGCCCTAAGGGTTATGATTAAGATGCATTTAATATTTTATTAGATAATGGTTTTTGTGGCGGTAACAGACCAGGGAGCCCATACCAATATATATGTTGGGCCAAGGGCCTAGTCTAAGGAAGAACCCCTCCTCGGCCATAGGAAGGGAACGACCTGCCACTGAGAGTGACACTCTAGGTCACTCCATGGAATAGGATAAGTACTAAGACAAGAAAGGACAACAGAAAGAATGAAAATATCTAATGGAAAGCTGCCATTATTGTATTAAGTGCTCTGTGCCTAACAGAGCCATGCTTTTCAGCCTTTACAACCACTCTCAACGACTTTGAAGAAGGACTGATGGGACAAGTATCAGCATTATGAATCTAAATCTACACGTGGACGTTGGAGAGAGGAGGAAAGCTAGTATAAAAGGGGAGAGAGGCAATCTGAAGTGGGGGTTGGAACGGCTATTACTCAACGCCTACTAGAACAAAGCTCCTTGGATTGTGCCAAGGACGAATCTTCTTTGATAAATTCAGTTCATCTCTGTTTGATTGTCATGAACACCATATTAACTGTTATCCATTCACTAAAACCTAGCTCTTTGACCCAATCTCTACAAATTTATTGTATTGGGCTAGTTGGGCTTAAGTCCACTCATCGAGAAGCAGAAGTGCTCAATCCCAGTCCCTACAGTTTTATACATATATATCCCAAAAAACACACAAGACTACAATGAATTTGTGAATGTTAATCAATGAAAGTCATCAACATGTATATTTTATTTTTTTAAATATGTGCATTACAGCTCATAATTAGCATTTATTAATTTTTAATGTGTCCTTATAAGGCACGCTTTAACATAATTCATAATATATATATATATATATATATATATATATATATATATATATATATATATAGAGGTTGGGTTCAAATTACACTTGGTGTAACTCTAAGTAATGTTACACAATCCAATAACTTATTATAGAATTCATATTTTGAAAATCTTACTGTTGAATTAAATGTTCTAATGTTCTTAACATTCATGCCAATTTTTATGTCAATTGGATGTTATTTGTCATTTGATTTATAAACTCATTTTTTATGCATTATTTTAAACTACAAAATTTGAATTTAAACAATTGATTGATGACATAACTATTACTTTTTGATCACCTTAAAATTTTGCAAACACAGAGAATATACAAAGATAATATAATTTAACAGTGGATTTATCAAAATTCACATCCAATTAAAAATATTGAGTGATATAATATTATTTCGAGTTACATTAGATGTAACTTAAATCCAACCCTATATATATATAAAAAGAACATAAGCTTACCATAATCGAGAGAATAATATCAATCAATTATATCACAAAATTAAATATAACCCGAGACAAACACAAAACAGAGAGTCTAGCAAGCAAACCACACACACAACAGACGTGCATCTTGCAAGCTCCAGCAGAGTAAGTCTATTACCAGCATAGAGATAGAGGCAGAAATTGCGGCAACAAAGAACGAACCAAAGAAAGAGTCAGCAACAATTGCTCCAATGACCGGAAATATATATATAAAGAACATAAAGAACATAAGCTAACCAGTAACCATAATCGAGAGAATAATATCGATCAATTATATCGAAAAATTAAATATAACCCGAGACAGACACAAAACAGAGAGTCTAGCAAGCAAACCACACACACAACAGACGTGCATCTTGCAAGCTCCATCAGAGTAAGACTATTACCAGCATAGAAATAGAGGCAGAAATTGCGGCAACAAAGAACGAACCAAAGAAAGAGTCAGCAACAATTGCTCCAATGACCGGAAACAGATTGGAGCAGCCATTCGTTATGTTTGAAATCTGAGCAGCATCTATGCTTTTCACATTGAACACCTGAATCAGATATACGATCAAGTTTGCCATCCATCCTCCGCTTCCAAGTGCTAAGCCAGCCACGGCCCCTGCTTGATATAAATAGAAATAAGAAACAGTCTGTGCATGATGTGTGTGTGTGTGTGTGTGTTTGAGAGAGAGAGAGATAGAGAGAGACCAGTGATGAAGGGGAAGGTGATCCAACCACCAAGTTTGCTACCGGAGCTCGATATTTGGGCTTCTCTACCTTCCATATTGCAGGTCAATTTTTGGTTCCAAGTGATGGTCGTTTTATGCTACTTGTCAATGTTATATACTAACAAAATCGAATGAAAGATTTTGAGATTCCTGTAGGACTAACCTTCACTCAATGCAAAGAAAAACATTTAAAAAATCCATGCATGGCCTACCGTGGTTTTCTTAAACTGGGAATATCTTTATTTATATTTGAGTAAAATATTACTTTAATTCCTAAACTTTACAAAAATCTTGTTTTTCATTCTTAAACTTTAGAAGATCATTTTTCGTCCATAAATTATTGAAAAATATTTTATTTTTATCCTTAAACTTTAGAAGGGATTTTTTTTTATCCCTAAACTATTGAAAAAAGTTATTTGTTCATCCCTATTTTTGTCCTTAAACTATTAAAAAAATTATTTACAAAGTTTAAGGATGAAAATAGAACTTTTTAAAGTTGCAGGATGAAAAACAAACTTTGAATAAAATTTAGAGACTAAAATAGTTTGGGATCTGCTTATTTTGCTGAAACTGAAAACTTTTTGCTGAAAATACTGTAGATAAAGGTAAAAGTCAGCTGAAATAATACAGTAGGACCCATGAATAATACTAAAAAGTACAGTGGGGTCATGAATAATAGCAAAAATAAACTGAATAGTAAAATAAGTTGGCAAAAATAATTTTTACCAAACACACACTTATATTGCGCATAATAGAATGATAATTTAATTAATATGGGCATAGTCACCAAATCAAAACGGAGAAGGAGAGTTGCCAGTCCACTTTAGTGTTTTTTATTATTATTTTAATTTAATAGTTAATTATAAGGAAGGGGAATTTCAACCTTGATATTTCTAATAGAAGCACCAAAATGCCAGATGATAATTTAATAATATTTTGCAGTCGCCTAGAAATTAGAAATGTTCGTTACTCATCCGTTCATCAAGAAAGCATTAAAATTGTTACTAAAAGTTGCTTTGTCAATATAATGGTGCAGACATTAGATATGTCAATTGCATCCAATTGTTGTTGATTAATTCCATTACCGGATTGGTTGTAATCATTAGTAGTAGTCTAGTAGATGTTAAAGTATTTTAGATTTTTAAAAAAATAAAAATAAAATACAATTGGCTACAATTTATTTCCTTCTTTACTTTGTTACGAAGTAATTTACTTTCATTTTCTCATTTAACCTGGGAATCCTATATAAAGTCTCATATAAAAATTGGTTGGGAATTTCCTTTCAATGCTTTGTGCTAAGCCAACACTTGAAACTCTATTTCTCTACTTAGTGTTGAGTCCAAGATTTTTTTTTTTTTTTTTTTTTTTTTTTTTTTTTTTTTTAATTTCTTTTGGTGTCTGGCTCCTAAATTTTATTTTTATATTTTCAACCATATAGTGTTAACTTTTTTCTTTTTCTTTTTTTGAGACACTATAGTGTTAACTTTAAGTAACCCTAAGTAAGGGTGTTTTCGAATCAAACCTCACTAATCTGTTGATCCACTACCGCACTGATCGAATTGTTGCACAAGGATTTCGATTGGGTTAGCACTGGTGGTCGGAGAAAAGGTGTCATTTCCAACATCTTACAGCACAATCATCAATGGATGTCTTGTGATTCTGATGACGCCACACCGCACTTACTATATTAAAGGCGGCTCAACAGTATAAGTGAATGAGGTGATTGTCTAAGGTCCCCAAGTAGAAAAAAGACCCTCAAAATTTAACTAATAGAGTAAATTTTTTCATTGTAATAGTATTAATTAAGCCCAAATATTAGCCAATAAATAAAATTATATTTTTTTATCAAATGAAAAACATGAAGGGAGAGAGAGAGAGATGCTGATCCATTGCCGCACTAATCGAATTGCTGCACAAGGATTTCAATTGGGTCAACACTGGTGGTCGGAGCAAAGGTGTCATTTCCAACATCTTACAGCATAGTCATCAATGGATGTCTCGCAATTCTGATGACGCCACACCACACTTACTATACTAAAGGTGACTCAACAGTATAGGTGAATGAGGTGATCGTCTAAGGTTCCCAAGTAGAAAAAGACCCTCAAATTTTAACTAATAAAGTTATTTTTTTCATTGTAATAGTATTAATTAAGCCCAAATATTAGCCAATAAATAAAATAATATTTTTTTATCAAATGAAAAACAAGAAGAGAGAGAGAGAGAGAAATGCTACGTTCACAACAAATTCTAAGTGGTAAATTGTTACTAGCTGTTATTAATGTGCAAAAAAGTAATTTCAGTGGTGAGTTCAAATTAAAACTACTAACAACTTAACAACTAAGATTTGTTATAAAAATATTATGAACGTAGTACTTCTAGAAAAAAAGAAAAAAAAGAAAAAAAAAGCAATACACAAATCTTAAGTGGCAGATTGTTATTGGCTGTTATTGATGGGCAAAAAATTAATTTCAACAGTGGCTTCAAATAAGCATGACAATTGTTTCCCGACCTGACCTAACCCAACCCACAAAATAGTAGGGTCGGGTCTAGGTTTTTAAAATAAAACCCGAAGCGGGTTTGGGTCAGGTTCGGGTTTTAGTGATACCCGCCCGAACCCGAACCCAGACCCGACCCATTAAACTAAAATTACCAAAAAGCCTAATATATATATATATATATATATATATATATATATATTATTTATTTATATAAACTTATTCAGAAAACCCTAATCCTATCTCATTCTCATCTGAGCCGCCACCCACCCTCTCTCAATCTCAAGTCACTCTCACCCACACAGCCTTACTGCCGCCCCCCTCAACTCCTCAAGCCGTCACTTTCACCGATCCATATAGCCACACTCATGGCCTCACCACCACCCCCTTCAATCGCTCCCACTCTCCCTCCTCCCTGCGCCATCACCTTTCCGTCGACGCCAACTCCCCCTCTATCATTGACTCACTCTTAATGATTTGGATTCATTCTCGCCCCTTTTTTTTTTTTTTTTTTGGGTTCGTTGCCATTCTTGTTTCTCAATGATATGTTCTTTTCTCTCTTCTTCTTCTTCTTCTTCTTCTTCTTCTTCTTCTTCTTCTTCTTCTTCTTCTTTTTTTGTGATTTCTATGTTAGGATTTGTGTTTGTAATTTTGAAAGGGAAAATTATAAATCTGAAATTTTTGTGTTTATGATTGTGTTAGGATTTGGGTTTGTGATTTTGAAAGGGAAAATCTTAAATTTGAAATTTTTGTGTTTGTGATTTCTGTGTCTGTGTTTGTGTTAAGATTTATGTTTGTGTTTGTGATTTTGAAAGGGAAAATCATAAATTTGAAATTTGTATTTTTGATTTCTGGGTTTGTGTTTGTTTAAGGGTTTGTGTTTGTGATTTTGGGCCAAGCATGATGGGACGAGGCCCACAGGGCGGGTTTGGGGGTCTAAAAAAACTTGTTCATTAAACGGGGCAGATTTGGGTAACGGGGGTAGGCTTGCGAGTCGGGTTCGGGCATAAAGAAACCCGCCCTGAACCCGACCTGTTGCCATTCCTAACTTCAAATTAGAACTAGTAACAATTTAATGCCTAGAATTTATTGTGAAAATGTTATAAATGTAGCACCTTTAAAAAAAAGCAATACTGCAAAGTTTTACAACATTTTTCATAACAGTTGAGTTGGAAAACTTTTATTAGTTCTCATCTAGATCCACCGCTAACATCACATTTTTACTTACCACTATCAATCTGTCACATCAACAGGTGTGAAAAATTTTGTCAAATTTTTTGTGTCTATAGACTTTCTCAAAAAAAAAAAAAATATACGTGGTTAATTAGTAATTTTGCATTTAAAACAAGATAATAGAATTCAAGTAATATTAAAATTTTTTTTAAACTAATATTTTCAATTAACTATATAAAAAGAGCCAATAGGCTCATGAACAGTGTTTTTAGCTTATTCAATTAGTGAGCAGCCCTTTTTCTTTTCTTTTTTTCTTCCAGGTATGTCAGTTTGGTTTGAGTTTTGTTTTTGTTTTTGTTTTTTTTTAAGGATCTTTATATGTTTACTTTGTACCTGCACTGCAAACTTATATTTTAGACACACAAAAAGTGGCAAATATTATACACATGTGAAAAAAAAAAATGGTAAATATTGCACAAATTTTGCAAATGTGTACAAAATTTACCAATTTTTATGTGTCTACAATATAAATTTACATTGTAAGAACAATGTATACAGAGATATTGTGAAAATGTTGTGAAGCATGTGTCAATTCCTTATGGGTCAAAATAAAATAAAATAATAAAATATCATACCAAGATCTAGAACAACTAAAAATAAAGGTATTGCATTTTGAAAATATCGTGACACTTTGTTGTTATCATAATATTTTCACAACTGCTAAGGTGTAAGTACCTTATAGGTCAAAATAAGATAATAAAATATTATTATATTGAGATCCACCACAGTTGAAAATAGAGATATTGTGAAAATGTTGTGATATTTTGTTGTATTCCTAGACCCTTTTTTTTTTTTTTGGTTTAGTCAAATTTGGTAAGCCAAAATTCATTTTTTTTAATGCACAGTTTTCTTGAGCTGGTTTTTTTGTTTGTCTGTTTATTTTTATTTTTTTACACACTATTTAAAATTTAAAGTAAAAAAAGATAGTTTTACACCAAAAGTAAAAAATAAAAATTGGGCCCTTTAAGTTTGGGGTAGTTTCATTCCTCTCTAAACTTTAAAACCGAGCAAATACCCCCAACTGTTACTCTCTTAGTTAAACCATTTTTAAATCTTATAATTCTTAAAATGCTCCATCATACAATGTCTAAAATACTCCCACTAAATTTCCTTTGTGTATTTTGAATTTGGGCAAAACTTAGGTATAGTACTTAGGTATTGATCCTTAGATTTCCTTCTTAAAATTCAGTCATGTGATTACTTAACTAAAAATACACTTCTATCCCATAAGAAAAAAGCCACATGACTGAATTTGAAGAGAAGAACCTAAAGAACAACACTTTGAGTTTTATGTGGCAGGCATACTTGAAAAGTTGGATGGTGATATAGGGTGTTCTATTTGTTACCAAGAGGACGTTGATTTTCCTAGGTTTAAATATTCTAGACTTGAAATTTTATCTAATGGAAACTTCAATGACACATGCCTTTTGTTATCCTCTTCTTTTTCTTTTTTCTTTTCTTACTTAAAAGGGTGTTCATTAAAAACTAAGTAAGCTAAATATCGTGGCTTGATTCATAAAATGCAAGATAATAAAAAAAGGATGAATAACAAAATCTTTATTGTGGATAATTGCAAGTATTTGAGGAAGACTTTCAATTGTAGTATATGATATGATTCATTGCGAAAATTTAAATATTGTGACAATGTATTAGCAAAACTCAATAATTTATTGTTGGAAGAAGATGATATTCGTTATCATTCTTAAAAGTTTTTTGAAAGTGGATATTTCCTTTAGCAAATAGGTTCTAAGGAACTATCATGAGAAATAAATACTTATACATTAAATAGTTACTCTAAGTTTAAGTACATGATTTCATTCTTCTTCAGATAGTAGTTCTATCTTAATTTTCTTGCTCAAGGAGGCAACATGTGCCTTCCATGTGCCACCCAAACTAGTACAAAGTGGGGTAGCTAAAAGTATTTTTGTAAACTAAGCTTACACAAATGCCCATGCTGGGTATTTGATTGGATTGGCTATACATGTCTAGCCAACGTCCAAAAGATGTGATGTAACACAATACTATTGTTTCAATAAAATTATATCTCTTACTGTAAATAAATAAATAAATAAAAATAAAAATAAAAAAAGCTTCCGCCTAAGGCATTCAAATGTATTAAGTCGCCCCTTTTATATATATATATATATATATATATATATAAAAGTGAAACAATTGACTTTTTGTGGACCACTTCTCATTGTGCCATGTGTCTACACAAATTTATGCCACGTAAACATTTAAAAACACCGAACAGTTGTGCATTTTTTTTTCCCTTTAAGTTTCAGTATCTACTCACCATTTCACCTAAGATATATATATTAAAACAAAACACTATCATTGAGAAAAAAAGTATCATTAAGGCGTAAGGAAGAGAATGAAAAATTTGAGAAGAATAGCATTCATAAGGCGTGTAAAGAAATCATTCACTATTATTGTTGCTACAGTTAATGTGGCTTGATTTCTGGACATTTTCACTATTTAACCCAAAAAAAAAAGAAAAAAAAGAAACTGATTACAAATAGTAATTTTGGAGAAGACCTACAAGTTTCTTTTGTTTCTAAGAAAAATGTAAAAGAAGTAGTTAAGAAGAAGTTACCAAATAAAGAAATCGTTCAGTATTATTATGCTTGTGTTACTATTTACAGGCAAACTTATTATCAGTGTTCAGCACCCAAACCACAACTTGCATGAAGTACACAATTTAGCCACCCATTATTTATTTTTAATGGGTAATGACCCTGCAACTCTCCAAATTAGGAGGGGTGATTTTGTGGAATGGATATTGTGGACCCCTAAAAATTTCAAATTTTTAGCTCCTGTCTAGGTATCTTTAGGATGGTCACACATTGGGTTCTTGGCGATGTGACTCTTTGTGTGTTTGTGATTTTATGTGGGGTGTGTGTATGAGTCCCTTTTTCTTATTTTTATTTTAGGAGTCACCACCAACCATTGGTTTTATATTAGGTGTGATTGGTCACCTAAGGGTCTAATTCATTTTAAGTTGCATAATTATCTAAACCAAATTTTAAGGGTTTATTAGTTAAGGCAAACTAAAAAGTCTCGAACTAAAGATCTTCGACTCAGAAGTTTGGTTACATGAGGGGAAGGTATTAGGCACCCCACAACGCCTATCCGAATGGATAGTACCTCATTTTAATTTATTTTAAATGTTATCTGTGGGGGTAACAGATCAGAAAGCCCATACCAACATATACGTTGGGCCAAGGGCCCAGTCCATGGGAAGAACCCCTCCTCGGCCACGGGAAGGATCCCTCCTCGGCCAGGTGTGGCCGAGGACAAAGGAAACGGCCTATTACTGAGAATGATACCCCGGGTCATTCCATGGAATAGGATAAATACCAAGATAGAAAAGGACAACGGAAGAATGGAAATATCTAAGGGAAAGCAGCAATTATTGCGTTAAGCGTTCCGTACCTAGCAGAGCCATGCTTTTTAGCCTTTACAACCACTCCCAACAACTCTGGGGATGGGCTGATGGGACAAGTATCAGCACTATGAAATCTAAATCTACACATGGACATTGGGGACAGGGTGGAAGTTAGTATAAAATGGGGGGAAGAAGGCAATCTAAAGAAGGACCGCTACCACCCAAGAGATACTAGAAAAGAAGCTCCTCCAATTGTACCGAGGACCAACTTTCTTTGATAAATTTAGTTCATCTCTGTTTGATTGTCATGAACACCATGTTAACTGTTATCCATGCACTAAAGCCTAGCTCTTTGTCCCACTCTCTACAAATTTATTGTATCGAGCACACTGGTCCAGGATCCCATACATATTGGACTTGGGCAGCAAAACGTGACCCTACAATTGGCACCGTCTGTGGGAAGAGCTTGTGCGTTAGTAAGTGCAACGTTTAATCATAGTGGGATCAAGCTCCTATCAGCAAGAGTCCCTCGAAAAGACCATTTTAGCGGTGACACATGCTACACGAAAGCTTCCCCATTATTTCCAATAACACATAGTTATTGTCGTAACTCAGCTTCCGCTCATGTCTACACATCGAAGTACTGATTACGTGGGGAGGATTGCTAAGAGGGGGCATGGTTCTAGGGGCTTCTGACATCAAGTACATGCCCCGTACACTTGTCCGTACACTTGTCAAGGGGCTAGTTCTCGCGGGTCTAGTAGCCCGATTCGCCGAGAGAAAAAAGCCGCGAAATCAAAGCACGGGAGTCAGTTCAAGAGAACCTTAGCTATGTCGGGTCCTCGGACCTCCTGCTTTGGGGAAATTAACACGCACTACTATCTCTTGAAGCGGTTAAACAGAACCTTAGCTATGTCGGGTCCTCGAACCTCCTGTTTTGGGGAAATTAACACGCACTACTATCTCTTGAAGCGGTTAAACAAAACCTTAGCTATGTCGGGTCCTCAAACCTCCTGCTTTGGGGAAATTAACACGCACTACTATCTCTTGAAGCGGTTAAACAGAACCTTAGCTATGTCGGGTCCTCGGGCCTCCTGCTTTAGGGAAATTAACACGTACTACTATCTCTTGAAGCGGTTAAACAAAACCTTAACTATGTCGGGTCCTCGGACCTCCTGCCTTGGAGAAATTAACATGCACTACAATCTCTTGAAGTCATTTAAACTATGTCGGGTCCTCGGATTTCCTGCTTTGTGGAGATCAACATGCACTGGTAACTTTCTAAATGTTTAAATCGAACTCAATCATGCCTCGGTCCTCGGACCAGATGATGTGAGAAAGTTAACAATCTGTGACAATTTTTAAAGTGCTTAAATTGAACCTAGCGCATGCCTGAGTCTTCGGACCAGACGCTTAGGGGAAGTTAACGCTATAACATCATCGTAAATGTTGAAAAGAACCTTAGTACCCGGTGGTCCCCTCGGACTGCTTACTTTAAGTTACACATTCTTTGATGATTGCACTATTCGCAATATAGAGCACATGGTTATTTTCCTGCATAGTCCTACGTGGTTAACTTATTTAAAGTTAGTGGTCGGGTGCCCGTTCATTTTGATGAACTCAGGGTAACAACTTTTCATTATCATCAACGGCAACAATTCTAAGGTACTATTTGAAAGAAAAACACCAACACACCCATTCATGAAGCCATTATTGCAGAAAAGGAAAAGTTCGTAAAGTAAAATGCAGTTATCTTTTTATTAAATAAAGGAAAAGTACATCGCATACAAAAGGGCTTAGGCAAGCCAGTTTCAAAAGCTAACTATAAAAAGCAGTCCATAGGAACGGTAAGTCCACAATTTTGTTCTAGCAGCAATCAGGCCAGTATGGATGGTACTGGCGATGAGAAAGAAGAAGCCCGATTCACTATGAAAACAATGGTGAAACCTGACTTAGAGTCGATGCAAAATTCAAAGCCAGAGGCAAAGAAACACTACAGGCCTGCCGAAAAGAAGAAGAAGCGAGAGCGTCTAATGGACCCCTCTTCTCCTAGCTGCAAGATATTCTGCTATCAAAGCTGGGAGACAGAACACCTGCCTACCTATGCTCTTGTTGGTTCTCTTGATCAACCTTGGCCTGTCTCCATGTCTGCGCACACGTGATACACGGCATCGGGTGAAACCCAAATTTTGTTGCACCAAAAATCTGATGCGACCTACACCTGCTTCGGGTTTTGGCAGAAGGAAGAGAGACTTCTTTCTCGCGCAATTGAAAGGAGGAAGCGTCTTTGGCCTCTGCTTCCCTTGCCTTAACTGTGCCATCCTGAATCTTAGCAATGTCCTTGGCTTCTGAAAAGGGGTTGGTTCTCTCACCCTCACCTTTACCCTTGGCCACTTCATTCCCTAAACCTCAAACACCACTTTGGAGGGGTCTTGGGAAGCATCTGAAGAGTTAAAAGATTGAAACTCCCGCAGAACTCAAAGATCTGTAAATGAGGAAGAACGACCCTCCCCCATGTGTCTTATATAGGAGGCAAACCCGGTGGCAATTAATCCGCCCGAATCTCAAAGAAAGAATTACAAGCGAGATAAATCTCGCTCAATTTCCAAAGCAGTCTTCAACCGTTGGACTTGCGTCACTTCGTAAAAGACCATAATAAAAGCGCGCCTCGTGTATCGAAACGGCAAAAGCGCGACTTGGATAAATTAAAAGGACGTCTTACAATCAGACATAGTGTAAAATGGGCACGAAAGAACTATCACTACATCGAGATCCTCCTTTCCTCCCATGGGGAAGAAAAGAAGAATCCTGAGGGGCTATTGTGGGGGTAACAGATCAGAGAGCCCATACCAACATATACGTTGGGCCAAGGGCCCAGTCCATGGGAAAAACCCCTCTTCGGCCATGGGAAGGATCCCTCCTTGGCCAGGTATGGCCGAGGACAAAGGAAACGGCCTATTACTGAGAATGATACCCCGGGTCATTCCATGGAATAGGATAAATATCAAGACAGAAAAGGATAACGGAAGAATGGAAATATCTAAGGGAAAGCAGCAATTATTGCGTTAAGCGCTCCGTACCTAACAGAGCCATGCTTTTCAGCCTTTACAACCACTCCCAACAACTCTGGGGATGGGTTGATGGGACAAGTATCAGCATTATGAAATCTAAATCTACACGTGGACGTTGGGGAGAGGGTGGAAGTTAGTATAAAATGGGGGGAAGAAGGCAATCTAAAGGAGGACCGCTACCATCCAAGAGATACTAGAAAAGAAGCTCCTCCAATTGTGCCGAGGACCAACTTTCTTTGATAAATTCAGTTCATCTCTGTTTGATTGTCATGAACACCATGTTAACTGTTATCCATGCACTAAAGCCTAACTCTTTGGCCCACTCTCTACAAATTTATTGTACCGAGCACATTGGTCCAAGATCCCATACATATTGGGCTTGGGCAGCAAAACGTGACCCTACATTATCTTTTTAGGGAAGAAGTAGAATACTTGGAATTTTTATTTTTGAAAAGGTTTTGCAAACATTATATACATATATGCATGTGAGTGATTATTTACTTATAATATAACATATGAATATTAGCTCCAATGCAGATTTACAAATAAGGCATGTGAGGTATTTACATAGGTAGCTTGTGAGGGAGCATACAAGCATGTGAGTTGGTTATTTAATAGATAGAAAGCATGTGAATACTAAACTACTATATATAGACAAACTACAACACAAAAAAAATAATAAATAATAAATAAATAAATAAAAGAGTAGGAAGGGTAGCACCTTGTTGTCATCCACAAGTTTCTCATTTTCATCATGCAAAAAAGATGACAAATAGAACATGTTAGTGCCAAAAAATATTGGGAGGGGTAATGTGAGCTTGATTGGTTTCCACGGGTTCAAGGAAATGAACCGTAGACACAAACTCTTTACACTATCATTCTAAGGAAAAGTTTTAAATTACAATGTATGAACAATTTTACAACATTAACTCCACTTTTATTTTTGAAAAGAAAATTTGGAAAGACATATTTTTTAGTATTTCATGAGAAGCTTTATGAAAACACTTTCAACATTTTTAAAAAGAAAAGTCCCTTTTGAACAAGCAAAGTTGCAAAGGCAAAACAAGTTTTCATTTTTTAGAAAAAGGGTTTTTGGAAAGATGCATGATTTTTGAGGGAAAAAAAAAAAGGTTTGAAGAGAAAGAGAAGAGTATTATTTAAGTTGAAAAGATTTCTAAAAAAAATTTTATGGGTTTTTATTTTGAAAGAAAAATAGTTTTGGGCTCCAAGAAAAATCCCATGATTTTTACGCAATGACAAGTTTCAAAAGACTTTACTTGTTCAAAAGATCTTTTTTTTAGAAAAAAAAAAAAAGAAAAAAAGAAATTCCAATGTGGTAAAACATTTTTGAAAACATTTTTATTATTTGAAAACAATTTTTTTTTTTTTTATTTGGAAACTGTGGGGGTAAAGGCCCAAAATCACGTATTGGGCTTTGGGCTTCACCCGGGACAATTGACAGGTCCGAGGAGAGGAAAAAGGTTGTTAAAAGGATTCTTGATTAAAGTCTCATAAACAGGGAATACGTGAAAGATGATCTGAGGAGGAACACCTCCTCGGATGTGATGGATGTAGCTCAAATGCATAGCTCTGGCAATTAGAGGGCCCCTCCGAAAGGCCCTAGTGACAGGAAATACAAAATATCTGAAGAAAAGCTGCTACCACCGCATTAAATGTATTGCAGCTATTTTTCTGGCCGCATTTATGTGGAGAGGACCTTTGAACAGTGCTACCTTGACTACCACAACTCACAGAAGGCTAAAGGAGGGGTGTCTGATGGGACGGGCACTCAAGTGGGAATTTAGATGATCAATAAGTGTAGGATCAAAATGACTCAAAGAGGGCTATATAATGTAGGAGATCCCCATGAGATGGGGATCGGAAAAACAGAGAGAGAAAAACACTGTAGTAATCCAAACTATCTTAGTGTCCAACTGTGATCAATATACAATAATTGAGGCCTCCTCGGACTGAAAGTCCATTGGCATCAATATCTCTTACTTGTGCTTGATTGTCTTCTAATCCAATACTAGCCGTTGTCCAACTCGTTAGGACCAAGTTCTTTGATCCATTCTCTACAAATTCATTGTATTGGGCTTATTGGACCAAGACTCCATACATTTTGGGCTTAGGCCTCAAATAGCAATCCCTACAGAAACAAAAGAACAAACATTTTTTTGAAAGCATCTTCCAACGTGGTAAAAGTATTATTTTTGAAGAATGCTTTTTTTTTTTTTTTTTTTACTATTTTCGGATTTTTTTAAAAAAAATGAGAAAACATTTTTTTTTTTGAAAGCTTTTCTATTTTTTTGGGAAAAAAAAAAAGGCATTTTTTGAAAGAAAGTTTTAAAAGAAAACTCCTCTTTTTTTTAAGGATTTTTTTTTAAAAATATCATTTTTCTTAGAAAAAAGGGAGGAAGAAGAAACTTTATTTTGAAAAGCATTTCCTTAGAAAAATATGTGAAGGATTTGTTTTTACCCAAGCAACTTTTAATTTATGGTAACATTATTGAGAAAAATAAAGAACAACAATATAGTGTTATGTACTTAAAAGCGAGTAAAATGTGAAAAATAAAATGGGCAAATTACAATTTACCCACCTGTGGTTTGACCGAAATTTAAGTTGCCTACCAGTGATTTGAAATTTGACATTTTACTCACCTGCGGTTACCTCAGTTAGAGTTCCGTAACCCATCTCTTTTAAAAATAGAGTTAAATATGTAATTTTGCTCCACTTCTATGTTTCTCTCCTTCAAAAATACAAGATCAAATAAGATAAAAAAGAATCCATTGGAACGCTTGCATCATGAGATTTCAAACCACAGGTAGACAAAAAACTTAAATTTCAATCAAACCTCGGGTAGGTAAAGTGTCAAATTTCAAACCACATGTGGTCAACTTAAATTCTAGCCAAACCGCAGGTGAATAAGTTGTAATTTACCCAAATAAATAACAAGTAAAGTAAAGGGCTAAAATTTAAATGACTTTAAAGTAAAGAGCAGAAAAATAAAGTGCAAAAATTTAAATAACATTAAAATAAAGTGCAAAAATATTGTAAAGATTCATTGGAAAAAGGTTTTTTTTTCTCTCTCTCTCTCTCTCTCTCTCTCTCTCTCTCTCTCTCTCTCTCTCTCTCTCTCTCTCTCTCTCTCTCTCTCTCTCTCTCTCTCTCTTAAATAGATTTTAATCTCTATCAAGCCTTATGGATGCTTCATCATAAAGAAATGGGAGTTCTAAGCCATCAACCATTCTTATGAGACATACCCATATTGTGCTTTACTTGAGGTTTAAAAACCATTTAGGAGGGATGAATAGAAAATCTTTTTTATTTAGGTGTCTAGATAGTAGTGTGTGTGTGTGTATATATATATAAGTGCAATAAAGTAAAGGAGAGGGGGATTGTGCAAGAAATTAAAGGGATGACATAAAAATAAAGGGGAAGGGATTACTTGAAATTAAAATGAATGATATAAATGTAGAGGGGAAGGGATTACTTGAAATTGAAATGGATGACATAAAAATAAAGTAAGAATAATAGAAATCCCTAGATGCCCGATGAAATGGGATTTCTTCCCCCTAAAAGCACTTCCCATATAGAGTCTAGGAGATGGTTCAATACCCATCTAGGGAAACAATCACAATATCACAAACAAACAATAACTATATAGACATAAAGATAAAGAGATATATACACAAAAATATAGCAAGTAAAATAGAGAGACCATATAAAGAGAAGAACTTCATATATAGATAGATGATGCTGACATGAGAGAATAAAGAGAATGGGATGGGTGTAGTTATAGAAAAACTACCCCATCCCAACAAGCTTACCCAACAAATTACAAAAAAAATGTGGAAGAGGCTTTTTTTTGTAAAGGGTTTCCTAGAGAGAGAGAGAGAGAGGAGAGAGAAATTTTTTTTTCATAATTTTTAGAGATTTTTCAGAATTTTTCTACTCTATTTCTCTATTTTCTCCCTTTTGTTTTTTTTTACCAAAAATTTCTCTATTTTTTACAAAATAAAAATAAAAATGAGGGGGTATTTATAGGAGGAATGAGGGCTAGGTGAAGTGTATCCTCATTAGGCTATTTTGTTATTTTCTTGATTTTTGGTCTGATTTTTGCGTAGCTTTTTAGGGGCCCTTCCGAGCTCTATTTTCTTCAAACTTTATATTCTTGGAAAGCTCTAGATGTTTAGTTTCCAATGGTCCTGGTGTTCCAAGATTTGGAGCAACGGTCATTGAGATATGGCATCCAGAAGGAAGATAACGCAATGCTGAAAAATTATGTGACGTTTTTCCTTAAAAAATTTGTATCTTCCAATCTAGGGTAGATATTATATAGACCTTTTTTATGAGAGGTAGTTAATACCTCATTCTTCAAGTTATTTTAGCCGAATTGCTTCAATTCCTGCCCAATCAGAACAATTTATTGCATGATTTTATTAGGGTTTTTGGTATTTTGGTGATATCTCATTCGTTTCAACTCTGATTTTGGCCCGTAAAATATCTTTTTGAAGGGAAAAATTATAACCTACAAAACAGCCCAATATTCAACTTGATCCAACGGTTGAATCAAAAAGTCAACTTTTTAACCATACCCAGTTAGAGTCTTGGCCTCAATTGCAATCAAAAGGGATTTTAAATGTTATGACCCTTTGATCCACTATCCGATCATGTTATATATATTTTTTCTTCCTTTTTTGGCTTTGAAACTTGTAATTTTGCTCTTTTTTCAATTTTTTTGATTTTGGCATTTGTTTTTACACGTGAATCAGGGCCGGACAAAATACGGTATCAACAGATGTATGTACTTATCTCACATATATGTGTGATTGATGCATATATGGATCTCATATATATATATATATGAGATAGGCTCAAGTTACACATTTTTTTAAACCATTGGATTTAAGTTGATCCAACAGTTAAAAAAATACTATAATTATTACAAATATTCTAATTAGAATTTAATTAATTACCTTCATTTATTACCTTCTAAACCTATTTCTAAACCCCAAAAAAGTTTGATCTCTCTCTCTCCTCCACCACCTCCACAGGTTGCCGAAAAAAAAAAAAAAAAAAAAAAAAAACACCAAAATGGCTTACAAAGATGATAAAGCATACAAGTAGCAATTGAAGAAGGTTCGCACATGTTAAGAAAACGTTTAATGAGAATCATAAAAAAATTAGAGCAAGTTGTCGGTGTCATCTCTCATGCCTCTCGACTGACAAGTAAATGTCTCAAGCAATGCATCACCTTCATCAGGTCCATTGTTGTGGCAAAATTCCAACCATTCCAAATTAATATACAATTGTTGACCATAGAATTAGTTTACAATTAAATGTGGGAAATTCAAGTAGAAAAAAAAAATGAAAGGACACCGGAGTATAAATTTAATGAGTGCTGTGCCTGTGCCCTTGTGCGTCATGTTGCATATATTGAAAAATAAAAATATCCTCACCCTTCTGATTATGATCAGTGATGAATCATTTGATGAGATTGACAAAAAGAAACCATCTTCAATCATTGTTGAGAATCAGCATTTGGTTCACTAATTCATTAAAATATAGCAAAACATGGGATAACAAGTTAAAATATACAGCCTAAAGTTCTTTGACAGATCATATTCCTATATAATAATTGGCAGGATTACGACTGAGTATTGATCCCCTGGATCATCTAATAGAGTAATTTAAAAAAAAAAAAAAAAAAAAAAAAAAAAAAAAAACCTTCTCTCTGAATATATGTCAACCCGGTGTAGCATTTGTTTGTGAAGAAAATTAGGCTTTTCTTCTTCGCCAACTAATCTATATAGATGTATTGCAGTTTTAAATGGTAAATTATATTCTTCTTTTTTTTTTTTTTAAGTAAACGTGTCTCAATCTCAAACCTTTTTATTGTTGGGTACATGAGTCAACAATGTGTATGATGCTATACTTGTCTTTTATGAAAATGTCCATAGGCTCTACAGCGGAGCAACATGTGCGAAACTTCTTCAATTGCTACTTGTATGCTTTATAATCTTTGTACGCCATTTTTTTTTTTTTTTTTTTTTTCTGTCGGCAACCTGTGGAGGTGGTGGAGGAGAAAGAAAGAGAGAAACGGAGAGAGAGAGAAACGTAAATGAGAGAGAGAGTTAGGAGTCAAACTTTTTTTGGATTTAGAGATAGGTTTAGAATGTAATAAATGAGAGTAATTAATTAGATTCTAATCAGAATATTTGTAATAATTATAATTTTTTTTTAACCATTGGATCTACTTAAATATAGTTTTAAAAATGTGTAACTCTAAAAAGTTACAATAGGTGTAACTTGAACCCATCTATATATATATATATATATATATATATGAGAGGGTGTATATATACTTGTTAGTTTTTAGATTTGCAAATTCTATTACATTGTAATCTTAATAGAGTCTGTAATGAGTGACCAAAGATTAAGATTAAGGCTGTGTTTGGTTCGTGTAAAAGCATTTCCAGAAAGGAAAATGTTTTCATGTGTTTGGTTGCATTTCAAAAAATTTTCCGAAAAATATTTTCTGGTGTTTGGAAAAGAATAAGGAAAAGACAAACCCAGGAAAAAAATCATCAATGATCGCGATCTCGCGAAGGCGAGATCGCGATCGACGCTTCGCGAGATCGCGTCATCGATCGCGATCTCGATCTGGCGTGATCTCGCGAAGGCGAGATTGCGATCGACACTTCGCGAGATCGCGATCGTCGGACTGGAGCTCGCGAGATCGGCGCGGACTGGAGCTCGGAGTTTGCCGGCGATCGTCGGACTGACTGGAGCTCGGTCTTCTCCTCTGGTGCGCGCGCGCTCTCTCTCTCTCTCTCTCTTTTTCCGGAAATACTTTGAAGTGAAAATGGAAGTGGAAAATGATTTCCGTGGTCAAAGGCATTTTTTTTCGGTCAACGGATTTCAATTTCCGGAAAATAGAATTTTCCGGACCAACCAAACAGCCTCATTTCCGGAAAAGCATTTCCGGAAGTGATTTTCACCCAAAACAAACACACCCTAAGAATCCAAGCAGCAGCTCAAAGAGAGAAACTGAAGCTTTCAACAACCCTTCGATATATTCCAATGCTCGTTAGATCGAATTTGTATTTTCAATCGCTTATCGATCACAGCTTAATCAATCGAAAATAGATTATCTACACTTCCTCAATAGAGCCAAAAATTGATCGAGAATCGTGAATTATGGAATCTGACATGTTTTAAGAAGTCCGTTATTGCCTTGTTTTTCATACCCTACATGCAAACATATATAAGTGCCTATTATAGCACAACTCAGCAAAGTTGTCAAGAGACTTGGTTGTACACTTCAAAGGCAGAAAAATTAAACCTAGTTTACACCAACCCGTGAATTCAAAATGTCATTCTCCATCGAATGATAATGTTCGGTGGTCAGAAAAAGCTAAAAAGCCACAGAGCTAGTCCCCATTGTTTTTGTGGAGTTGAAACCTTTAAGGTAGTCTTAGGAATTAATTAGAGGGCTTGACTGAGAGCACGAACGCAACTCGTGAAAGGTGTTCATAATAGAAGAGTTTAGATTGGAATTGGAGTTAATTGTTGGGTCTTGTCATTAAGTTATCTACTGAAAAGAGCCTAGGATAAGAGTTTATCTTAGATTGTAAAAGTTTTATTCTATTAGTGAATTTCTTGTTGGGATAAGGCCGTACTCCAATGGTGATTTTTCATTTCGTCACCAATTCGGGTTCATGTGTATTAATTTATTTATTGGCGACTTACTGGCTTGTGACATTTAACAAGTTAAAACCTTGATTACCTAACTAGTAATTAACATAAGTTGATTAATTCAGATACATAATCAATTTAGGAGACAAAACAGTCATTTTCAATACTCAATGCATTAGATATTTTCTATTACTTTAGTTCAATCAAAGCCACGCCCACTAGAGGGACCCCAATTAGTATACCATTGCGGATGCCATGCGTCGCAGTGACATAAGAAATTCTTGAAAGTATAATGCTAGTTGGAAAATGAAATATTTCTACCATACCAACCAAAATTGAATGGTTTAAAAATCCATCACAATGAAATTGAATGGTTTAAACATTGAATAAGGCAACAAAATTTCATCATGAAGCAATGAAATGAGTTCTTGTTCTGAAAATGTTGATAGAACTTACTCTACGTTGTTTCATTGTATTATGTTTTCAATTGTTTGATGTGATAAAAAAATTTTCAAGCACAAATAATCAAAACCGATGCCTCCTAACCACCGGAGTGACAGTCCCAACTCCCAACCACCTGGTGACCCAACAACTAGCTGGGGAAGAGCTATTGTGTGTTTATGTAAAATATTTTGTTAATTTTTTCTTTTATAAAATTTTACAAATGATATTTTGGTCAATGAAAAATATTTTTGGATTTGACCAAATTTTACGATAAAACAAATACAATAAATTCACACCACCTATATAGCACTACAAGTGCACACAACTATACCACACCACCAATTTGACTGCTTATTCTATCCAAAACGCAATCATTACCGTGGCTAAATGTTCGTACCACTATCCTTTAATGTGGTCACCTCTGATAATTTTATGCACTGTCCCCTCAAATCTAAAACTAAAAGATCAGGACTCAAATTTCGTGTTTAAAAAATAAAAAAATAAATATGAGAGAGATCAGGACTAAAGTAGTTGAAAGTGGAGGGAAGAAGAACTCCAGGAAAAACTTTTTCAATTGATTATGGTAAACACGAGAGGTCCCATTTTAATAGCCAAGCTTTTTCAAATTCCACTATCAGAAATTTAGTAATTTTAGGAACATAGTTTTACCATACCATTATTACTTTCACATGAATCATAATTTTTCGTCATCATTCATTGCTTACCATGTCAACGTTGTGACAAAAAAAAAAATGTGATCTTATAATTTTTCTCCCAAAAGTTATCCTTGTAGATTTTTTTTTTTTTTTTTTTTTTGGGTGGGGCCTTCAAATTTTATATCTAATTATTGGTTTTTTTTTTAAGAGAGTTTCAATTTATTGCATTCAGTTTTGATAATAGTTCTTTAAGTAGACATAACCACTCACTTTGGACAAATATTTTGACCCTTAGAGCATTATAATGCAAATTGTCCTATGCTGTATTCTTATAAACTGTCAAAAAATCATATCATTGAGGATTTTTTTTTAATAAAACATTAAGACCCAAAAATACAAATCAAGGGTTCTTTATTGTGGTCCAAGTTTATTAATTAGTGGACAATTCACAAGGTACAACGTGCACATGATCTAAAGTCAAATATTCCCACAACAAAGAGTCTAGCAAGCAATCAGTACTGCTACAGGGAGGCCAACCAAGCGGCTGACTCTCTTGCTAAGATGGGTAGTTTACAGCAGGAGGCTTTTGTTTACCATATTACCCCTCCCCTGTTTATGTGGGACGTTTTATTTTTCGACAGCGCTAGTAGCAGCGCTTCTAATGTAACCACTGTGACTGAAACTTCTGTAACTGTTGAAACCCGCTCCGTTAGTTTTAATAGACTCGTTGTTTAACCCCAAACAAAAAATAAAAATAAAAAATAAAAAATCTAGCAAGCATACAAATAGAAGTGGCAATTTTTATCCATATCCATGAATCCATCCGTTACTCATCTTATTTGGATAAGTCTTAACCCAACTTATTTGAATATTTGAGTTAAATGGACAAAGACCCATTTGGTTATTTAATTAGATGTGTCTAAATGGATAAATCTACTAATACCCACTAAACCCATTTAAAATTTAAAATTAAATAAATCCACAAATACCCACCAAACCTTTTTAAAATCTAAAACTTACATAAACAGTATAACCTTAAACATTTTCCCTCAGATTTTATCAGTAACCAAACAAAAAAAAAAAAAAAAAATATATATATATATATATATATATATATATTGTTAGAAAAACACACTTTTAGGGATTGAAATCTGTTAGAAGAGATCCATTGAAATCTGTCCATCGGTCCCAGAAAAAGCAAATGTTTTCATCTCAGGCCACAACAACCAATGACGATGGTATTTCTTCTCTTCTGAACAACTTTCACAATCAGCTCAGTCAGGGGCAAGCCATCATTTAAAGGATGTCCACAAACTTCTCATGAATGCAAAAGCAATTGAAGGCATAAAGCATTCAAGAATGGCTTGTACGGATCAACTAAAGGAAATTATTAAAGATGCAGGAAAATCATTGAAATCCCATGGAGAAAGATCTTTTTTTTTTTTTCTTTTTTTTTGTGGTTTCTAGAATTTTTGTTTGGGACAACTGTGTGATGTTGCATTGTGGGCTTATATAATTTGATGGTTTTGAATAGTTTTGCTTTGTTTATGTTTTGATAAATATTTAGCTGTAATGCTCTTGTGAAGTTTCAAAAATTTTCGGTTTTTGTTTGAGTGAACAGTGAAAACAGTGTCAGTAATGTGCTTTGCTGATTGTTGGTGAGTCAATTTCAGAAATTTTCGGTTTTTGTTTAAGGGTATTTTGGTAATTTTGGAAGTTAATAGGGCATTCAACTAGTTTTAAAAGTATTTGAGAATTATTAGGTTAAATGGACAGGTTACTAATTAAATGGGTTGGGCGGGTAATGGATAATTAATTTATATATAAACGGGTTATAAATGGATAAATGGATAATTACACACCCAACCCATTTATGACCCAATCCGTCCATTTGCCACCTCTACCTACGAACCCCCCTTGTACTTTATATAAAAAAGAATCTTACCTTTATATAAAATAGACCCTTGTACGTTATTACATGCAATTCAATATATACTATATAGTCTTTCAAACTTTAACAGAACACCTGAATCAAATATACGAACATACATTACATTGCCTACTGTGGTTTTCTAAAACTAGGAAATATGGCATGATTATCAGTATATTGTATCATAATGTTCCAGTCTACCTCCTAATCATTTTCTTGCCACTCAACATCACAAGAACCGAATGGCACTAAAATCTTTACTATGCAAATGAAGCACTCATGGCAGTAATAGAAGTTAATGTACCCACGATATTGTTAAGGACAATGTTTGGTAATAAACTTTATCGTAGTTTAAGCCTACAATTCCACTCAATATCTTTTTATTAGATGTAAATCTTGATAAATCTACCGTTGCATTACATTTTCTTCTTATGTCATTTATGCTTCAATAGTAATGTCATCAATTAAATATTTAAATTTCAAGTTTTTGTAGCTTAAAATTATACATAAAAAATAAGTTTATGAATCTGTTAAGTTCTAAAAGTTTAGAACAATTGGTAAACTGTGAACACAAACTTATCTAGATCTAAATTCCTAAGTTTATAGATATGATTAGACAATGCTCAAGGTGCTGCTTGCTCACTCCCAAGTGAAGGAGATCGTAACAATATAATTTTCAGAGTACTGAGGTCGAACCACAAGGAGCGGGGTAAATTCAAAGATAATATAATTTAAAAAAAAAAAAAAAAAACTTTTGGTGAAGATGAAGAATAATTTTTGCCTAGTAATTGTAAACAAGAATAACAGTGATAACTGATTTAAGTCAATAATGTAAATACTAGGGCATTGGGATATTTCCCTATATCGATATGAAATTCTTTGTGATCTAAGAAATTATATATTTCATAATTGATTGTTCTTATACAATTAAATACTTCTGATTCAGTTGAATTGAAACAATTCAAGAACGCATGATAACCTAGATTAATAATGCGGTTAGAAAAGTTTTCAGAAAAAGCCATTCACTTTAAAACCTAATTTCTATTTGAAACTATTAGAAATTCATCTAAACAATAAGAAAAACATGATTGAACTTATTGAAAGCATGGAAGAACTAATACGTCAAAAGAAATATAATTGAACAATCAAATATGTTGTTAATAAAACCCTAGAAAGAATCACATTGAATATTCTTACCGAATAGAAGAAACATAACCCCTAGCCCTAGCAAAGAGTTTAGGCTACCATTAGAGAAAGGAAAATACAAGTTTTGCTCTGCCGATTTCGTTCTACATAGCTTCCCTTCAAAACCTTAACGACAAAAGTGTCCAAAAAATATAAAACTTTTACTATTTTAATTTTTGTCCAGGTTTACAGCAATAACTTGTGAGTTAATTTCGGCCTTCAAAATTTGAGAATGTTGAAAAACTCAAAACTGGAAAGTTGTAAATATTTAAGTCATGGTTCCAACCCATCTAGTCTTGTGTCAATTGAATTTTTGAGGAGAGAGAAATGCCCAAAATACTGATTAGTGCTCAAATCCGATTTTTCCTTTTCAGATTCTACCTCTTTGATTTCTTTCCTTATTTAAAACTTCCAAACATGGTAGACGACCCAAGCACTCCAACTGCACCTCTTTAGACATTTAAGCATGGTCCTTTTGCTCCTCTTTAATTTTAGTTTGGCCTTCATTCTCTCACAGACTCTTGTAAACTCAACTTTTTTACATAATTTCCTGAAAGTAGAAAATTACACGCAATAAATGACATCTTATTGAAGAAATTATGTAAAGATAAATATAAGAGACTAATGCAAATCATGGCTTAATTATACAAATTAAGCATAGTAATAAGGAGATAACGTCCACATAATAAATATATAACAAGTCTACATTTTAAGACGTTATCAAAGTCACAGGTTCAAGAATTCGAAATGTGCCAGGTTTGACCGATCAAGAAGAAGCCTCGACCAATCGAGATGCAAATTCTTCAAATTTTAATTTTGGCCCAATTGCTTATTAAGCGTATTAATTAAGTGATTAGGGTTTTAGATCTATTTCACATAATATTTAAAGAAAACCCTAAGGCACGTTTTGTTATGACTTTGGAGGTGTATTCTTTTGAAATCTAAAAAGTGCTATGCCTTCTCCTTTCAAAGTCATTGTCGGAATTCCATCTACACATTATTAGAATCGGTAGATCTGAAGTTGCAGCAACGAGATCATACATAGCTGATGATCTAAAACCTTTGAGTGGGATCTCAGAATCATAAACGTGGGTGTTTGTGTGCGACAAATTTAGATAGAAGAGTCCATGGATTCAGAGTTGCACGTGGTCGTGTGAGTAAGTACTACAAGAGATGGCTTTAGATTTATGATTTAAATTTATTGTAAAACTTTCATTCTATCATAGTGAATTTGTTGCCTTAAGGGTAAATTAGGTTAAATCCTCCCCAGATTTTTTATCTTGAAACTGGACAGTTTTATTGGTTTTCCTAGGTCATCATATTACTGTCTTATTTACTTTTCCGCACTTAGTGATATGATTGTTTGTGTTTAACCTAGATCTAAATAATATACCTTAGTATCAACTTGGTTGATTAATTAGGTTAAACAATCAGATTGTATAGGGGTCTAAACAAACAAACAAACAGAATCAAATAATAAATAACATCCGATTGACACGAAATTTGGTATATGTGTTAAGAATATGAAAAACATACAATTCAATAGTTAGATTTTTAAAATATGTAATCATATTAATTTTTTAGTGATAATCAAGTTTGTAGTCAAACTTTAGCCTAATGTTAAATATATTTGCAAATTATGAAAAGGGAGGGGAGGAAGCAGGAGGTGAATAAGAGACACAGAGATGCGAGACCACTATTGACATTTTAGTCACTTGGGACCATTGATTGTTACTTATCCACTCATCAAGATAGTGACGGAACAGTGACTAAAGTTACTTAGGCAATTATGGTGCAGACATCAAATATGATGTTTATTCCATTGGACCTACTCTAAAACGTAGATGTGGAGTGCCCAACTCCTACGTCATGAAAGTAATTTGCTCGTTCAGAATCCACATTTCAATCAAGAATTCTTTAGATGTGGGCTGATTCGGACAAATACATCGGGAGGGGGGTTGCTCCTTATTATTTTTTTCATTTATTAAGTTGCTTTTTTTTTTTTTTTTTTTTTGGGTAAAATGATAAAATACAAACACCAATATAGTCTCTTTTATAGTTCACAATAAAATCGCACATACAGTGATCATAAAACTAGTAATATTGCTGACATAATAATTTACACAATTGCTACCATGATTTGTTATGATTAAATCAACATCATTTCACTTTGGTCTACTATCAATTCTACTTTTATTATACACCAATTATAATAGTCCATATCAACGATTGTGAAAATATTAAATATGTACCCTAAGCCTATTAATAGAAAAATACAAGTGAGCTTCTTGCATTGTTCACCGTGAGCATCACCTATTAGTGCCAGAATTACTGCCTTCTTCTTCCTTTTCAACATTTTGATACCTGTATAAAGAAGCGCACACCAAGTAATAACCAAAGTTAAGCACTCCCACCACAACTAACAACCAATACACATTATCTAGCCTCCCATTATTTATATTATTTGGTAACCATCCAGTAACCCTTCGGACAAGATCAATCAAAGCCGTGCTCAAATAAAAGGCAATCCCTATAATCATTGCAATCATTGCAGTTGATGTACTTCTGAGTGCCATAGGAAATTCTTGATAATATAATGCTATTTGTCCTAAATGAAATGCTTCTCCGATGCCAACCAAAACTAATTGTGGAAATAGCCACAAGGCCAACATGGGCACTATGGCCCCAGGCTGACCTTGGAGATGGTGGGCTTGGGCTATTTTGAGTCGCTTCGCTTCCACTAGTGCTGAAGTTGCCATACTTAGAATGTTTAGCACATGTCCTAATCCTATTCGTTGGAGGGATGTAGGAGACCTACGAGTTAGCTTCTGCCACATAGGACATAGGAAGTGATCAATAATTGCAAGAAATACAGATGTGGAGATCATGCATACAACTAGGATAGACCCAGCAGGGATTTGAAAATGAGGCCCAAGGTGGCGATCCATGGTTAAAGCTTGGAGAATTGTCAAACTGCCTTGGACTCCTATTGGGGTACTTAAGAATATACCTGATAACCATAAAGGGAAAATCCTAATAAGGGTTTTGAGATCTTCTACTTGTTGTATTGTGCATATCCTCCAAGGTTTCGCAATTGAACCATCCGATCCAACATCTCCGTCTGTTTTAAATGCTGCACGATTGAGGAACCTGCATTAAGAGTGTGTGTTTAGCTTTTGTTTATCAAATAAAGTATTGGCTTATAATGTTTATCATACTATTCTTATGTCAAAATGTATTATGAAACTTGAGAATTAAAATGATCTCCATATGATTTTGGTTGCATATTTCAAAACGTTAATGGCCATCATCTATGTTCTTTTTTCCATTAGAGCTTTTGGGATTTTTTTTCAAAATAACCAAAATTTTCAAACAATTTCAGTAGATAGCAAGGTTTTAAAACTATTTAAGAATCTAACAAATCGAGACTGTTAGACGCGATTTTGCTCTTTGAAATCGAGTTTGTTAGACTCATTTTCTGTCATTGAAATTGAGTCCGTAGAAATCGATTTCCTTTAAATTGAAACTCTTCTTCTCCAACAATCAAAACTCTTCTTCTCCAACAAATCCAAGCAAACCCAGAGAGACCCATAACGAAATCAACAAAGTGATTGCGGCTCGGATGTGTACTCAGAACTCAGAGTCAGATTCGGCGGGCCTTGGCGGTATTGTGTTCGGAACGGCGTGGTGCTTCCTTGTCCTCTTCGCTGGAGCTCGCAGTGTGGGTTTGGGTGGGTTGAGGTTTCAATGACGAAGAACAAACCCACGCCCTCCATCTCTATGTTTTTCCTCTAATTCGTTTGATCTTTAGCAAAAACAACAAACCCACGCCCTCCATCTCTATGTTTGATTTTCGTTGTTTTTCTTGTCTTGTCTGGGTCTTGGATTTCATAGCCTTGCAGGGAGATTTGGGTTTTTTGCTATGGAACTCGATTGTTTCAATCTCGAGTATGAAACTCGAGTGTGAGAAACTCGATTTCCAACTAAGCAAAATCGAGTCTAACAGGCTCGATTTGTTAGATTGCTAAATAATTTCAAAATCTTGCTAACTAATGAAATTGTTTGAAGGATTTGGTTATTTTGAAAAAAAATTCGAGCTTTTGTGTTAAGTTGATTTCTGGGAGTAACCTCAAAGGTAAGTTGATTTGGTAAACTGAATTTAGTACAACCTTCTACTAGCTAGAGACTAATGTGAAAAATAGGCGTTTCGATTTTCTCCAAGAACTTACCCGTATATACCCCAGACAACCCCCTTTAGAGAAGGTGTGATTTGTCAATATTTTAAGTAAGAAAATTTTATTCAAATTCAATTCCATCCAAATACATTTACTACCATTGTAGTGCTCAAACCACCACCACCATAAGCAGCAGTTCTATCATGTTGACCACGGATAGTGGAGTTCCAATGTATTAGTGTTCCACAATGACATAGGCATGAATGAATTAAGATAAGCAGAAGCTATATGTTGCATCCAGAATGTTGCTATATATACCAGATAATTAAGTGGTTAAGGAAGGGTGACTACGAAGCTGTAATCATCTTTTTTTAGTTAGTCATGTAAACAACAAAACTGATTGTGATGATGATGCAGCAAAACACTTCTTGTGAATCTAAAAACCAAATGAAAAGATAATTTAAATCATCAGGCAATAGCGCCAAAAACTTCACTTGGTACAAACCCTTGGCACACAGACATCACATCAAGATCTCCTTTTCAATGTGTGTTTGATCTACTTATGTTTATGATGACCTAATAAGTCTATAAAAAAGAGAGTGCATTAGAAAAGCGGGCAAATTAAAGTAGAAAACTGATCTTTTATATAAAATGTGGCTAGTTGAATGAGAATGCTGTAATATCCCATTATGTGAGATACTAGATGCACATATATAGTGCATTGGCATGTGCTTAAATGCAAATTCATCGGAAGTATGAGTTCTTTGATGAGCTTGAAAAGAATGATCTCTAAGAGTCTAACGGTACTTCAAAATGTATGTCCATAAAAAATTTGTTGGGAATTTTTGGATGCAAGTATAAAATAATAATGGTAACCAAAAAAGAAAAAGTACGATCATTATTTTCAATTTCAAAAGTGAATAATTTAATTTCCATAAGCAACAGTAATCATGCTGTTCAATACTAAGGACACAAACTTCAATTTCTTACCCTAGAACGTTGGCTAAAATTTCATTCAAAGTTCTAAAGATTGGCACCTGGAAAGTAATTGTAGCAGTTATCTGTAAAATCATGATTATATAGAGACCAAGTTTACAAATATTAATAACTCAACTTCATACCTGAAGCTCATTTTAGGTATTGTAGCTGTTTCTGTGATTCCATCATGCTTGTAGTAGTAATCCTCGATGTTGGATGAGAGTTCAATCTTCCATTTTTGAATAGTGGCAACAATAACACGAACTATACTTGTGAATGGGCTCCCTTGTGGCTTATCATGAAGGTAGAAGCGGTTTCCCAATAAGAGAAAGGCCAAGCCAATGAAGTTAGTAATTGCACATATGCCAAATCCCACTCTCCAACTTACATTATCCTCAATGTAGACAATAGCCGTGTTGCTAACCGCAGAGGCAAAATAGAAAGTAAAGAAATACCAGTTGAAGAAAATTTGTCGATCCTTTGGCTTATCAAATTGGTTTGCTCCCATTGTTGCAATAGTAAATCGTGTACCTCCCAACCCAAAACTTGCCATAGCTAAACCAGCGTATAGGACTGCATATTGGACATTCGAAGGTGGTGTGCACAAGCTTGATCCATTATTACATGACTGAGGTCTCAGGGGATCAAGTATTACAGTCAAGGTTATGAGAATTATGCCCTGCAAAGGTAAATAGTCTGGATTATAAGAATGCTACTTATTGTACCTGTTCAAGTTGTAGCTTTAGTATTGCCTTAGAATAGTAGAGGGCAGAACCACAAAAAAATGCTAATTATCCGTTTGGCTAAGATGTTTTAAAATCATACTCACGCGTTTGGTAAAGTCTTTTAAAAAATTTTGTTTTTGTCAAGTACGCGTGTGGATAACAATGGTATAAAACTTTTGTTGGGTGCAAATTACCAAAAAGAGCTTAACTATGTTGTTAGGTTATCCAATCATTTTTAATGCAATAAAACATTAAAATGCAATAACAACAACAATAATAATACATAAAGAATTTTGAGAAATGTTATAGTCACAATAAAATCTCACAACACCCTTGATGTGTTAAGCTTTACAAATAATAATAATAACAATAATGACAACTTTTTTTAGTGTAATTTTTTGTTATAAAAGAAAGTGTCTCAACCCCCTCTTTTGCATGATAAAACTTCAGAAGTGCATTAGCCCAATTTGAAAGGAAATCATGCATTGGGCATATCATCAAGAACGGAGCCAGAACTCGGTGTTAAAGTTTTAGAGCCTTGGAAAACAAAATATTTTTAACCTAATTTATTAGCCAAGTAATTACTTAGGTCAATTAATCAAATTTAGGTTAAAAATTCACCACAATCAACATGCACAGCGGAAATCTAAATAACACAAGATGTGATGACCCAAGAAAACCAATGAAATAACTTGTTCTAAGGTAAAAAAAACCTGGGGGGAATAATCCCAAGAGAACAATCCACTATATCGAATTGAGATTTATAATTAAGAATACCAATTCGTAATAAATCTAACTAAAGTTACCAAACTGAGCTCTGAACCCCGCGACATATTTGATGTGGATCTGCTCTCACATAAACCTCCAGTTCACGCTTTAGATCTCCCACATAGACCTCTAGTCTATGACTCCAAGACCATCCTTGAAGATTTAGATCTAACACCTTTGATGACTAGAATATAGCAACTTCAAATCTATCGATTCTTATAGTATGTAAGTTGTTTTCTAGTAGTGACTTTGAATGGAAAAGGCATAGAACCTTTTAGATCTTAAAAGAGAAGCTCCAAAGTCATAACAAAATCTGCCTTAGGATTTCATTTAAATACTATGTGAATTAGATCTGAAACCTTAATCACATATTGGGCTTAATGAGCTGTTGGGCCGAAATTAAAATTTTGCAAATCTATGTCTCGATGTCGAGCCTGGCAAGTTTTGATTTCTTGAACCTGCAGCTTTCATGTTCTTTTATTTTGACTTGCAACACCTTGAGCATTGTCTAATATACTATATAGACTCTATAATCTATATCTAAACAAGTTTGTCCTCACGATTTGCCAATTGTTTTAAATTTTTAGAACCTAACACTTGGAGTTAGTGGGGTAAAATTATGAACAAAAAAATAATCATTTAGAAACTCCAAATAAGCATTTATTTAGTATTAACAAACAATCAATAAATAAAAAGACACAAAATCCTTGTTTCTTAATACATTACAATGCAATCATTTATGAAAATAAATCAAGGCATGCGTCTGCTACAAGTTTTTTTTGTTTTTGCAAATGTTTTTGATGTGTGTCTATTGCTGGGGGGAGGGGGAGATTACCCCCCAAAGCCCAAGAATAACTTCGTCCATGCATCTAACCAATCACCAACTACGATTCTTTCAAGCCGAGAATGGAGTGGTACTTGGCATTGAACTGGTCCCAACTTGATTTGCAGTTTTGGATTGGCCTATGGAAATCTCTTAGGGGGAGCTTGGTTTGCTTGATGCTATATCAAGGTGTAATGTTACATTCTTATAATCTTAGATTCATGTAATCACATTACCTTAATGTGATATTAAGGTATTTGGTCCATTAAACTACATTATAATCATAATCCAAGAATATAACATTTATATAATTGATTCATTAACATTCTTACAAATAATTAAAATTATTATAGTAACAATTTTTTGCGATTTTGGGGGTATTTTAATCATTTTACAAGTTTTAAGGTATTTTGGTCACTTTATAGGTTTCGGGATATTTTTGGTCATTTTAAAGATTTCAGGGTTATTTTAGTCATTTTAGAGATTTAGGGGTATTTTGGTCATTCAAGAGGTTTTGGTGTTTTTTTTTTTTTTTTTTTTTTTTTTTTTTTTTTTTTTTTTTTTTTTTCAAGTTTTGGGACTATTTTGGTCATTTTAGTGATTTCTGGGCTATTTTTATTATTATAGTGGTTTCAGGATTATTTTCATCATTTAAAAGGTTTCAGAAGTATTTTATTCATTTTAGAGGTTTTGAGCGTATTTTGGTTATTATAGTGGTTTCAAAAAAAAAAAAATTTATTTTTTTTATTTTTGAGGTTTTGGAGTACTTTGGTCATTCTAGTGTTTTTAAGAGTATTTTAGTCATTTTAAAGGTTTCAAAGTATTTTTCGTTATTTTAGAGATTTTAAAATATTTTTTCCCATTTTAGAGGCTTTGGGGGCATTTAGGTCATTTTTGAGGTTTCAGGGTATTTTGGTCGTTTGAGAGGTTTCATGTTTATTTTAGTAATTTTTTAGGTTTTGGAATATTTTCGTCATTTTAGAGGTTTCAGGAGTATTTTGGTCATTTTAGAAGCTTAAAAGGTATTTTGGTCATTTTAATGGTTTCGAGGGTATTTTTATCATTTTTTAGGTTTAGAGGTATTTTGATCATTTTTTTTAGAGGTTTCGTGAGTATTTTGGTAGTTTTCTGATGTTTTGAGAGTATTTTGGTCGTTGTTAAAGTTTTGGGGGTATTGCGGTCATTTTGGAGATTCCAAGGGTATTTTGGTCATTTTAGAGGTTTAGGGTATTTTAGAGGTTTCTCGATATTTTAGTCATTCTCATGAGTAAAATAAAATTTATTAGCATGGGCAATTTTGTCAATTCAATAAATTATTACATCCCCAGCAATAAGTAATATTAGATCACCCCTATTTAAGAAGGTAATGTGATTAAGGTTATGTGATATATTTCATAATCTTAAATTATGGTAATGTTAGAAAAAATCAAATGAACCAAACACCTTGATGTCACATTAAGAAAATGTACATCACATCAAGGGCATATCACTGCAAACCAAACACCCCCTTAAAAGTTTTTAACGTTCCCCCAGCTTGTAGACAACAACGACTGTGATTGGAAAACAAGAAGCTAAGGAAGAGATGGACAATGGAAAGGCATAGAGGAGATAGATGATGGCAAACTACCACATGGCAATGGATTTTTTATTTGGAATTTTGATCATTATGCAATTTTGTGAGGATATTTTAGAATTGTCATACTTAAAGAAATGATGGTACAAAATGCAAATTTATGTTTAAAACTAGTGGAGAAATGCATACTATGATTACCAGTATTCCAATTCAGATCTTAGGATACATCCCTAAAAATGTCTTGGATCTCACTAGAATCTCTACTAAAGTGAAGTCCATGTAGGATCCCAATCTCATAGCTATACTAAAGATCATGTGCTATAAAAGGAAAATCCTTTTTTTTTGGGGGGGGGGGGGGGGGGGGGGGCTTATTTTAGGCCTCTAAATGGAGCACAAAGGGCCAAAATGTAATAAACATATCAACCCAGTGGCCCTAGCCCAAATTAATAAAAAATAAAATAAAACATATATTTAAAAAAAAAAAAAAGCAAAAAAAAAACCCTAAGGCTCACATCAGTCATCACCTTAACCTAATAAACAAAACCACAGAAGACAAAAGAGAAGAGACGAGACTACTAAAGAGTAGAAGGTGAGTGTGAGAAGTTAAGAAATCTGACAGTGACACCACTATGAAAGAGACAATCAACGACGAAGATTTTTTTTTTTTTTTTTTTTTTTGGCAATTTTGCTAACAATGATGAGAATGTTGTTTATATTGATCATCATTCTTTGAGGAACCCATCCAAGATAATTAAAACTTTGGTGTTGATGATTAAGTGTGTTTGTGGTGATGTTTGAAACATTGTTATTTACTTTGTGTTGTTTATGTGAGACATCAGGTATTGACATTGTTATTTGCTTTAAGTTGTTTAACTTAGAACTTGGTATTTGTGAGTTGTAACTTTTGAATTTTGAACTTAGTTTATATATTTTTAATTTGGTACTTTTCTTTTTATTAGTAATTTCACTAATTTGTGTCAAAAATTACTTTTTTGCAATATTTCTTTAATATATATTATGAATTAATTATGGTATTCTTTTAGTATATTTTTTCTAATCGGAAAGTAAGATCTTACAATCCTTGTGTCGATCCTATGATCCGATCCTCAAACCCTCTCACTGACCCCGTTTAGGATCTCGATCATGATAACCTTGATGTAGGCTATTATTGGTATGTAAAAAAATGGTATTAGTTGTGGGCTTAGATTATAACTAGTAAAAATTTCCTACCTAATATTTGTTGTGAAAATATTGTATGTGTAGTATTAAAAGTTACGTATCTCAGGTTTTAAAAATGTGTCGTCCTTTTAAAAAACTTAATTTTAAAAAAAATGGAAAGCCAAACGCATGGCTTAAGAGTTCTAATCCAAATACGCATGTTTTTCAAAATTTAAAAAAAATGTGAGACCAGACGCACTCTATAACTTCTACAACACCACTCCTGTAATCATGGTATTCCATATCTCTATTTTCTTCTTTCCCATGTAATATATGATATCAAGAAGAGAATTAAATAACATATATATTAAGACAGTGTATTATAAATTGTCTCAAATTCCTAATTTGATTTGCTTTAAGTTTTCTTGGCTACAATGAAATGTTTTTCCTCGGCATGAAAGAAAATGATTTTTTCTTGGCATGGAAGGAAGATTATTGTGGAAAAGTTATTAGATATTCCTTGTCCATCAAGAAATAGAATTAGAGTTTTATAAAGAGGCATTATTACAAAAGGTTCGGTGACTTTTGCACAAGTGTCCTCTCACATGGAAAAATGAGAAGACTCCTAAAAAAATATGAGTGAGTTTCTTCAAAAAGTAATTTGATAGATTTTTTGGGTTGAAAGATACTCATGGTTATGTTAAGAGTGTTTTTTTTTTTTTTTTTTTTTTTGGTGAATGTGATAGAGTTAATTTGAGTACTAGGGTTTTGGGATATTTGTGAGTTCAAGTGTGTGAGATTTGTGCATTAGTTTGTGTCTGTGATAGGGGACAAAATGGGCTTTTGCCCTTTTTGGGCAAATTAATTAGTTTTATACCCCCTTTCCCAAACTAAGTAGAGAAATACCCCTCTCTTAAAACTCGATTTATGATAAATCGAGTTAGGCCCTATAGTGGCGTTTTAAGGAGCCTATAGTGACGTTTTTTAAGACTTATAGTGACGTTTTTTAACTCGACCTCAATAAAATCGAGTTACAGGTAAAAAAATTTCCTATAACTCGATTTCATTGAAGTCGAGTTAAAAAACGTCACTATAGGTCTTAAAAACGTCATTATAGGCTCATTAAAATGCCACTATAGGGTTTCAGAAAATATTTTTTTTTCTAAGTCGATTTATCATAAATCAAGTTTTAAAAGAGGGGCATTTCCCTACTTAGTTTGGGAAATGGGGTATAAAGCTAATTAATTTGCCCGAAAAGGGCAAAAGCCCATTTTGTCCCTGTGATAGGTTATGTTTATGTTTGTGAGGTTTGTGACTGTTGTTTATATGAATTATGAGTGTTGTGAGATTTGATTGACAGTGATTGTAACATATATCATTGATAGTAGATTTTGGTTGGCATTGGCTATGGACGTAAGCATAGAGTTGGCCAAACATTATTAAATATTTTTTTCTTGTGTGGACATTTTTTTTTCATTAGAATTCACTCCCACTAACTCCAAATCACAACAATTGGTTTCAACACACAAGGTTTGGTCTTGGTGAAGATCACGAGAAAATTATTTCTAGTGCAACAACAACATTGGTTTGAGGTAGATGCATACACAAGTTTGCTTTTGATTTGGAAATAATGATCGACATCTTCAAATAAATCTTACTTGGATTAAAATAGAATTTCAAAGAGAAAAAATAAGGATTGTTCGATGGAATTTAAGTCAATATGGAAATTTCTATAAATTGCCTTAAATTCTTAATTTAACTTGATTTAGGTTTTCATGGCGTGGAAGGAAATGTTTTTCATTGGTGTAGAAGAAAATGAATGTTTCTTGGTATGGAAGAAAAATGCATGTTGAATAAGTAAATGGATATTCATTGTTCATCAATAAATAAAATTTGAGCTTTATAAATAGAAATTGTTGCAAAGTGTTTGGTGACTTTCAAGGATCTCCCACATGGGAAGAGAAGCAAACCTCTAGAAGAACATGAGCAGTTTTCTTCGAAAAGTAGTTTGATAGATTTTTGGGATAGAAAAATATATGTGGCTGTGTTGAGAGCTTCTTTGTTTTATGAGTGTGAGAGAGATATTAGGTGTATTGGGACTTTGGGATTGTGAGTTTATGTATGTAAAGGTTTGTGAGTTAGTTTGTGTTTGTGAGAAGTTTTGTTTATATTTGTGAGGTTTGTGACTGTTTTTTGTGTGAAATGTAAGTGTTATGAGGTTTGATTGAGAGTGGTTGTAATATATATCATTGATAGTGGACTTTTGTTGATGTTGTTTATGTACATAAGCATGGAGTTGATTGAATCACATTAAAATATAATTATATTATGTCAACGTTTTTTTTTTTTTGGTGTGAATGTGCTCCTAAATTGCAACACCACCATACCTGTTTGTTGTTAGTGTAGCCAATAATAATGGGTTTATAGAAAGTAGGAAAAACGAAAGGAAAAAAAAAAAAAGGTGTTGGGCCATTGTTTGAGGGCGGGGGGGGGGGGGGGGGGGGTAGGGGGCGATTCATGCATGTATTTCACATATTCGTGAAATAAAAGTAGGTGACAAAGTCGCGGAGAGACAATCATAAAACATAAAAAAGAGATATTTATGTGATACAACTTTTTAAGCCTTTGTCCATGAACGTCACTTCAAAGATTTGAAAAATTATAAAGGTGACAAAAGAGCTGTCACAAAAGAGTAAACTTGATAACACAACTATTTTTATAAGTTATCCACGTTACGACTTGTAAATAGTAAAATTATAGACCCATCATTTTTTTCATCACTTAGAACTCATTCATGTAGATGAGTTGCCGCCAAAGTTTTGAAAATTATTATGACAGTAGACTCCTCACAAAAATCAAATTTGGTTTTGTTTTGTGACTTAAAGTCTTAAACTAATTATGATGACTACTGAAGGTAAATACTCTAACTAGGACTTGGTCAAAATATCTTGATCAAATCATGTCATCGACAGAATAATATATACTTAATTCAGCAAAAAAAGAATAATATACTTAAAAATCAAGTACCTACCTCTCATCTTTTCAACCTTTTTTAACCAAAACAAAAAAGAAAAAGTTTTCAACTTAGTAATTGGCTACTTCTAGAAGAAGCACTATACCTGGATACCTGCTTCTTGTCTTCGCGGTCACTACTCACTACAACACCAATCACCACACCAACTTTGCTATTATCGCCACCACCACCACTTCCACAACCACCAGTACCGACCCACCGTGCTTATATAAAATATTAATAACTTTCCATGTGAGCCAAACAAAATAATATTTTTAATTGGAAGTCCTTTTTCAGAGATGTAGTCCAACACACTGTTATCAAAAAAAAAAAAAAAAAAAAAAAAAAGTAGTCCAACACACACACCTACATAAAAATAATATAAAAAAAATTCGTGTTCTTCAATATTGTTTTTGGAAGGTGAGAGAGTGTTTTCTTTTTGATAGAAAAGGTTTAATCTCTTCCTGATTAGCTTGGAAAAGATACATATAGGATGATTAATTGCTACATCTAGCCAATAATGAACTCATATTCAAAGAAACCATCTGCTTGCAAACACACTCATAAAGTACATAATAAGCTGAGTTCGTTACAGTCAAGAGATCTATCAATTGCAACAGAGAGTGTAGCAAGCATAGCAACAGGCATACACACAACAGAAATGCATCTTGCAGTAAGTTGCAACAGAGTAAGAGTATTACCAGCAAAGAGATAGAGGCAGAAATTGCGGTAACAGCGAAAGAACCAAGGAAAGAGTCAGCAACTATTGCTCCAATGATCGGAAACAAATTGGTGCTACCATTCGCTATGTTATAAATCTGAGCTGCGTTTATGCTTTTCACATTGAACTCCTGAATCAGAAAAACGATCAGGTTTGCCAACCATCCTACGCCTCCAAGTGTGAAACCCGCCGCCGCTCCTGGTTGACATAAATAGAAATAAGGCACATATTGGTCCAACACATTCTGTGCATGTATGTGTGTGTTTATGTTTTAGAGAGAGAGAGAGAGAGAGAGAGAGAGAGAGAAAGAGAGACCACTGATGAAGGGGAAGGTGATCCAGCCACCACGTTTGGTACCAGAGCTCGAAATTTGGGCTTCTCTACTTTCCATATTGCAGGTCAACTTGTGCTAATTCCAAGTGAGATGGAAGTTTTTTGCTTCTTGTTATATGCTAATCAAGTCGTATGATTTGTCAGATTCCTGTGGTATCTTCACTCCTTGTCAGAGAAAATATTGTGATTAGTCCACATTGGCCTACCGTGGTTGCTTATAAATTAAGAAAGTGAAATATGTATACCAAAAGACAAAATCTATTGCATATTACTATATAGTTTTTTTTTTTTTTTTTTGCTGAATACATTTTACTAAATAGTCAAACTCACGATTTATAAAATATTGTGTGTCTTACATTAAAAGTTGCTCACAAACCTGTGGATATCCTTTATTTCTTTTTTAATGAATAAATATCCTTTATTTCATGTCTTAAACGGGCGTGTACATGAAAAGATTCTTATAAATTGAGTTATAAGATTGAGAAATTATTGTGTACATCCGAAATATTATAAATATGTACTCCCTTCTTTCACATGAATAATGAGTCCTACTAATTAAATTGATGGTACGCATTTATGATATTCTGAGAGTACCAAATAATTTCCCTATAAGATTCTTAGCAAAGTTAATTGTCTGCACATATTGATGGTTATTTATCCATTCATTAAAAAAGTATTGGAATATCTACTGAAGTTTGCCTTGGCCTTGCCAATCATAATGCAGTCATCAGATATGTCAATTGGATCCAATTAATTCAATTAATGGACCTGGATCCAACTATTGACGTTGATTAATTCAATTAATGGACCTGATAGGGAGTAAATTATAGTTGTAGTTGTTGAGATTTTTTAGAATTTAATTAAATTTTTTACGAGTTACTTCCTTTCCTTACTTTATGAAGTAATTTCCTATCATTTTCTTATGTAATAAAAGAATCTAAAAAAAAACCTATACAAAAAGGTTTTTTTTTTTTTTTTTTTTTGGATAAGTTGTTTATCAAACAAGACACTAATTGGTGTTTAATGTGAATAGAAATTGAACTCTAGATCTCTCATTCGATGATAAAAAAGCTTTATTAAAGTTAAGTTAACTGAATAAAGGTCTCTTTTGTAGATAATTAATCATGAATCTATAAGTTGGGAATTTCCTTCCTATGCTTGATGCTAAGCCAACAATATTTGTATCTCTATTTCTCTACTTAACGTTAAAACTCTTGACATTTTTATCTCTTTTCACTTCAGGGTCCTAGTTCCTAAATTTTTTTTTTTTTTTTCCAGTGTATGGTGTTGACTTTACATCTTTATTTCTCAAAAGCATGTTTTGTTCATCTTGCATCATATTTAAGGAAATGGCTTGCACCAGTTGCCCTCATCTCCAATGGCAGCTCTAGGAATTTTCCTTAAGGTGATGGTTAAGAAACTTAAATAATACAAAATCTTAAGGGAAAAAAAAAAAAAAAACCTTGAATATCGGCTTTACAAAAATAAAAGCCCGCAAATGCATGAAATTTTATAATTTCCTTCTACTAAAAAAAAATGAAAAAGCAAATAAGGACTAATGAAAGACAAAGTGTGCTTTACTTGAAGATTAAAAACCATTTAGGAGGAATGAATAGAATTTTTTTTATTTTTTATTTAGGTGTCCAGATAGTAGTGTGTGTGTAAGTGCAATAAAGTAAAGGGGAGGGAGATTGTGCAAGAAATTAAAGGGATGACATAAAAATAAAGAGGAAGGGATTACTTGAAATTAAAATGGATGACATAATATAAAGGGGAAGGGATTACTTGAAATTAAAATGAAAGATATAAATGTAGAGGAAGGCATCACTTGAAATTATAATGGATGACATAAAAATAAAGTAAGAATAATAGAAATCCCTAGATGCCCAATGAAATGGGATTTCTTCCCCCTAAGAGTAATTCCCATATAGAGTCTAGGAGATGGTTCAATACCCATCTAGGGAAACTATCACAATATCACAAACAAACAATAACTATATAGACATAAAGATAAAGAGATATATACACAACAATATAGCAAGTAAAATATAGAGACAATATAAAGAGAAGAACTTCATATATAGATAGATGATGTTTACATGAGAGAATAAAGAGAATGGGATGGGTGTAGTTATAGAAAAACTACCCCATCCCTACAAGCTTACCCAACAAATTACAAAAAAATGGAAGAGGCTTCTTTTTTTTTTTTTTTTTTTTTTTTTTTTTTTTTTTTTTTTAGTAAAGGGTTTCCTACAGAGAGACTTTTAAAGATTTTTCATAATTTTTCTACTCTATTTTCTCCTTTTTTTTTACCAAAATTTTCTCTATTTCTTACAAGAAAAAAGAAGGGGTATTTATAGGAGGAATGAGGAAAATGGGGGCTAGGTGAAGTGTATCAGGATAAACTCACCTAGCCACCTAAGGCAAGGGGCGGCTAGGTGAAATGTATCCTCATCGGGCTATTTTGTTATTTTATTAATTTCTGGTCTGATTTTCGTGTAGCTTTTTTGGGGCCCTTCCAAGCTCCGTTTTCTTCAAAATTTATATTCTAAAAAAGTCCTGGATGTCTAGTTTCCAATGATCCTGACGTTGCAAGATTTAGAGCTACGGTCATCGAGATATGGCATTCAAAAGGAAGATGACACACTTTTGAAAAATTATGTGACGTTTTTCCTTAAAAAATTTGTATCTTCCAATCTGGGGTAGATATCATTGAGCCCTTTTTATGAGAGATAGTTAAGACCTCATTCTTCAAGTTGTTTTAGCCAAATTGCTTCAGTTCCAGCCTAATCGGTACAATTTATTGTGCGATTTTATTAGGGTTTTTGGTATTTTGGTAATATCTCATCCATTTCAACTCCGATTTTGGCCTGTAAAATATCTTTTTGAAGGGAAAAATATGCCCTACAAAACGGCCCAAAATTCAACTTGATCCGACAATTGAATCAAAAAGTCAACTTTTTGACCATAACCGGTTAAGGTCTTGGCCTCAATTGCTATCAAAAGGGATTTTAAATGTTATGACCCTTTGATCTACTATCCGATCATGTTGTATTTATTTTTTACCCTTTTTGGCTTTGAAACTTGTAATTTTCCTCCTTTTTTTCCAATATTTTTGATTTTGGCATTTGTTTTTATGCGTGAATTAAGGCCAGACAAAATACGGTATCGACAGATGTATGTACTTATCTCACATATATATGTGATTGATGCATATATATATATATATATATATGAGAGGGTGTATATATACTTGTTAGGTTTTAGATTTGCAAATTCTATTACATTGTAATCTTAATAGAGTCTGCAATGAGTGATCAAAGATTAAGAATCCAAGCAGCAGCTCAAAGAGAAAGAAACTGAAGCTTTCAACAACCCTTCGATATATTCCAATGCTTGTTCGATCGAATTTGTATTTTCGATAGCCTATCTATCACAGCTTAATCAATCGAAAGTAGATTCTCTACACTTCCTCGATAGAGCCTGAATTGATCGAGAATCATGAATTATGGAATCTGACATGTTTTAAGAAGTCCGTTATTGCCTTGTTTTTCATACCCTACATGCAAACATATATAAGTGCCTATTATAGCACAACTCAGCAGAGTTGTCAAGAGACTTGGTTGTACACTTCAAAGAGAGAAAAATTAAACCTAGTTTGCACCAACTCGTGAATTCAAAATGTCATTCTCCATCAAATGATAATGTTCGGTGGTCAGAAAAAGCTAAAAAGCCACAGAGCTAGTCCCAATTGTTTTTGTGGAGTTGAAACCTTTATGGTAGTCTTTGGAATTAATTAGAGGGCTTGACTGGTTTCTCAAAAAAAAAAAATTAGAGGGCTTGACTGTGAGCCCGAACGCAACTCGTTATAGGTGTTCATAATAGAAGAGTTTAGATTGGAATAGGAGTTAATTGTTGGGTCTTGTCATTAAGTTATCTACTGACAAGAGCCCAGGGATAAGAGTTTATCTTAGATTGTAAAAGTCTAATTCTATAAGTGAATTTCTTGTTGGGATAAGGCCGTACTCCAATGGTGATTTTTCATTTCGTCACCAATTCGGGTTCATGCGTATTAATTTATTTATTGGCGACTTACTGGCTTGTGACATTTAATAAGTTTTTTTTTTTTTTGGTAAGCGACATTTAACAAGTTAAAACCTTGATTACATAACTAGTAATTAACATAAGTTGATTAGTTGAGATACATAATCAATTTAGGAGACAAAACAGTCATTTTCAATACTCAATGCATAAGATATTTTCTATTACTTTAGTTCAATCAAAGCCATGCCCACTAGAGAGCGACCCCAATTGGTATCCCATTGCGGCGGATGCCTTGCGTCGCAGTGACGTAAGAAATTCTTGAAAGTATAATGCTAGTTGGAAAATGAAATATTTCTCCCATACCAACCAAAATTGAATGGTTTAAACATCCTTCACAATGAAATTGAATGGTTTAAACATTGAATAAGGCAACAAAATTTCATCATGAAGCAATGAAATGAGTTCTTGCTTTGAAAATGTTGATAGAACTTACTCTACGTTGTTTCATTGTATTATGTTTTCAATTGTTTGATGTGATAAAAAATTTTTCAAGCACAAATAATCAAAACCGATGCCTCCTAGCTACCGGAGTGACAGTCCCAACTCCCAATCACCTGGTGACCCAACAACTAGCTAGGGAGAAAGTTACTGTGTGTTTATGTAAAATATTTTGTTAATTTTTTTTATTAATAAAATTTTACAAATGATATTTTGTTCAATGAAAAAAAATTTTGGATCTGACCAAATTTTACGATAAAACAAATACAATAAATTCGCACCACCTATATAGCACTACTAGTGCACACAACTATACCACGCCACCTATTTGACTGCTTATTCTATCCAAAATAGGGGTGGCAAAGTAAGCCCAAACCCATTTGCCAATCCAAATTCACCCACTCTAATTAAACCCAAACCTACCCAATTATTAGTTAGGTTAAATGGGCATCAACCCAATTAGACCCAGTAATTATTGAGTTTTAACTAAAAACCTATTGGAACCCATTTAACCCAAAAACAATATACCCCAAATTCAACCCAACCATTCCCAAAAAAAAAAAAAAAAAAAAAAAAAAAAAAAAATCCCAGGCCTCAGGTTTCACGAGGGTTTTCATTTTCCCTCATTTTCTTGGCTTCCAATCACGCTAGCCGCTTCTATTTTCGCGCCGACATTCTTTCCCTTCCAATTGCTCCATCCGAGCTTCGACAACGGTTTCAACGAGTTCGCCGTTGTAGCGTAGTTCACCTTCGAAACTTGTTGCTACTGAGACCACACCTTGTTGCTATTGTCGATGTTGAAACTACGGTTTAGGTTCGGGTTCAGCATCGGAAGCGGCTGTTGTAGATTCGGCTAGCTCTTCATCATCATCATTTGCGACTGGCTCAATGCCTGCGACTGAGCGATCAATGGCGGCTGGCTGAGAATCTGTGACGGAGGCAGAGGCTGTTGAGCCATCATCGGAATCTACAGAGGCTTTTGGCTCATCATTTTAGCCTGATCTTTCATCGTTTATTTGAAAACCCCAAAAGAGCAAAACGAAACCCTAGAAATTCTGTGTTTCTCTATCAATCGGAGATCGAAGTATCAAATCGAGAAAAAAAAATTCCGTGAGTTAATTTTTTGATTCAATCGAAAATGGAGACAAACCGAACAATTAATTTTCTGAGTTAATTTATTTTTCTCAACTATAATTGAGAAAAATAAATTATAGTTTTTAAAATAAATTAAATGAATAAATTTTTAATTTTCTAATGGTTTAAGCTTTTGAGATAGTTTATGATGGTCATTTTCACTTTAATGGCATTTTGGTAATTTTGATAATTGGGTAATTGGGTGGGTTGGGGTTTACCCATAATAATTGGGTTAGGTTGGATTTGGGTTATAAGCAATTAGTTAAATGAGTTTTAATGGGTAAATGGGTTTTATATACCCAACCCAATTATACCCTCTCCAAACCCACCCATTTGCCACCCCTAATCCAAAACGCAATCATTACTGTGGCTAAATGTTCGTACCACTATCCTTTAATGTGGTCACCTCTCATAATTTTATGCACTCTCCCCTGAAATCTAAAACTAAAAGATCAGGACTCAAATTTCGTATTAAATAAATAAAAATAAATAAATTAATTAAATAAAATAAAATAAAATAAAAGAGAGAGAGAGATCAAGACTAAAGTAGTTGAAAGTGGAGGGAAGAAGAACTACAGGAAAAGCTTTTTCAATTGATTATGGTAAACACGAGAGGTCCCATTTTAATAGCCAAGCTTTTTCAAATTCCACGATCAGAAATTTAGTAATTTTAGGAACATAGTTTTACCGTACCATTATTCATAGCTATTTTATGTGTTTGATTGTCATTAAGCATTTATTACTTTCACATGAACCATAATTTTTCGCCATCATTCATTGCTTACCATGTCAAAGTTGTGACAAAAAAAAAAGTAATCTTAGGGCACGTTTGGTAGACTGTAATGTAATAGATATTCCTATGGTATAACTATTCGATTGTTTGGTTATGTTTTTATTACAATGAATAGTTATTCCTTATGAATAGCTATTCTTCAAAATAAGGAATAACTATTTCTTATCAAAAGTACTGAATATCTATTCCTTCACCTTATGTAATAACTTTTTAAAAAAATTTCCTAAAAAGCCATTAGTTGCCACATCTTCAAAAGGAAAGAAAATAATTTTTCCTTCTTGTTAATTATTAGCTCTATTTTTTGAATACCCTAAAATAAGTGTATTTTAGGAAATTTGCCTTAAAAATAATTTAATTACACCTTATTTTTATACTTTACTAAATTATAGATGCATATTCAAGATTCTATTCCTAAATGGTCACCAAACTAATGAATAGTAATACTTATTACATTCCCACTTAATATATTCCTTGTAATACACATTCTTATTCACATGTAATAATCATTACAGTGTACCAAACGTGTCCTTATAATTTTTTTCTCAAAAGTTATCCTTTTAGATTTTTTTTTGGATGGGGCCTTCAAATTTTATATCTAATTATTGGTTTTTTTTTTTATTTTAAAAGAGCTTCAATTTATAGCATTTTGCTCTTAATAACAGCTCTTTAAGTAGACGAATCCCCTCACTTTGGACAAATATTCTGACCCTTAGAGCATTATAATGCAAATTGTTCTATGTTGTATTCTTATAAACTGTCAAAAAATCATATCTTTGAGGATTTTTTTTTTTATATAAAACATTAAGACCCAAAAATACAAATCAAGGGTTCTTTATTGTGGTCCAAGTTTATTAATTAGTGGACAATTCACAAAGTACAACGTGCACATGATCTAAAGTCAAATATTCCCACAACAAAGAGTCTAGCAAGCAATCACTGCTTCAGGGAGGCCAACCAAGCGGCTGACTCTCCTGCTAAGATGAGTAGTTTACAGCAGGAGGCTCTTGTTTACTATATTACCCCTCCCCTGTTTATGTTGGACGTTTTATTTTTCGATAGCGCTAGTAGCAGCGATTCTAATGTAACCATTGTGACTGAAACTTCTGTAACTGTTGAAACCCGCTCCTTCTCGGGTTAGTTTTAATAGCTAGACTCGTTGTTTAACCAAAAAAAGAATAAAAGCTGGAACAGTACAAATTTTGGCCATGTAGGCCGAAAAATAGCTTCACTTTCTAAGAAGCTTCAATGGCTTGAGTGCTTACCAAGGGGTGAGATCAACATGGCGGAGATTCATGCGACAAAAGTGGAGTTAAACAAGTTGTTCTCAGCGGAGGAAGTGATGTGGAAGCAGCGGTCAAGGAATTGTTGGCTACAATCTGGGGATAGAAAGACTTCCTTTTTCCATGAGAAAGCTTCTAAAAGGCATCAACGGAATACCATCTCTAGGCTAATGGACGCTAATGGTATTTGGCAGGATGAGGAGGAGACGATGGGCCATATTCTTGTCGAGTACTTCCAAGAGTTATTCAAGTCTGCTGGCCCAACAGTTAGTGAAGAGATGCTGGAAGCTATACAACCTAAAGTTACTAACAGAATGAATGAGGTTCTAATGCAGGATTTTCGGGCAGCAGAGGTTGAGAAAGCCCTTAAGCAGATGCACCCGTTGAAGGCGCCAGGTCCTGATGGTATGCTTCCTTTATTTTTTCAGCATTATTGGTCCACTGTAAATTCTGTTGTCATTCAAACTGTAGTTGATTTTCTTAATCATGGTGTTGCTCCCCCTAAGTTTCATGAAACTCACATTGTGCTCATCCCTAAGACAAAAAAATCCTTCGAGAGTCACTGATTATAGACCGATCAGTTTGTGTAATGTGGCATATAAGCTTGCCTCCAAGGTGGTAGCCAACTGAATGAAGGTGATATTAAAGGATATTGTATGCGAGAACCAAAGCGCATTTGTGTCTGAAAGGCTCATCACGGATAATGTCCTTGTGGCCCATGAATTAATGGATCATATCAATAAGAAGAGGAAGGGTAAGGAGGGTGAAATGGCTTTGAAGCTGGACATGAGCAAGGCTTATGACCGGGTGGATTGGAGGTGTCTGCAAAAAATCATGGAGAGGTTGGGGTTCCATGAGCGGTGGATTCATATTGTTATGGCTTGTGTGTCTTCGGTTACATATGCTATTAGACTTAATGGCCAACCTTTTGGGACGATCATCCCATCCCGTGGCCTTCGACAAAGAGACCCCCTATCCCCATACCTCTTTCTTCTCTGTGCGAAGGGTTTGTCGGCATTGTTGCATAAGGCAGCGCTGCGAAATGCATTGAAAGGTGTGGCTGCCTCGGCCAGGGGTCCGCGTGTTTCTCACCTATTCTTCGCAGATGACAGTCTGATATTTTGCAAGGCATCGGAGAAGGAAGGGGCTGAAGTTCAGAGAATTTTGCAAGTCTATGAGGCCTCTTCGAGGCAACAATTGAATAGGAACAAGATGGCTCTTTTCTTTAGCCGAAACACCCCCACACGTGTTCAGGAGGCTATTAAGGCTAGGTTTGGGGCCCAGGTGATCAAACCCCATGAATCCTACCTAGGCCTCCCTTCTTTGATTGGTAGGTCTAAGAAAAACATTTTTGCTCAGATGAAACATAAACTTGCTTCCAGACTGGCGGGTTAGAAGGAAAAGCTTCTGTCAAATGCGGGTAAGGAAGTTCTGATTAAGGCAGTGGCACAGGCTGTTCCTTCGTATACTATGAGCTGCTTCAAGCTCCCCAACGGGCTCTGTGAGGAGATGACCAGAATGGTGGGACAATTTTGGTGGGGACAGGTCAAGAATGAGAAAAAGGTGGCTTGGATGAGCTGGGATCGAATGTGCCTTCCGAAGGAAAATGGGGGTTTGGGTTTTAGAGACTTGAAATCCTTCAACCTTGCATTATTAGCTAAACAGGGATGGCAACTTCAAACTAATTCATCCTCCCTGTTTGCGCGGGTTTACAAGGCTAAATACTTCCTTAATGGGAATTTTGTGAATGCTGAGGTAGGGAGGAAAGCGTCCTTTGCTTGGAGGAGCATAATGGTTGTCCAACATTTGGTCAAACGGGGCTTGAGATGGCAAGTAGGAGACGGTCGGAGTATAAGGGTGTGGCAGGACCAGTGGCTCTCTACCTGTAGTACTTATAGGGTAGTTACTCCAGAGAGGCCTGGAAACCAAATTGTTATGGTAAGGGAGCTGTTGAGGGAGGAAGGCTTGGAGTGGGATACAGAACTGGTGAGGGACCTCTTTCTTCCACAGGATGCGGAGGCAATCCTTAGTATTCCGATTAGTGTGGCGGCTGCAAAAGATAGAATGGTATGGGCTGAAGAGAATAAAGGAAAGTTTACTGTTAGGAGCGCATATAGGCTGGCTCGCGATAGCATGGCAGAGGGGGACAGCTCGGGTTGCTCAGACCAGTCTAAGGTGCATAGAGTTTGGAGGGGGGTGTGGAGTATGAAATTGCCAAACAAGATCAAGCATTTTGTGTGGAAAGCTTGTAACGGTATCTTGCCAACTAAAGATGCTCTCTTCCGTAGAAAGATCACGGACTCTAAAACATGTGAGGTTTGTGGTAAGCAGGATGAAACTACCATGCATGTGCTCTGTTTTTGCAGCCGTGGAACAGAGATTTGGAAGGAAAGCAAGCTTTCTCTGCCCTACATTATCCAAGAGTCTTGGAGCTTCGTGGACACTTTTAACAGACTGAGGACTTGCTGGGACGCTCAACCGGGGTTACTGGAGAGATGGGTTTCGATCTGTTGGGGTATTTGGAAGAGCAGAAATGAGGTAAGGCACGGTGGAAAAAGTCGTCCTGGCCTGGTTATTGTGAGGAGCTCTTTGAAAGCTCTGGATGATTTCCTTGTAGCCACGGAGAAGCCGTGCATTCTGAAAGGTGATCACCCGCCCAGCATTGATTGGAAGCCTCCACCACCGGGTTCCTTCAAGGTAAACGTTGACGGCGCTCTGTTCTCAAGAACGAAGCAGGTCGGCGTAGGAGTCATGGTGCGCGACAAGAAAGGTTCTGTGATAGCGGCCATGGCTAGGAAACTGGACCTACCCCTCGGAGCGTTAGAGACGGAGGTGAAAGCTCTGGAGATAGGTGTAATTTTTGCTGATGGGCCTTAGGGACGTGGTGTTCGAAGGTGATTCGCAGCTAGTTATCAACGCCGTCCACGGCATCGCTGAGGCTGAGGCTTCGGTTCAGAATATCATTCATGGAGTGCTGAGGAAAGCTCAGTGTTTTAGAACTTTTGATTTTTTAATGTTAAAAGGTAGGGGAATGCCCCTGCCCACTTGTTAGCTCAACATGCCCAAAATGTTGAGGATATGGTGGTTTGGCTGGAGGACTGTCCTAGTCAAGTAGCACATGCATGTGCACACGATGTACTAGTTTTTCAACGGACTAAATGAAAGTTTAGTATTTCCCATAAAAAAAAAAAAAAAAAAGAATAAAAGAGTCTAGCAAAAGACGCAACTTGCAAATTGCAACATAGTAAGACTATTGCCAACAAAGAGACACAGACAGAAATTGCGGCAATAGAAAATGAGTTAACAACTATTGCTCCAACGACCGGAGACAGACTGGCGCAACCATATGTTATGTTTCAAATTGGAGCAGCATTTATGCTTTTAACATCGAACCCCAACTGGCTGGATCAAAGTTGTAGATTACTTGTAAATAACATACTATTTACCTATATATAAAATAGACCCTTGTATTCTGTTACAGGCAATTCAATATATAGTCTTTCAAACTTTAACAGAACACCTGAATCAGATATACGAGCATACATTATATTGCCTATTGTGGTTTTCTAAAACTAGGAAATATGGCGTGATTATCAGTATATTGTATCATAATGTTCCAGTCTACCTCCTAATCATTTTCTTGCCACTCAACATCACAAGAACAGAATGGCACTAAAGTTTTTACTATGCAAATGAAGCACTCATGGCAGTAATAGAAGTTAATGTACCCACGATATTGTTAAGGACAATGTTTGGTAATAAACTTTATCGTAGTTTAAGCCTACAACTCCACTCAATATCTCTTTATTAGATGTAAATTTTAATGAATCCATTGTTACATTACATTTTCTTCATATATCATTTATGCTTCAATAGTAATGTCATCAATTAAATATTTAAATTTCAAGTTTTTGTAGGTTAAAATTATACATAAAAAATAAGTTTATGAATCTATTAGGTTCTAAAAGTTTAGAACAATTGGCAAACCGTGAACTCAAACTTGTCTAAATATAGATTCCTAAATCTATAGTTATGATTAGACAATGCTTAATGTGCTGCAAGTCAGAATACAAGAAAAAGGAAGCTACAGGTTCAAGAATTCGAAACATGCCAGGTTCGACCGATCAGGAAGAAGGCTCGACCAATTGAGATGCAAATTCTTCAGATTTGAATTTCAGCCCAATTGCTCATTAAGCCTATTAAGTGATTAGGGTTTTAGATCTATTTCACATAGTATTTAAAGGAAACCCTAAGGCACATTTTGTTATGACTTTGGAGGTGTATTCTTTTGAAATCTAAAAAACGCTATGCCTTATCTTTTCAAAGTCAAAGTCATTGCCAGAATTCCATCTACAGATTATTACAACCGGTAGATCTGAAGTGGCGGCAACGAGATCATACATAGCTGATGATCTAAAACCTTTGAGTGAGATCTCAAAGTCACAAAGGTGGGTGTGTGTGCGACAAATTCAGATAGAAGAGTTCGTGAATTCGGAGCTGCACGTGGTCGTGTGAGTAAGTACTACAAGAGGTAGCTCTAGATTTAGGGTTTAAATTTATTGTAAAACTTCCATTCTATCATAGTGAATTTGTTGCCTTAAGGGTATATTAGGTTAAATCCTCCCCAGGTTTTTTATCTTAAAACTGGACGGTTCTATTGGTTTTCCTAGGTCATCATATTACTATCTTATTTACTTTTCCGCACTTAGTGATATGATTGTTTGTGTTTAATCTAAATCTGAATAATAAACGTTAGTATCAACTTGGTTAATTAATCAGGTTAAACAATCTGATTCTACAAGAGTCTAAACAAACAAACAGAATCAAATAGTAAATAACATCCGATTGACACAAAATTTGATATGTGTTAAGAATATAAAAAAACATACAATTCAATAGTTAGATTTTTAAAATATGTAATTAGTGATAAACAAATTTGTAGTCAAACTTTAGTCTAATGTTAAATATATTTGCAAATTATGAAAGAAGGGGGGGGGGGGGGGGGGGTGGGTGGAATAAGAGACACAGAGATGCCAGACCACTATTGACATTGTAGTCACTTGGTACCATTGATTGTTACTTATCCACTCATCAAGAAAGTGATGAAACAGTTACTAAAGTTACTTAGGCAATTATGGTGCAGACATCAAATATGATGTTTATTCCATTGGACCTACTCTAAAGAGTAGATGTGGAGTGCCCAACTCCTACGTGATGAAAGTAATTTGCTGGTTCAGAATCCACATTTCAATCAAGAATTCTTTAGATGTGGGCTGATTCGGACAAATACTTCGGCAGGGGTGTTCCTTCTTATTACTTTTTTCATTTATTGAGTTGCTATTTTTTTTTTTTTTTGGGTAAAATGACAAAATACAAACATCAATATAGTCTCTTTTATAGTTCACAATAAAATCGCACATACAGTGATCATAAAACTAGTAATATTGCCCACATAATAATTTACATAATTGTTACCATGATTTCTTATGATTAAATCAACATCATTTCACCTTGGTCTACTATCAATTCTACTTTTATTATACAACAATTATAATAGTCCAATTGTGAAAATATTAAATATGTACCCTAAGCCTATTAATAGAGAAATACAAGTGAGCTTCTTGCATTGTTCACCATGAGCATCACCTATTAGCGCCAGAATTACTACCTTCTTCTTCCTTTTCAACATTTTGATACCTGTATAAAGAAGCGCACACCAAGTAATAACCAAAGTTAAGCACTCCCACCACAACTAACAACCAATACACATTATCTAGCCTCCCATTGTTTATATTATTTGGTAACCATCCAGTAACCCTTCGGACAAGATCAATCAAAGCCGTGCTCAAATAATAGGCAATCCCTATAATCATTGCAATCATTGCAGTTGATGTACTTCTAAGTGCCACAGGAAATTCTTGATAATATAATGCAATTTGTCCTGGGAAATGAAATGCTTCTCCGATGCCAACCAAAACTAATTGTGGAAATAGCCACAAGGCCAACATGGGCACTATGGCCCCGGGCTGGCCTTGGAGATGGTGGGCTTGGGCTATTTTGAGTCGCTTCGCTTCCACTAGTGCTGAAATTGCCATACTTAGAATGTTTAGCACATGTCCTAACCCTATTCGTTGGAGGGATGTAGGAGACCTACGAGTTAGCTTCTGCCACATAGGACATAGGAAGTGATCAATAATTGCAAGAAATACAGATGTGGAGATCATGCATAAAACTAGGATAGACCCAGCAGGGATTTGAAAATGAGGCCCAAGGTGGCGATCCATGGTTAAAGCTTGGAGGATTGTCAAACTGCCTTGGACTCCTATTGGGGTACTTAAGAATATACCTGATAACCATAAAGGGAAAATCCTAATAAGGGTTTTGAGATCTTCTACTTGTTGTATTGTGCATATCCTCCAAGGTTTCGCAATTGAACCATCCGATCCAACATCTCCTTCTGTTTTAAATGCTGCACGATTGAGGAACCTGCATTAAGAGTGTGTGTTTAGCTTTTGTTTGTCAAATAAAGTATTGGCCTATAATGTTTATCATACTATTCTTATGTCGAAATGAATTATGAAACTTGAGAATTAAAATGATCTCCATATGATTTTGGTTGCATATTTCAAAACTTTAATGGCCATCATCTATGTTCTTTTTTCCATTAGAGCTTATGTGTTAAGTTGATTTCTGGGAGTAACCTCAAAGGTAAGTTGATTTGGTAAACTGAATTTAGCACAACCTTCTACTAGCTAGAGACTAATGTGAAAAATAGGCGTTTTGATTTTCTCCAAGAACTTACCCGTACATACCCCAGACAACCCCCTTTAGAGAAGGTGTGATTTGTCAATATTTTAAGTAAGAAAATTTTATTCAAATTCAATTCGATCCAAATACATTTACTACCATTGTAGTGCTCAAACCACCACCACCATAAGCAGCACTTCTATCCTGTTGACCACGGATAGTGGAGTTCAATGTATTAGTGTTCCACAATGACATAGGCATGAATGAATTAAGATAAGCAGAAGCTATATGTTGCATCCAGAATGTTGCTATATATACCAGATAATTAAGTGGTTAAGGGAGGGTGACTACGAAGCTAGAATCATCTTTTTTTTGTTAGTCATGTAAACAACAAAACTGATTGTGATGATGATGCGGCAAAACACTTCTTGTGAATCTAAAAACCAAATGAAAAGACAATTTAAATCATCAGGCAATAGCGCCAAAAACTTCACTTGGTACAAACCCTTGGCACACCGACATCACATCAAGATCTCCTTTTCAATGTGTTTTTGATCTACTTATGTTTATGATGACCTAATATGTCTTTAAATACGTTTTGGAACCCTAGCGCTTGGATCTCTAGGTCTCTATTCATCATGAGCCGCAAACTAAGAAAATATTTTGCCCGAGGCTTGACCAGTCAACTGGAATTGAGCTTTAATAAAGCTCAATTGGTTCAACGGCAATCAAGACCAGAGTCTTGACAGCTTTATAAGTAGTTTCTTGTGCCTTCAATGTAGTTCTTCTACCATTAATCTAGACACTAAAACTTGCACAACTCAATTACATGTGAACGAGGTTTTAGAAACGGGTTTGCTAGCACAAAAGTACATTTGACCCTAACAATATATATATATATATATATATATATATATATATATATATATAGGGTTTAGAAAATTTGCTGAAGAGAGTGCATTAGAAAAGCGGGCAAATTAAAGTAGAAAACTGATCTTTTAGATAAAATGTGGCTAGTTGAATGAGAATGCTGTAATATCCCATTATGTGAGATATTAGATGGACATATATAGTGCATTGGCATGTGCTTAAATGCAAATTCATCGGAAGTATGAGTTCTTTGATGAGCTCGAAAAGAATGATCTCTAAGAATCTAACGGTACTTCAAAATGTATGTCCATAAAAAATTTGTTGGGAATTTTTGGATGCAAGTATAAAATAATAATGGTAACCAAAAAAGAAAAAGTACGATAATTATTTTCAATTTCAAAAGTGAATAATTTAATTTCCATAAGCAACAGTAATCATGCTGTTCAATACTAAGGACACAAACTTCAATTTCTTAACCTAGAACGTTGGCTAAAATTTCATTCAAAGTTCTAAAGATTGGCACCTGGAAAGTAATTGTAGCAGTTATCTGTAAAATCATGATTGTATAGAGGCCAAGTTTACAAATATTAATAACTCAACTTCATACCTGAAGCTCATTTTAGGTATTGTAGCTGTTTCTGTGATTCCATCATGCTTGTAGTAGTAATCCTCGATGTTGGATGAGAGTTTAATCTTCCATTTTTGAATAGTGGCAACAATAACACGAACTATACTTGTGAATGGGCTCCCTTGTGGCTTATCATGAAGGTAGAAGCGGTTTCCCAATAAGAGAAAGGCCAAGCCAATGAAGTTAGTAATTGCACATATGCCAAATCCCACTCTCCAACTTACATTATCCTCAATGTAGACAATAGCCGTGTTGCTTACCGCAGAGGCAAAATAGAAAGTAAAGAAATACCAGTTGAAGAAAATTTCTCGATCCTTTGGCTTATCAAATTGGTTTGCTCCCATTGTTGCAATAGTAAAACGTGTACCTCCCAACCCAAAAGTTGCCATAGCTAACCCAGTGTATAGGACTGCATATTGGACATTCGAGGGTGGTGTGCACAAGCTTGATCCATTATTACATGACTGAGGTCTCAAGGGATCAAGTATTACAGTCAAGGTTATGAGAATTATGCCCTGCAAAGGTAAATAGTTTGGATTATAAGAATGCTACTTATTGTACCTGTTCAAGTTGTAGCTTTAGTATTGCCTTAGAATAGAAGAGGGTCGAACCACACAAAAATGCTAATTATCCGTTTGGCTAAGATGTATTAAAATCTCAATATTTTTTTGGGTTTTCTCTCTAGGTTTTCTCTGGAAACCCTAGGGGTGAAAAAGGGGGCTAGTATTAACATAAGGGTTGCCGAAAGGCAAAGTTTTCTCTCCGTGCAAACGGTAGAAACTGTCTTTCTCAATAGATAATATGGAGGAGATTACAGATAGATGTGCTAGGTTAAAGTTGTCGGTGAGAGAAGAGGTGGAAGTAGCAATCCAAGCTCCATTGACAGAGGATGGACTTGTCCTCATTGGGAAGTTCTGTACTAAGCGCAGGATCAATATGGAGTCAGTGGTTAGGGTATTGAGATCGGTTTGGAGAGCGGAACACAGTTTTGAGGCCAGCGACTTGGGTGAGAATATGGTAATGTTCCACTTCTAATCAAAGGATGATATGGAGAGAGTGTTGTTGCTTAGTCCATGGTCTTTCGACAAATACTTACTGCTCCTTCATAAGTTGGTGCATGGTGAGGCGGTAAAGGATGTCAAGTTTGACAGATCACCGTTTTGGATCCAAATACACGGATTACCCACAATGTGTCAGACTAAGGAAGTGGGCATGCCTATCGGCACAACCTTGGGGGAGGTGGAGAAGGTGGATGCTAGTGAGAAAGGATTTTGTTTGGGGAGTTACTTGCGTATAAGAGTTAGTCTGGATGTCTCCATGCCACTATGTCGAGGTCGTAATGTGCGGCTAGGTGAATACGGATTGAAATGGGTGGATTTCAGATACAAGAGGCTCCCAATATTCTGTTATTTGTGCGGAAAGATCGACCATGATGAACAGGATTGCCTGATGTGGATACGAAGTAACGATACACTGAGGCCAAAAGAAAAACAATTTGGTCCATGGCTACGTGCGCCGCAGGACAGAAACCAGAAGCCACAACTAGTTTTGACCAGAAAAAATGGAGGGAACAGTTTCGGGGAAGGTAGTAGGGGTGACATGGAGCGAAAGGTGGATGGAGGGGCTGTTTCAGCACCGGTACTGGTGAGCGGCTACGACAAGCAAACAGAGGAGACGGTGAGGGTGGCGGACTCAAGGGCTAACGTGGATAGTTTGATTGATACGCCAGCTCATACCCGTTTCACAAACCTGGTTTTCTCGAATAATTCAAATTTTGAACAACAGCTTCAGGATATTGACGACGCTATTAACGGCAACGTATCTGCCATGACCTCAGTAACAAACCAGGAAGCACGGGTTGGATGGGAGAATAAAGTACAAGATGTGGATAGGGCCACGCTGGAGAGGAAAGAGAGTACTCATGCAAATGGGCCACATGCTACAGCCCACGCCCAATCCTTAAAAGATGGGCTTCAGGGCACTTTCTTTAAGCCCATGCAGGAACCGAATAAGGAAATGGGCTTGACTCAATCTGGAATAGCTTTTAACTTAGGGCCGTCCACTACAAAACAGCAAAAGGCTCAAGGCATTAAGAAGACTAGAGGTGGTAACGAAAGAAAAAATAAATAAAACAGAGACATACCTGGGAAGGACAAGAAGTTGGACAGGGAGGAAACTCATCACTAGAGAGATACTAACACCGTTGTTTCAACCATGGAGTATGAGATAATGGATATGGGAATAAAAAGAAGAGCAAGAACACCTCTGGCTGAATTAGAAAACAAGGAAGACAATGGGAAGCGGGTGAAAGTAGAGGGTGAGATAAAGGAACTCGGCAAACTCTTAGGACAACACTTAGGATCGGCGAAGGCTGCTGCGCAACCCCGCCAAATACAATGAGTGCCATCAGTTGGAACTATAAGGGGCTTGGGAACCCCCTAACAGTTAATGCACTCCAAAAAGTAGTGTTGGAGAAAGATCCCACCTTAGTCTTTCTCGTGGAGACTAAGTTCGATGTTACAGAAATGGATGGAATAAAACAGAAGATAGAACGGCAGCAAGGACTGGTGGTTCCGAGTATAAGACGGGCAAGAGGCTTGGCTCTTTTGTGGAAGAAACCATTGCAGGTTGATATACTATCATACTCGCCAGGGCACATTGATGCAATAGTGAATGAAGAATAGAGAATGAAACAATGGCGGTTCACCGAGTTTTATGGCCATCCGGAGACAAGGAAACGGGGGGAGTCGTGGACATTATTGGAGAGTCTTAGTCATCGGAGTAATTTGCCGTGGGTATGCATGGGGGACTTTAATGAAATAATGTATGCTAAGGAAAAGGTTGGTGGCGGAATTAGACTAGAAGGGTAAATGAGATGTTTTCATGAGGTGATCAATAGATGCAGGTTAAGAGATTTGGGATATGTAGGTTCGGATTACACGTGGAGTAGATAGTTAGGAAGTTGAGGATGGGTGCGAGAAAGACTAGATAGAGCACTAGTGTCTACGGATTGGGCAGTTGCTTTCCCGTTAGTGAAGTTGTACCATCTGTCCAACTCGGTGTCCGACCATAGCATTTTAGTGCTCAAAGAAACTAGTCTTCCAAGAAAGCAACGGAGGCAGTCAAGATTGTTCCACTTCGAATCTATGTGGCTTGAAGATGAGAGATGTAAAAATGTGGTGGAGAAGGCATGGGAAAAGGGACAGACCAGCCACTCACAATGGCCATTTGAAGCTTGTCTAGAGGAGTGTCAAATGTCATTGAGGTCGTGGAACACACACACCTTTGGCCACGTGGGAAAGCAAGTTGCTGACTTACAAAGAAAGCTTCAAATGCTTGAAAACATGAAGGCAACTGGTACGGATTTGGAGGCAATTCATGCAACGAAAATGGTGCTAAATAGGTGGCTAGGCATTGAAGAGAAAATGTGGCAGCAAAGAAGTAGAAATAATTGGTTAAAGGCAGGGGATAAAAACACCACCTTTTTTCACACTAAGGCCTCAAACCGGTACCAACAGAATACTATTAGCAGAATTATGGATGCAAACAACAGGTGGCTGGAGAATGTAGACCAGATTGGGCAGGCCTTTGTGGGCTATTTTGAGGAGCTTTTCTCTACCTCAAGGCCGAAGGTGGAGCAAGAAATGATTGATGTAGTCCATTCCAAGGTCACTGAAAGAATGAATTCTACTCTCACACAAGGCTTTCATGCTATGGAGGTGGAGAAGGCACTTAAGCAAATGCACCCCTTAACGGCACCTGGACCGGACGGTATGCCTCCCTTATTTTATCATCATTTTTGGCCTACTGTTAAATCCATTGTCATTAGCACTGTACTTGATTTTCTAAACCATGATGTGTCCCCTCCAAAATTCCATGACACCCACATTGTGCTTATTCCAAAAACCAAGAACCCAGAAAAAGTGACTGATTATAGACCGATTTCTTTATGTAATGTGGCTTACAAAATTGCTTCAAAAGTTGTGGTGAATAGGATGAAATTGGTGTTGCAGGAAATCATAGGAGAGAACCAAAGCGCTTTTGTGGCGGAACGTCTCATCACCGACAATGAGATGATGAGCCATATCAGCAAAAAGAAGAAGGGTAAATGTGGTGAGATGGCTATAAAGTTGGACATGAGCAAGGCATACGATCAGGTTGAGTGGGAATGTTTGAAACAGGTTATGAAAAAGCTCGGTTTCCATGAGAAATGGATTAGCATTGTGATGAGGTGTGTTTCTTCGGTGAAATACGCAGTTCAGATCAATGGGTAACCGTATGGCTTTATCCAACCAACCCGAGGGCTAAGACAAGGCGGTCCACTATTGCCCTATCTTTTCCTCCTGTGCGCCGAGGGCTTGTCTGCCTTGCTAAACCATGCGGCACAAAGAAATGCTATTAAAGGGGTGGCTGCCTCAGCTAATGGGCCTAGAATATCCCATTTACTCTTCACCGATGACAGCTTGATATTTGGAAAAGCAACAGAAAGTGAAGCTACGGAAATTCAAAGAATTCTCAAGGTCTATGAAACATCCTCTAGCCAACAGTTAAACTGCCACAAAACTTCCCTGTATTTTAGCCCAAACACTGACGATGGAATAAAAGAGAGGGTGAAAACTATGTTCGGTGCACAAGTTATTAAACCTCATGAAGCCTATCTAGGTCTGCCATCACTGGTGAGAAGATCTAAGAACAATACCTTTGCGCAACTCAAACAGAGAGTGGCTAACAAAGTTTCAGGGTGGAAGGAAAAAATATTGACGCCTGCTGGGAAGGAAATTCTGATCAAGTCCGTAGCCCAAGTCATGCCTTCATACACCATGAGTTGTTTTCTGCTGCCCAAGAACCTATGTGAAGAGCTTACTAGTGTGATCAGAAAATTCTGGTGGGGACAGACCGGGAATGAGAAGAAAATCGCGTGGCTGAACTAGGATACGATGTGTTTGCCAAAAAAACAGGGGAGGCCTTGGTTTTAGAGACTTAAGAAGCTTCAATTTGGCTCTCCTGGCCAAACAAGGCTAGCGGCTTCTAACCAACTCCAACTCTCTGTTTAGTCGAGTTTACAAAGCAAAATATTTTCCTCATTGCAGCTTTACTGAGGCGACATTGGGATGGAGTCCATCATATGCGTGGAGAAGCTTAATGGCAGCACAGAGCATAGTTCAAAGAGGTATGCGATGGCAAGTAGGAAATGGTAACAAGATAAGGGTATGGTATGACCAATGGATACCCAAACCATGCACGTACAGAGCGATTACAAAGGAAAGGCCAAACTCCACTAATACTTTGGTTTGTGAGCTCATAAATGTTAATGATCGTGGTGATTCTACTTCAGAGAAGTTAAAGCAAGAAAATCTATCTCTCATTCTCTCTCTTTTCTCTCTCTCTCTCTGTTACTCCTTTCTTTCTCTAAAGTTTTCTCTTCACACAAACAGATCTTAGTCTTAGTCAAATTACTCTTTAACACTGAGATTGTACTTTACAATCCTTTAAGAAAATCTTCATGGTATCAGCTCTCTTGTCCATACACACCCCAACAAAATGGTCTTGTTGAAAGAAAACACAGGCACCTCATTGAAACCACAATCACTCTTCTATCTCAAGCTTCTATGTCCACTTCTTTTTGGTCCTATGCTCTTCTTACTGCAACTTTCTTGATCAACTTGCTTCCCACTTCTGTTCTTAATTTTGTGTCTCCCTGGTCTAAGTTGTATTCTGCTTCCCCAGACCTATCACAACTCAAGGTATTTGGTTGTGCATGCTATCCTCATCTTAGACCTTACTCTAGTCATAAGCTTGATCACAGAACCAAGGAGTGTATTTTCATAGGTTACTCCACCAGTTCTAAAGGGTATTTGTGTCTTGATCCTTCCTCTCACCACATATATACCTCTAGGCATGTTCTGTTTAATGAAGCCAAGTTTCCTTCATCTACACCTATACCTCCTATCAGTCAATCTGCTTCTCCAGTTTCTGATATTTCAAATGCTCTCTGGTTATCCAATCTCCTCTATCTTCATGCTTCTAATCAACCTTCACTATTAGGACCATATAATCCCCTTACCACTCCCCCACCACATGCTCCTTTTAGTTCTAATGCAACTGATGTTCTCCTTTCCCAATCCTCTTCTCCTATAGTCACACCACATTCTGACCCTATCCTACACAGTAATTTCACCTCCATTCCTTCCTCCACTGATCCAGATGTGTCTATACCTGTCCCCTCTCCTATTCCATCTTCTATCTCATCTTTACCCACTACTCCCACTGTTCCTGTCCTACATCCAATGCAGACAAGATCCAAAAGTGGCATTGTTAAACCCAATCCTAAGCTTTGTTATAAGGATGTGTTGGATTACACACATACTGAACCACCCTCTTTCAAAATTGCTTCCAAGCATCCAGTTTGGTGTGAAGCTATGGATGCAGAATTTCAAGCCTTACAGAGGCAACAGACCTGGTCCTTGGTCCCTGCTCCCCCACATGCTAATCTAGTGGGTTGTAAGTGGGTGTTTAAGATCAAACTTCACAGTGATGGTACTATTGCTCGTTATAAAGCAAGACTAGTTGCAAAAGGATTTCATCAACAGGCTGGTATTGACTACTCAGAAACCTTCAGTCCAGTGGTCAAACCAGCTACTGTGAGACTAGTGCTTGCCATTGCTGTCAGTTGTAATTGGCCATTAAAACAGCTAGATGTGTCCAATGCTTTTCTACATGGCCATCTCAAGGAAGATGTCTACATGCAACAACCTCCAGGATATATTGATGCAGCTCACCCTACCTATGTCTGCAAGTTGCACAAATCCCTTTATGGTCTCAAACAAGCACCAAGGGCTTGGTTTGAGAGGTTCACTTTTCACTTGATTCATTTGGGATTTCAAGCTTCCTTTGCTGATAGTTCCTTGTTCATTTTTCAATCCAAGAGTACTATCATCTACCTACTTCTTTATGTAGATGACATTATTCTCACAGGGAACAATTCCAAGCATGTTGCCTCTCTTGTTGCTGCTCTCAGTGCTGTATTTGAACTTAAGGATCTTGGGGATCTCAACTATTTTTTGGGTGTCCAGATTTCTAGAACTCCAGTTGGTCTTTATCTTACACAGTCTAAGTATGCTTCAGATATACTCCATCGTTTTCACATGGAAAATTCTAAACCCACATAGACTCCTTGCTGCCCTTCTACACGGTTGCTTCCTCATGATGGTGTTGCTCTTTCTGACCCCACTGAGTATAGAAGCCTAGTTGGGGCTCTCCAGTATTTGACTTTCACACGCCCAGACCTTGCCTTTAGTGTGCACCAACTGTGTCAGTTCATGAGCAATCCTACAACTATTCATCTTGAAGTTGCTAAGAGAGTTCTCAGATATCTTCGTGGCACTCTTTATCATGGCATCTCCTTCTCACCTGGTCCTTTAACTCTCACAGCCTTCTCAGACGCAGACTGGGCTGGAGATCCCTATGACCGTCGTTCTACCACAGGCCTCCTGGTGTTTCTTGGTTCTTCTCCCATTTCTTGGTCATCCAAGAAACAGACCACTGTTGCTCGTTCTTCCACAGAGGCAGAGTATCGTGCCTTGGCCACTACTGCTGCAGAGATGTCTTGGCTACGTATTCTTTTCAAAGAATTGAGAATTTTTCTCTCTCATGTCCCTGTCCTTTGGTGTGACAATGCTTCAGCCATTGCTCTCTCTGCAAACCTTGTGTTCCATTCACGCATAAAACACATCGAAGTAGACTACCACTATGTTCGTGAGAAGGTGTTGCGTCGTGATTTGTGTGTGCGTTTTGTTTCTGGCAAGGACAACCTTGCTAACATTTTCACCAAACCATTGTCTTCTCCATCTTTTCTTCTTCAACGACGCAAACTTCTGTTGGACACCTCCCCCAAAAGTTTGAGGGGGGATGTTAGTGATCGTGGTGATTCTACTTCAGAGAAGTTAAAGCAAGAAAATCTATCTCTCATTCTCTCTCTTTTCTCTCTCTCTCTCTGTTACTCCTTTCTTTCTCTAAAGTTTTCTCTTCACACAAACAGATCTTAGTCTTAGTCAAATTACTCTTTAACACTGAGATTGTACTTTACAATCCTTTAAGAAAATCTTCAATAAACAGAGCAACTAGTGAATGGAATATTGACAAGCTCAATAGTTGGTTTATACCTGAAGACAGAGATGCTATTCTGGGAATCCCTCTGAGTTTAAGCAACACTCAAGACAGACTGATTTGGGCTGAAAATAGGAGTGGGAAGTTTACAGTCAAGAGTGCTTACGCACTAGCATTGGAAGAGAAGACACGCGCCACCAAGGCTAACTGTTTGGATGAGTCAGCTAGGAGGAAAATTTGGAAGTCAATATGGCTCTTGAAAATCCCACATAAAATAAAACACTTCGCATGGAAGGCAGCTCGGGGCATTTTAGCCACGAAATCCAACTTGGCAAAGAGGAAAATAACATCAGATGGAATATGTGAGCTCTGTGGAGATAGTGAGGAAACGGTCTGTCATTTATTGTGAAGCTGTGACCATGCCAAAGAAGTGTGGAACAATAGCAAATTCGCATTGCCGTTTGAAATCTCGCCATAATGGAATTTCTTGGATGTATTTAAGAACCTACGGAGGTGTGATCATTCTCGGCCTAGGCAAATGGAGCAATTTATTATAGTCTGCTGGGGTATATGGAAGAATAGGAACGACCTATGGATGGGAGGAAAAGGAAAGGTGGGTAGAACAGTTCTCAGGAATGCCTTGCATCTAGTGGAAGAGTTTCAGTCTACAAATGAAGCAAAAACAGAGCATCAAGCTGAACCCATGCCGGTTGTCTCTTGGCAACCCCCATGTCAAGGATACTATAAAGTGAACATAGATGGTGCGGTTTTATCGGATAAAAAAGCAAGCAGGAGTTGAGTCTTAATCAGGGACGGTGCCAAAGAAGTGGTCACAACCTTAAGCAAGAAGTGGAAGTGGCCGTTGGGTGCAATAGAAGCTGAAGCAAAAGCTTTGGAAGCTGGGGTTGGTTTTGCAAAGGACGTTGGTATCAGAGATGCAGAGTTTGAAAGTGACTCTTTGCTAGTCTGCAACGCCTTACAAGGACTAGGCTCGTCACCTGCTTCAATAGTCACTGTGCTCGCTGGAATAATGGACCAAAGTTCTGTTTGGATACAACTTATTTTTGCTGAAAATTGAAAACTGAAAACACTGTAGCAAAATAATTTTTAAATGTGTAAATAGTGCCGTGAGACCTTTTTTAATAAAAAATTGAATGAAAAGTGAAATTTGTGAGATCTGTAAACAGTGTACAAGTGCACTGTTCACGGGAGAATAGTCAAAAGTTGCGGCTTGAAAAAAAAAAAACGTTGAAAGTTGCAAACGCAGACACGCAAATGCACTATCCAAACCAGGCTCAAGTCTCGCACTTTAGGCGATGGAAGTTTACCCACACTAAACAGCAGAGAAATCGCTCAACATGCTAAATACATTGAGGATTATATTGCATGGCTAGAGGAAGTTCCTAGTCTAATAGAGAATGCCTGTATGCATGACAGAATGTAACTTGTCCTTTTGACTTAATAAAGATAAGTATTTCCCATCAAAAAAAAAAAAAAAAGATGTATTAAAATCATACTTACGCGTTTGGTAAAATCTTTAAAAAAAATGTTGTTTTTGTCAAGTACGCGTTTGGATAACAATGGTATAAAACTATTGTTAGGTGCAAATTACCAAAAAGAGCTTAACTATGTTGTTAGGTTATCCTATCATTTTTAATGCAATAAAACATTAAAATGCAACAACAACAATAATAATAATTCACAAAGAATTTTGAGAAATATTTTAGTCACAATAAAATCTCACATCATCCTCACAACACTTTTAGTGTGTTAAGCTTTACAATAACAATAACAATAACAATAATTTAACTTCTCGTACTCCAAATTGTAATAAATGAAAAACACTTCATGTCAACAAAAAAATAAAGGAGCTCATTTATAATTGGACTTTTTGTATGAGGTTTTTGTCTCAGAAGACCAATAATTATGATGACTACTTAAGGTAATCCTCTAACTAGGACTTGGTCAAAATATCTTGATTAAATCATGTCACCGATAGAATAATATATACTTAATTCAGCAAAAAAAGAATAATATTCTCAAGTACCTACCTCTATGCTTTTCAACTTTTTTTAACTGAAACAAAAAAGAAAAAGTTTTCAACTTAAGTGATTGGCTACACAATCGGCTGCTTCTAGAAGAAGCACTATATCTGGATACCAGCTTCTTGTCTTCGCGGTCACTACTCACTACATCAGAGACGGAGCCAGAACTTAGAGTTAGAGGAGACGGCTTTGCTGTTGGTTGTGTGCAGTGACTTCGACCTTCAACTTTGTTGCTACTTAATCGCTTAGCTGCTAATTGTTTAAAATTTTTTAAAGGGTCAAATTGTTTGTTTTAAGTAAAATTGGTTGACTAGGCTTTTTTTTTTTTTTTTTTTTTTTAGTTTTAGTGTTGATAATTTTTGTTGTTGTACTAATTTTTTTGGGCTTGTATATTTCTTTTTTAGATTTTAGACTTATAAACATTTTTTAATGGTCTTTAAAATGTGGAAAATGTTTGAACTACAAACTTTTTTACAAATTGCTGATAATGTAAGTGGTAATCCCAAATGCGAACCAATAAGAATTTGCTACCTTAACCGTTTGTAAAAATGTTATAGAAAAAATTGTGACTATAACAATACTCTTAAAAGAATCAATGATATTTTTAAGGGATCAAAAGTGTAATTTTCTAAAACAAAACTGCTAAAATTAGTACCCATATATATAATAATATTTTTATAAAAAAAAAATTGGGGGGCCATTGCCCCCCCAAGTCCAACCATGGCTCCGTCCATGCACTACACCACCAATCACCACACCAACTTTGCTATTATCACCACCACTACCACTTCCACAATCACCAGTAAGGCCCACCGTGCTTATATAAAATAAGGATTTACTAACGTGTACCCTTAAGGCATACATTAGTAAATCCCTATTTTATATAAGCATGATGGAGCATACATTAATAAACTATTTTATAAAACTTTTTATGAAAAAATGAAAAAATAATTAACTGGTTTAACATTTTTTTCAATTTTTCATAAAAATATTCTCAAAATAGATAAGTAATATGTAGAGCACACATTAACCGAACTCAGACAAAATATTAATAACTTTCCATGTGAGCCAAACAAAATAATATTTTTAATTCGGAGTCCTTTTTCAAAGATGTAGTCCATCACACACTGTTATCAAAAAAAAAAAAAAAAGTCCAACACACACCCAGACAAAAATAATATTAAAAAAAGTTTGTGTTCTTCAATATTGTTTTTGGAAGGTGAGAGAGTGTTTTCTTTTTGATAGAAAAGGTTTAATCTCTTCCTGATTAGCTTGGAAAAGATATTTAGGATGATTAATTGCTACATCTAGCCAATAATGAACTCATCTATCAAAGAAACCATCTGCTTGCAAACACACTCATAAAGTACATAATAAGCTGAGTTCGTTACAGTCGAGAGAATCTATCAATTGCAACAGAGTGTAGCAAGCATAGCAACAGTCACACACACAACAGAAATGCATCTTGCAGTAAGTTGCAACAGAGTAAGAGTATTACCAGCAAAGAGATAGAGGCAGAAATTGCGGCAACAGCGAAAGAACCAAGGAAAGAGTCAGCAACTATTGCTCCAATGATCGGAAAAAAATTGGTGCTACCATTCGCTATGTTATAAATCTGAGCTGCGTTTATGCTTTTCACATTGAACACCTGAATCAGAAAAACGATCAGGTTTGCCAACCATCCTACGCCTCCAAGTGTGAAGCCCGCCGCCGCTCCTGGTTGACATAAATAGAAATAAGGCACATATTGGTCCAACACATTCTGTGCATGTATGTGTGTGTTTGTGTTTTAGAGAGAGAGAGAGAGAGAAAGAGAGACCAGTGATGAAGGGGAAGGTGATCCAGCCACCACGTTTGGGACCAGAGCTCGAAATTTGGGCTTCTCTACCTTCCATATTGCAGTTGCAGGTCAACTAGTGCTAATTCCAAGTGAGATGGAAGGTGTTTGCTTCTTGTTATATGCTAATCAAGTCGTATGATTTGTCAGATTCCTGTGGTATCTTCACTCCTTGTCAGAGAAAATATTATGATTAGTCCATTATGAGTAATTTTTGTGCCACACCAAAAAAATAATTTTATGAATCATTACTAACCAAAAAATAATTAAATTTATATCAAGAATCAAATATTATGGCTTAAGAATAAAATCTAACAAAAAATTATTATTATTCTATTAGAATAGAATAATATTTTAAAAAAAAAAAAAAAGCAAAAGCTGTGAATCATTGAGTGCGCTAGCAGTAGGGAGGTTTTCTTTCTGATCTGTGCAAAAACTATTCTTGCACGACATAGGTAAGTGGTTACGTCAGTAATCAGCATAAGTAAACAATCTTACTAATTTTTTATACAAGTAAACAAACATAACCAATTGGCTAATTGACTAATTGCTTTTTACTGCAGTTAGTGCCTTGCATCATTTACTTTTACATCCAACTTCAAGAATTGACAGCGTACTAGCAGTACTCTAGCACTACTGAAGCCTTTTCACTGATCACAATCACACCTATTTATTTTTATGGTAATTAAACAAACAAAAGTTAATCACGGTTTATTCTCCATCAATCACAACTCGTCACATGGGTGAATTGTGACCAATATTGTGCCTTTTGGTGTAGCACAAAAATTTTACTTCGTGGACTACCGGGATTGTTTATAAATTAAGAAAGTGAATAAATGTCTACACCAAAAGACAAAATCTATTACATATACTATATAGTTTTTTTTTTTTTTTTTGCTGAATACGTTTTACTAAATAGTCAAACTCACGATTTATAAAAATAATTTGTGTCTTACACCAAAAGATGCTCACAATTCTGTGAATATCCTTTGTTTCTTTTTTTTTTTTTTTTTTTTTGGTTAAACCACCCGGTATCCGGAACCACAGGGGCTCTGACTAAATCCGGATTCGAGCCGGGTAGGACCACAAGGGCGGCAAAGCTCTCCCAACCGAGTTTTAACGCAGCTGCATGCCCAAGGCTCGAACACGAGACCTTGGTTAAGCTAGGACAACCCCTTACCAGTTGACCAACGCGCTCGGTGGTCTTTATTTCTTTCTTAATGAATAAATATCCTTTATTTCATGTCTTAAATGGGGGTCATTCTCCAGTACCCCTCTTTTTTTTAGGGGGTACAGTACCCACATGAATTTTAGCCATTAGATTTATTTGTTTTAATCTTAGCCGTTTGTATCATTTTAACAGGATATCAGTTACCGGTCAGTCAGGTTAACATATAAAACCAAAAAAAAAAAAAAAAACATATGGTTCTTCTTCTCTCTCGCATCGCATCTGATCTGAAGCAGGTTCTTCTCTTTCACCGTCTCTTCTTTCTAACCTTCATTGCTGATGTTCTTGGGTAAATCACTGAATCTATTTGCTAGCATCCTGTTTGGATCTTTGGATTTGGATTTGAGGGGCCAAATCCAAATCCTTTGTTTGGATATCTTAAAAAGAGATGGATTTGGATTTGATCCAAATCCATCTAGGATTTGAGGCATTCAAATACCTTGATTTCAAAGCCTCTCACGTTCTTCTTCAAGGAAATGCTCTCTTCTACGTTCTGAAACTGAAGCCACCATCGTTCCCAGGGTTTGTCTCTCTCAATTCATCTTGTCCTCTTAAATGTCTCTATTTGTCTCTTCCATCAGTTGTAAATCTGAATCACAAAATATTGATAGGATTGTCTAGGTTTATCTATGCGTATATGGGTTCCGTTTGATTTGTTTGTGGGTTTTGTTTGATTTGCTTCTTATTTTTTGTGGGCTTGTATCTACTGGTAAGGCTAGGAACTGGGTTGGTTTAGTTTTGTTAAGAAATTGTTGAAATGCAAAGTGTTTGATGAAATGCTTCTATGAGCTGGAATTTCTAGGAGATACTTGTATGAGTCAATGATACAAATTTTAAAAGTTGTTCCTTTAAAAATATTAAAAATTCAGACTTTAACATGTTTTTTTTTTCTTTTATTAGACCAAGAAATTATCAAAATCTTAAATTTTGTTATCAATAGTTAATTTAATGTCCAGGTTACATATTCAAAGCATCAATATAACCATTCCATTCAAACTGCATTGAAAATTTTTCAAACTGAATTTATGCGAAGTAAATGATGTAGTCCAGATTGCCACCCCTTTCTCTGTCTATAATTTGTATCCATCTAAGTGCTCCATAGTCATAATTTATCATATTCTTAGTTGTTTATCATCTTCATGATGATAATGTAAAGGTGGTACACCATTGTGATTGAATCTTTTAATCTTGACTGAAGGCAGACATCAGGTAATTTTGTTACTAGCCTAGTCACAAACTCGCAATGAGGGATATTCAAAATAAGCTTGTGACAATTAACTCAAAGCCAAAACATGCAAATACTAAAATAACAAGGAGAACTTACCACTACAAAATATAGATAGTTTTCTCATTAAGCTTGCTAAGGTTGAAAGTGGTACTAAATTTCTGTTTTTTTTTTTTTTTTTTTTTTTTTCAATGCTTTTGCTTTTTTTGTTTGTTTGTGTGTGTGTGTGTTGGTTGTTTCTTAGATTTGGTTGGTTTTTGTATCAAATTTTACAGGCTCTGAGTATGCTAGGTCATAGGCTTGGACCCTAGTTAGCTTCAAACTCCTTTGGTTTGTTGTAGAACACTGCAGAGTCATACAGGCAAGGTATACACATATACATGTACATATATTCTTTGTGTTTGTGTTTGACTGTTTTGGTTAGGTTGTATCAATTGTATAATTGTATTGCTGGAAATGGTGACTAAATTACTAGAATGAGTTAGAAATAGTTTATTGTACTTTACACTTTCAATTTTGAATTATCAATTTTATCCCTCGGTCAATCAACGGGTAGTTGTCCCTATTATTAGTGGATTGGATTGTTGTCACTCTTCTAAAGGTACTGAGAAATTCCGAGGAAAATAAAATGCAATCTTTATTGTAGAGTGGCTTGAGTGGAAATTATTTCTTGGATTTTCTAGTTGTGGAAATTCTGTAATTCAAAGTTGTAGAAAAAATAAAAATAAAAAATTTTCTCATTTTTCCAAGAGATAATTTCTGGAACCATTTTGGTTATATCTTTAACGAGACATCTTTGTGTAATATACCTTGGATTTAGAAATCTTTCTCTTTTGATAAGTAAAATGTAATAGCAACTCCTTGGCATTTAAAATTTATGAAACATTGAGATGGTACAGTGACTACTCTATTGGCAAGACATTGTAGATTGACAAAGCACGTTGCCATGCATTTACAAATATTATCTTGTTTTAGTTGATTAAGCTAGATATTTTTATGTACAGATTAATATTTGCTAATTAGGATTCTTAGTTGTCCCTGTTATTATTGGGTTGAAGTGACATTAGTTTCTGAGATTGCTATAGTGACATAACATGCATGAAGTTTTTTTTATTAGCTATAGATTCTTATAGTTTGTATCTTAAAAAATAAATAGAGACAAAAATGAGATGGAAGAGATATGTCCACTCAATGAAAACATAGTAGAGAGGAGATGGAAGTATTTGAGGAAGAGGTAATGAGGTGAATTCTCCTAATGCACACCAACCATGTCAACATTCAGTATAAACAAGTTATGTAGCTGAGCCTCGTAAAAAAAAAAAAAAAAAGAGTAGGAAAAATTCATGTCAACATTCCCTAAATACTCTTCCTCCTACCTATATAGTTAGTTGTTCATGTAGTGGCTACATTAATTTTTCTTTTTCATTTAATGTGCAGAGTTCAAGTTCCCAGCCATCAAACCTAGTTCATTCCTTGTCATATCAGCATCCGCTATATTACCATTGGCAAGCACCCTTCCTCAATCCACAAATGGAGGTATGGTAGAAAGGATTTAGTCCCAATATGATTATTTTAATATATATCCTAAAGTCACTTGCTTTGTTTCTCTTTTGACATAGTGTTTGCAAAGTTCTCAAGAGAATACTAAATTACTAATGTTGGTTATTCATTAGTACCTGGCCTAATTATAGGTCCAAAACAATTTTCCATGCCGAAACAATCATCAAGCTTTTGTATGAGCAACAAATCCAACCAATTGTTTTTTCTTTTAGGTTTGCATTATTAGTTGACCCTGTCCGTATTCACATTACTTGGAAATTTTTTAATCTTTTTTACTTTGCTTTATCAATTTACAGGAGCTAAATTTGGTAATGGAGAGCTTCCTTCAAAACAAATCTCAGTGCATTATAAGTTTCTATAGCTTCTGAGCAACTATTTGAGCTAATTGGCTACAACTATGATCTTTATTTGTAAAATTACCAAGTAGTTGACGAGAAAATTGTTGCAGAAATATTGAATGTAATTTTTAAGTATTGATAGCATCACATTTTGGCAGACTTTGAAATCTAAAATTATTTTGAAATGTAGTCATAGCTTGCGGCTAGTTTGGTGTGTTTTTGCTTTTGCTTGGTTGCTTCATTTTGTTATTTCCTGACAAGAATATCATTAACTATTTTCATTAGAATGCATAATTTATTTGCTTCTCAATTTTACTCTCCCTTTCCCTTCATATTTTGGATATCAAGTTCTTCAAGAACACGCTCTAAGGCCTAAATTTATTTTAGGTTTCAATTTCAAGTTCTTCAAGAAAACACACTAAGGCCTAAATTGTTTTCTTCTTTAGAATTCACAGCTACAACATTGTATGGTCTAAATATATAGCTTGTTTGGAATCATTTAGAGGAGCAAATGTTTCCTAAAAAATAACGTTTGCTTTGGGTCACCTTTTTCTTCATTAAGAAAATTTAACACCATAAAGGCACCAAAAAAGCTGAGATGTGTTTGATTAAAATATCAATGAGATGTCAAAAATCATCAAGTTGTCTTGAAAAAATCTAACATGACCAAAATATCTTTACAATCACTAAAAAAATCCAAGATATCACTCTAACATGGCCAAATTGAGTGGTTTTAATGCTATTATGGTAATTTTCAAAATATTTAGTATTTTAATCATTCTAGGTATTTTCAGCGCTACTTTGTTCATTTTCAATGTTTTTTTATTATTAATTTTGAAAGTTTAAAAAAGTATTTTAGTCATTTTATAGGTTAATGAAGGTATTTTGGTAATATTTGAGGCATCGGGGTATCTTAGTAATTTTATATATTTTTAGGACTATTTTTTTAAATCATTAATTTCTAGGGTATTTTTGTTAATTTTCAAGTTTATAACTATTTTTTGGAAAAATTCATTGCTAACATTTTAGTTACTACCAAGATTGTTATGAATCAACAAAAGTATAGTCATATGTGATATTGGTACTATCTAATATGACTAAAAAATAATAAAACTATTGAATATAACAAAAGTATGATCATATGTGATTTGGTACTGCCTAATGTAACATTAGAACCATCAAATGTGAGAAAAAAAATAATGGTACCACAAAATATGACAAAAGTATAATCAAATGTGATGTTGGTACTACCCAATGTGACAATGAAACTATCAAATATGAGAAAAAAATTAGGGTACCACCGAATGTGACAAAAGTACAATCAAATGTGATGTTGGTATTGCCTAATGTAACAATAGAACTGTCAAATGTGAGAAAAAGATTTCGAATACGACAAAAGTATTATCAAATGTGATGTTGTAACTACAAAATGTAAGGATGGAATTGTCAAATGTGAGAAAAAATAGGGGAATCACTAAATGTTACAAAATAATTGTCACATGTGATGTTGGAACTACATAATGTGAGGATGGAATCATCAAATATGAGGAGAAAAAAAAAAGGAAATGGCCAAATGTGACAAAAGAACTGTCACACATGATGTTGGAACTACATAATGTAAGGATGAAACTGTCAAATGTGAGAAAAAAAATAAGGGAACCACCAAATGTGACAAAAGAACTGTCACATGTGATATTGGAACTACACAATGTTACAAAATAATTATCACATGTGATGTTGGAACTACATAATGTGAGGATGGAATCATCAAATATAAGAAAAAATAAAGAAATGGCCAAATGTGACAAAAGAACTGTCACACGTGATGTTAGAACTACATAATGTAAGGATGAAACTGTCAAATGTGAGAAAAAAAAAGTAAGGGAACTACCAAATGTGATAAAAGAACTGTCACATGTGATATTAGAACTACACAATGTGATAATGGAACCATCAAATGTGAGGATTTAGTAACCTAGTATAATTCGTTGTTAACATTTTAATTATTATCAAGATTGTTATGAATTGATAAAAGTACAGTTATATGTGATGTTGGTACTGTCTAATGTAACTAAAAAATAATAGGACTATTTTTTTTTTTTTTTAGAAGAAAATAATAGTACTATTGAATATAACAAAAGGATGATCATATGTGATTTGGTACTGTCCAATGTGACGTTAGAACTATCAAATGTGAGAAAAGAATAATGGTACCACCAAATGTGACAAAAGTACAATCAGATGTGATGTTGGTACTACCCAATGTGATGATAAAACTGTTAAATGTGAGAAAAAAATTAGAGTACCACCGAATGTAACAAAAGTACGGTCATTTTTTTAGGTTCTAAGAATATTTAAGTAATTTTTTAGGTTATGAGGTCATTTCAGTCATTTTTTAGGTTTCAATATCATTATGTTATTTTTTTGGTTTAAAGGGTCTTCTAGTAGTTTTAAAGGGTTTCAAAGGTATTTTGATCATTTTCAAGTTTTATGGGGTATTTTTGGTCATTGTTTTAGGTTTTTTGGTTATTTTGATAATTTTTTATGTTTTAGGGTAGTTTCATAATTTTTTTTAGGTTTTAGGGTCATTCGGTTTTAGGTTTCTAAAGATATTTTGATCATTTTTTAGGTTCTAAGGGTATTCCGGTAATTGTTGAGGTTTTTGGGGGTATTTTGGTCATTTTCAAGTTTAATGAGGTATTTTGGTCATTTAAGTTTCAATGGTATTTCAATTTTTTTTAAGGTTTCAGGGTCATTTCAGTAATTTTTAAGGTTCTATGGGTATTTTAGTAATTTTTTAAGTTTAAGTTGCATTACAGTTGTTTTTTAGGTTCTAAGGGCATTATTGTCACTTTTTAAGTTACAAGGTTATTTTAGTCATTTTCTAGATTTCATTGTCATTTAGGTAATTTTTTTTAGTATCTAAAGATAATTCAATAATTTTTTAGGTTTAGAGGGTATTTCAGTCATTTTTTTGATTTTAGGGTCATTTCGGTCACTTTTTAGGTTTTAAGGATATCGCAATAATTTTTTAGAGTTTCAAGGTTATTTTGGTAATTTTTAATTGTTAGAATGCATTTTGGTAATTTTAGTATATTTAAGGGTATTTCGGAATTTTAGAGACTTTAGGAGTATTTTTGTTATATATATTCGTTGATTATTAGGTAATTCGGTGGGGTTGGGTTGGGTTGGCTACGCCTATATGTAATGTTGGTACGACTTAATGTAACAATGGAACTATCAAATGTAAGTAAAAAAAAAGAGAACTATTGAATGTGACAAAAGTACGGTTATATGTGATATTGGTACTGCCCAATATGACGATGAAACTATCAAATGTGAGAAAAAAAAATTAAGGTATCACCAAATGTGACAAAAGTATGGTTAGAAGTGATGTTGGTATTGCACAATGTGAGGATAGAACTGTCAAATGTGAGAAAAAAAATAAAGGAACCACCGATTATGATAAGAGAACTGTCACATGTGATGTTGGAACTGCACAATGTGAGGATGAAACTATCAAATGTGAGAAAAAAATAAGGGATCCACCGAATGTGACAAAAGAACTGTCACATGTAATGTTGGAACTTCACAATGTAAGAATAGAATAGTCAAATGTGAGAAAAAAAAAAGTAAAAGAACCACTGAATGTGACAAAAGAACTGTCACATATAATGTTGGAACTGCACAATGTGAGAATGAAACTCTCAAATATGAGAAAAAAGTAAGGGAACCACCAAATGTGACAAAAGAACTGTCACATGTAATGTTGGAACTGCACAATATGATAATAGAATAGTCAAATGTGAGAAAAAAGTAAGAGAACCACCGAATGTGACAAAAGAACTGTCACATATGATGTTGGAACTACACAATGTGAGAATGAAATCGTCAAATATGAGAAAAAAATAAAGGAACCACCAAATGTGACAAAAGAACTATCACATGTGATGTTGGAACTGCATAATGTGAAGATGAAACTATCAAATGTGAGAAAAAAGTAAGCGAACCACCGAATGTGACAAAAGAATCGTTACATGTGATGTTAGAACTACACAATGTAAGGATGGAACCGTCAAATGTGAGGAAAAAGTAAGGGAACAGCCAAATGTGACAAAAGAACTGTCACAAGTGACGTTGGAACTGCACAATATGAGGATAAAACCATCAAATGAGAGAAAAAAAGTAAGGGAACTGCCAAATGTGACAAAAGAACTATCACATGTGATATTAAATTGCACAATGTGATAATAGAACCATCAAATGTGAGAAACAAGTAACCTAATATAGTAGGTTACCTATTAATGGGTACCATACCCCTTTTTTTGAGGGGGTACAGTAGAATTACTTCTTAAATGGGCGTGTACATAACAAGATTCTTATAAATTGAGTAATAAGATTCTTAGCACAGTTAATTGTCTGCACATATTGATGGTTATTTATCCATTCATTAAAAAAGCATTGGAATATTTACTGCAGTTTGTCTTGGCCTTGCCCATCATAATGCAGTCATCAAATATGTCAATTGGATCCAATTATTGACGTTGATTAATTCAATATTAATGGACCTGGATCCAACTATTGACGTTGATTAATTCAATTAATGGACCTGATTGGGAGTAAATTATAGTTGTAGTTGTTGAGATTTTTTAGAATTAAATTAAATTTTTTACGAGTAACTTCCTTTCCTTACTTTATGAAGTAATTTACTATCATTTTCTTATGTAATAAAAGAACCTAAAAAAATAAAATAAAAACCTATGTAAAAAGGTTTTTTTTTTTTTTTTTTTTTTTTGGATAAGTTGTTTATCAAACAAGACACTAATTGGTGTTTAATGTGAATAGAAATTGAACTATAGATTTCTTATTCGATGATAAAATATAAAAAAAAAAAAAAAAAAAAAAAAAAAAAAAAAAACTTTATTAAAGTTAAGTTAACTGAATAAAGGTCTCATTTGTAGATAATTAATCATGAATCTATAAGTTGGGAATTTCCATCCTATGCTTGGTGCTAAGCCAACAATATTTGTATCTCTATTTCTCTACTTAATGTTAAAACTCTGACATTTTTATCTCTTTTCGCTTCCGGGTCCTAGTTCCTAAATTTTATTTTTATTTTTTCCAGTGTATGGTGTTGACTTTACATCTTAATTTCTCAAAAGCATGTTTTGTTCATCTTGCATCATATTATGTTTAAGGAAATGGCTTGCACCAATTGCCCTCATCTCCAGTGGCAGCTCTAAGAATTTTTCTTAAGGTGATGGTTAAGAAACTTAAATAATACAAAATCTATAATAAAATAAAATAAATTAAAAACTTGAATATCGGCATTACAAAAATAAAAGCCCGTAAATGCATGAAATTTTATAATTTCCTTCTACTAAAAAAAATGAAAAAGCAAATAAGGACTAATGAAAGACAAAGTGGGAACTAAGAAAGCTAAAATAAAAAATAATAAAGTGGGAGAGAGTCTGAAATGATGATAGAAAAGAGAAAAGTGGAGAGAGAGAGAGAGAGAGAGGGAGAGAGAGAGAGAGAGAGAAGATTAGTAGATGGAGCAAAACCTGAAGTTAAGTAAATTTCAAGGGAAGTTGTTATCTAATCCTAGAGTTTATAGAAGATTAGTGGGAAGATTGCTATACTTGACTATTACTAGACCAGACATAGCTTATGTTGTGCATAAGTTAAGTCAGTTCATGTCAAAACCAAGAAAACCACATTTAGATTCTGCCTACAAATTTCTGCAATACATCAAAGGCTGTCCTGGTCAGGGTATTATATTGTCATCCAAGTCAAATTTTCGTTTGAAGGCTTACATGCAGATTGGGCTTCTTGTGTTGATACCAGGAGGTCAACTATAGGCTATTGTATATTCTTGGGTGACTCTTTAATCTCATGGAAATCTAAGAAACAGTCTATAGTATCTAGATCTTCTGCTGAAGCAGAGTATAGAGCAATGGCAGTGACTGTTTGTGAAGTGACTCGGCTGTTGGCCTTGTTAAAGGATTTGGAAATTCATCATCCTCAACCAGCGCTACTGTTTTGTGATAATCAGGCAGCTATTTACATTGGGGAGAATCCTGTTTTTCATGAAAAAACAAAGCATATAGAAGTTGATTGTCATCTGGTCAGAGACAAGGTGCAAGATCATGTGATTAGATTGTTCTTTACTCCCACACATTCACAGTTGGTAGATTTATTAACTAAAGCTCTTAGTAGTCAACAATTGAAATGTTTACTTGCCAAGATGAGTACAGTGAACATCCATAGTTCAGCTACTCATCTTGAGGGGGAGTGTCAAATTATTGTTAACTGTAGTAATCAGAATTAGAGGAAGAAGCAAGAATCAAACACTAAAAGGAAGAAGTAATGAGCTGTGAAGTATACTACAAGTAGTTTTGCATTGAGGACTTATCTTCCTTATGTCGTTTTGTAATGTAATTATTAGTTAGAATGTTCACACGTGAGGTAACAGCTAGTAACTAAATGTCACATGTGTGCCCTGATAATTTGTTTAGTCTGTTAGGGTGGTTAGTTGATTAATCTCTGTATAAAACCATCTTACTTGTACAGATTCAATCATAATAGAGAATCAAGAGAATTTCTTCAAACTCTCTTCTTTTTGTTTCTTTGTTCTGTGATTGATAGCAAGCCTTTCCTACTCTGAATTTCTTATACCGGAGGGGGGGGGGGGTGTTCCTTCTTATTACTTTTTTCATTTATTAAGTTGCAATTTTTTTTTGGTAAAATGATAAAATACAAACTTCAATATAGTCTCTTTTATAGTTCACAATAAAATCACACATACAGTGATCATAAAACTAGTAATATTGCCGACATAATAATTTACACAATTATTACCATGATTTGTTATGATTAAATCAACATCATTTCACCTTGGTCTACTATTAATTCGACTTTTATTATACACCAATTATAATAGTCCATATCAACAATTGTGAAAATATTAAATATGTACCCTAAGCCTATTAATAGAGAAATACAAGTGAGCTTCTTGCATTGCACCATGAGCATCACCTATTAGTGCCAGAATTACTACCTTCTTCTTCCTTTTCAACATTTTGATACCTGTATAAAGAAGCGCAAACCAAGTAATAACCAAAGTTAAGCACTCCCACCACAACTAACAACCAATACACATTATCTAGCCTCCCATTATTTATATTATTTGGTAACCATCCAGTAACCCTTCGGACAAGATCAATCAAAGCCGTGCTCAAATAAAAGGCAATCCCTATAATCATTGCAATCATTGCAGTTGATGTACTTCTAAGTGCCATAGGAAATTCTTGATAATATAATGCAATTTGTCCAGGGAAATGAAATGCTTCACCGATGCCAACCAAAACTAATTGTGGAAATAGCCACAAGGCCAACATGGGCACTATGGCCCCAGGCTGGCCTTGGAGATGGTGGGCTTGGGCTATTTTGAGTCGCTTAGCTTCCACTAGTGCTGAAATTGCCATGCTTAGAATGTTTAGCACATGTCCTAATCCTATTCGTTGGAGGGATGTAGGAGACCTACGAGTTAGCTTCTGCCACATAGGACATAGGAAGTGATCAATAATTGCAAGAAATACAGATGTGGAGATCATGCATAAAACTAGGATAGACCCAGCAGGGATTTGAAAATGAGGCCCAAGGTGGCGATCCATGGTTAAAGCTTGGAGGATTGTCAAACTGCCTTGGACTCCTATTGGGGTACTTAAGAATATACCTGATAACCATAAAGGGAAAATCCTAATAAGGGTTTTGAGATCTTCTACTTGTTGTATTGTGCATATCCTCCAAGGTTTCGCAATTGAACCATCCGATCCAACATCTCCTTCTGTTTTAAATGCTGCACGATTGAGGAACCTGCATTAAGAGTGTGTGTTTAGCTTTTGTTTGTCAAATAAATTATTGGCTTATAATGTTTATCATACTATTCTTATGTCAAAATGAATTATGAAACTTGAGAATTAAAATGATCTCCATATGATTTTGGTTGCATATTTCAAAACGTTAATGGCCATCATCTATGTTCTTTTTTCCATTAGAGCTTATGTGTTAGGTTGATTTCTGGGAGTAACCTCAAAGGTAAGTTGATTTGTTAAACTGAATTTAGTACAACCTTCTACTAGCTAGAGATTAATGTGAAAAATAGGCGTTTCGATTTTCTCCAAGAACTTCCCGTATATACCCCAGACAACCCCCTTTAGAGAAGGTGTGATTTGTCAATATTTTAAGTAAGAAAATTTTATTCAAATTCAATTCGATCCAAATACATTTACTACCATTGTAGTGCTCAAACCACCACCACCACCATAAGCAGCACTTCTATCATGTTGACCACGGATAGTGGAGTTCCAATGTACTAGTGTTCCATAATGACATAGGCATGAATGAATTAAAATAAGCAGAAGCTATATGTTGCATCCATAATGTTGCTATATATACCAGATAATTAAGTGGTTAAGGGAGGGTGACTACGAAGCTAGAATCATCTTTTTTTAGTTAGTCATGTAAACAACAAAACTGATTGTGATGATGATGCGGCAAAACACTTCTTATGAATCTAAAAACCAAATGAAAAGACAATTTAAATCATCAGGCAATAGCGCCAAAAACTTCACTTGGTACAAACCCTTGGCACACAGACATCACATGAAGATCTCCTTTTCAATGTGTGTTTGATCTACTTATGTTTATGATGACCTAATATGTCTTTAAATTTTTCTCAAAAAAAAATGTCTTTAAATACGTTTTGGAACCCTAGCGCTTGGATGTCTAGGTCTCGATTCATCATGAGCCGCAAACTAAGAAAGTATTTTGCCCGAGGCTTGACCAGTCAACTGGAATTGAGCTTTAATAAAGCTCAATTGGTTCAACGGCAATCAAGACCAGAGTCTTGACAGCTTTATAAGTAGTTTCTTGTGCCTTCAATGTAGTTCTTCTACCATTAATCTAGACACTAAAACTTGCACAACTCAATTACATGTGAACAAGGTTTTAGAAACGGGTTTGCTAGCACAAAAGTACATTTGACCCTAACAATATATATATATATATATATATATATATAGAGGGTTTAGAAAATTTGCTGAAGAGAGTGCATTAGAAAAGCGGGCAAATTAAAGTAGAAAACTGATCTTTTAGATAAAATGTGGCTAGTTGAATGAGAATGCTGTAATATCCCATTATGTGAGATACTAGATGGACATATATAGTGCATTGGCATGTGCTTAAATGCAAATTCATCGGAAGTATGAGTTCTTTGATGAGCTCGAAAAGAATGATCTCTAAGAGTCTAACGGCACTTCAAAATATATGTCCATAAAAAATTTGTTGGGAATTTTTGGATGCAAGTATAAAATAATAATGGTAACCAAAAAAGAAAAAGTACGATAATTATTTTCAATTTCAAAAGTGAATAATTTAATTTCCATAAGCAACAGTAATCATGCTGTTCAATACTAAGGACACAAACTTCAATTTCTTAACCTAGAACGTTGGCTAAAATTTCATTCAAAGTTCTAAAGATTGGCACCTGGAAAGTAATTGTAGCAGTTATTTGTAAAATCATGATTGTATAGAGGCCAAGTTTACAAATATTAATAACTCAACTTCATACCTGAAGCTCATTTTAGGTATTGTAGCTGTTTCTGTGATTCCATCATGCTTGTAGTAGTAATCCTCGATGTTGGATGAGAGTTTAATCTTCCATTTTTGAATAGTGGCAACAATAACACGAACTATACTTGTGAATGGGCTCCCTTGTGGCTTATCATGAAGGTAGAAGCGGTTTCCCAATAAGAGAAAGGCCAAGCCAATGAAGTTAGTAATTGCACATATGCCAAATCCCACTCTCCAACTTACATTATCCTCAATGTAGACAATAGCCGTGTTGCTTACCGCAGAGGCAAAATAGAAAGTAAAGAAATACCAGTTGAAGAAAATTTCTCGATCCTTTGGCTTATCAAATTGGTTTGCTCCCATTGTTGCAATAGTAAAACGTGTACCTCCCAACCCAAAAGTTGCCATAGCTAAACCAGTGTATAGGACTGCATATTGGACATTCGAGGGTGGTTTGCGCAAGCTTGATCCATTATTACATGACTGAGGTCTCAGGGGATCAAGTATTACAGTCAAGGTTATGAGAATTATGCCCTGCAAAGGTAAATAGTTTGGATTATAAGAATGCTACTTATTGTACCTGTTCAAGTTGTAGCTTTAGTATTGCCTTAGAATAGAAGAGGGCAGAACCACAAAAAAAATGCTAATTATCCGTTTGGCTAAGATGTATTAAAATCATACTTACGCGTTTGGTAAAATCTTTAAAAAACAATGTTGTTTTTGTCAAGTACACGTTTGGATAACAATGGTATAAAACTATTGTTGGGTGCAAATTACCAAAAAGAGCTTAACTATGTTGTTAGGTTATCCTATCATTTTTAATGCAATAAAACATTAAAATGCAACAACAACAATAATAATAATTCACAAAGAATTTTGAGAAATGTTATAGTCACAATAAAATCTCACATCATCCTCACAACACCTTTAGTGTGTTAAGCTTTACAATAACAATAACAATAACAATAACAATAATTTAACTTCTTGTACTCCAAATTAGAGCATCCACAGCAGTAAAGTTAAAAATTTAACTTTTTAGCTCCACAAAAAGTTACTTTATCTATTTTACCTATACACATGCTGCAGCAGTAGATCTATTTTGGCTTTCAACACAATAAAATAATATAAACATCACAATAAAATAATATATCTCTTACAATAAAATAATATATCCCATTACCCAAAAAACATCAGCACCAACCACAACCACCTCTACCATCAGCCACAGCCGCCACCACCACCACCAATCCACAATAGGAAAAAAAATAATAATAAAACGAATATGAAATAAATGTTTAGTTAAGAGCTTTCACCAGAGAAGAAAGAAGAAGAAGAAAATGCAGGACGACTCGGCCGTGTCAAGCCCGGAGTTCCGAGTGGGCCAGCGAGCCCACTCAGCAAACGATCCAAGAAGAATCGGAACGGTGAAGTACGTGGGGCCCATCGACGGCCACGCTGGCGAGTGTGTCAGCGTGGACTAGGATACCGGAGAAGCCAAGCACGATGGATACCGGAGAAGCCAAGCGAGTGAGTCAGCGGTGAGATGGAGTACTGGGCGAGATGGGTCGGCAGCGTGGGACAACGATGAAGATGAACCCAAAATAGATCGGCGATGAAGATGAAGATCCAGAACAGATCGGTGAAGCAGAGAGTAGATGAGGGAGAGGAAAAAAAAATGAGAAGGAAAATGGAAGAAAGAAGAGAAGCCAGACAGAGAAAAAGAAATAAAGAGAAAATATTTTTTAAATGAAAGAGGGGAGATAAATTTAATAAAATAATTTTTTTTTTTTAGCTCTTATGAACAGTGTAGTAATGGAGCTAAAAAAAATAGATTTAGCTCCACTGTTGGAGCATGCTTTTTGGTATTTGAGGAGCTAAAAAATACCAATATATCAATATAGAACCACTGCTATGAGTGCTCTAATAAATTAAAAACAATTCATGTCAACAAAAAAATAAAGGAGCTCTTTTATAATTGGACTTTTTGTATGAGGTTTTTGTCTCACAAGACCAATAATTATGATGACTACTTAAGGTAATACTCTAACTAGGACTTGGTCAAAATATCTTGATCAAATCATGTCACCAACAGAATAATATATACTTAATTCAGCACAAAAAAAAAAGAATAATATACTTAAAAATATAGATTCTAATAATAATTATCTCAAGTACCTACCTTATGCTTTTCAACTTTTTTTTAACTAAAACAAAAAAGAAAAAGTTTTCAACTTTAGTTATTGGCTACACAATTGGCTACTTCTAGAAGCACTATACCTGGATACCTGCTTCTTGTCTTCGCGGTCACTACTCACTACACCATCAATCACCACACCAACTTTGCTAATATGGCCACCACTACCACTTCAACAACCGCCAGTAAGGCCCACCATACTTATATAAAATAGGGATTTACTAACGTATGCTTTAAACCACCAATAAAGCCCACCATGCTTATATAAAATAGAGATTTATTAATATGTACTCTTAAGTCATACATTAGTAAATCCTATTTTATATAAGCACGGTGGGGTATACATTAGTAAATTATTTTATGAAATTTTTTATAGAAAAATAAAAAAGTAATTAATTGATTTGATAGTTTTTTCAATTCTCTATAAAAAAATTCTCAAAGTAGATAAATAATATGTAAGGATTAACCCAACTTAGCCAAAATATTAACTTTCCAGGTGAGCCAAACAAAATAATATTTTTAGTTGGGAGTCTTTTTTCAGAGACGTAGTCCATTACACACTGTTATCAACAACAAAAAATAGTCCAACACACACACCCACATAAAAATAATATAAAAAAAAGTTTGTGTTCTTCAATATTGTTTTGGAAGGTGAGAGAGTGTTTTCTTTTTGATAGAAAAGGTATAATCTCTTCCTGATTAGTTTGGAAAAGATACATAGGATGATTAATTGCTACATCTAGCCAATAATGAACTCATCTATCAAAGAAACCATCTGCTTGCAAACACACTCATAAAGTACATAATAAGCTGAGTTCGTTACAGTCAAGAGATCTATCAATTGCAATAGAGAGTGTAGCAAGCATAGCAACAGGCACACACACAACAGAAATGCATCTTGCAATAAGTTGCAACAGAGTAAGAGTATTACCAGCAAAGAGATAGAGGCAGAAATTGCCGCAACAGCGAAAGAACCAAGGAAAGAGTCAGCAACTATTGCTCCAATGATCGGAAAAAAATTGGTGCTACCATTCGCTATGTTATAAATCTGAGCTGCGTTTATGCTTTTCACATTGAACACCTGAATCAGAAAAACGATCAGGTTTGCCAACCATCCTACGCCTCCAAGTGTGAAGCCCGCCGCCGCTCCTGGTTGACATAAATAGAAATAAGGCACATATTGGTCCAACACATTCTGTGCATGTATGTGTGTATTTGTGTTTTAGAGAGAGAGAGAGAGAGAGACCAGTGATGAAGGGGAAGGTGATCCAGCCACCACGTTTGGTACCAGTGCTCGAAATTTGGGCTTCTCTACCTTCCATATTGCAGTTGCAGGTCAACTAGTGCTAATTCCAAGTGAGATGGAAGTTTTTTGCTTTTGTTATGTGCTAATCAAGTCGTATGATTTGTCACATTCCTGTGGTATCTTCACTTCTTGTCAGAGAAAATATTATGATTAGTCCACATTGGCCTACCGTGGTTGTTTATAAATTAAGAAAGTGAATAAATACTTTATCAAAAAAAAAAAAAAAAAAGTGAATAAATATGTACGTCAAAAGACAAAATCTATTACATATTACTATATATATATATATATATTTCTTTTTTTTTTCCCTGAATACATTTTACTAAGTAGTCAAACTCACGATTTATAAAATTATTTGTGTCTTACACCAAAAGATGCTCACAAACCTGTGGATATCCTTTTTTTTTTCCTTTTTAATGAATAAATATCCTTTATTTCATGTCTTAAACGGGCGTGTACATAAAAAGATTCTATAGATTGAGTTATAAAATTCTTAACACAGTTAATTGTCTGCACATATTGATGGTTATTTATCCATTCATTAAGAAAGCATTGGAACATTTACTGAAGTTTGCCTTGGCCTTGCCTATCATAATGCAGTCATCAGATATGTCAATTGGATCCAATTATTGACGTTGATTAATTCAATTAATGGACCTGGATCCAATTATTTTATTGACGTTGATCGGGAGTAAATTATAATTGTAGTTGTTGAGATTTTTTAAAATTTAATTAAATTTTTTACGAGTTACTTCCTTTCCTTACTTTATGAAGTAATTTCCTATCATTTTCCTATGTAATAAAAGAACCTAAAATATATATATATAAAAATAAAAAAAAACCTATATAAAAAGTTTTTTTTTTTGATAAGTTATTTATCAGACAAGACACTAATAGGTGTGAAAAGCAATCTTTTTCACGCCAAAACTAAGAAAAACTTCAATTAGATTTTAAATTGGATTCTAATTGTTGTCTAATTTTGTGTCATGTGTCCTGTAGGGTCTCGTTTTTCAGCCCAATACCACACGGTGGGTGAGATCTTGGACTGGCGGGCCCGATACAATGAATTTGTAGAGAGTGGGCTAAAAAGCTAAGCCTTAGTGGACGGATAATCGTTAGTCATGATATTTATAGCGATTGCGCAGAGATGAACTGAGCTTATTCAAAGAGATTTTCTCCTTGGCGTAGTTTGGGTGGCTCCTGTGCTTGAGCCCGGAGAGAGACCCCCTTCTGGATTGCTTCTTCCTCCTTTTATACTAGCTTTCCCTCCCCCTTGAATGTCCACGTGTAGGTTGAGATTCATAGGGCTGATACTTGTCCCATCAGCCCATACCCAAAGTGGTTGGGAGTGGTTGTAAAGGCTGAAAAGTATGGTTCTGTCAGGTGCAGAGTACTTAATTGCAGTAATGATAGCCTTTCCCTTGTTCTTTGTCGTTTTAGTACTTTTCCTGTTTAGCGAAATGACCCGGAGTGTCATCACTAGGACCGAGTTGCTCCCTTTGTCCTCGGCTACATTTATGGCCAAGGAGGGTCCTTCCCATAGCCAAGGAGGATCCTTCCCATGGCCAAGGGGTGGGCCTTCCTTGGATCGGGCCTTGGGCCCAGCGTAAACATTGACATGGGCTTCCCGGTTTTATACCCCCCACAATAGCCCCTCAAAATCCTGCTGTCCGGCTCCTCGGACGGAGAGGAGGGTTTTGGTGACGTTGGGCCTATGTCATGGCTTGCCAAGTCTTGTCCTTCATCAATGCCGGAGTCTCTTCGCTTGCCTGAGGCACGTTCCTGGCTGTGAGACATTCTTTTAGTTTACCCACGCCACGTTCCTACCGTTTCGGTACATGAGGCGCGCCTTCATTAAGGTCTCTTTACGAGGCGACGCAAATCCAACGGCTGAAGACTGCTTTGGGAATTGAGCGGGACTTATCTCGTTTATAGTTTTTCTTGAAGATTTGGACAGATCAAATGCCAACAGGCTAGCCCCCTATATAAGAAGCACGGTGGGAGGTCATTCCCTTTATTTGCAGACCCTTTAACCTTTTCAAATTCCTAACCCTCCAATTGTGCCCAAAGTCCCCATTACTAGTGTGACTGAGCCTTAGAAGGTGAAATGGTCAAGGCTAGGGTGAGGGTGAAGGAACCACACCCTCTTCAGAAACCTTGGGCATCTTCGAGATTCAAAATGGCCCGGTCAGGGCAAGGGAGACAAAGACTCAAGACACTTCTTCTCTTCGATAAGGCAAGAAAGGAGCCTCTTCTTCCTTCAGCCAAAATCCGAAGCAGGTGGAGGTCGCATCAGATTTTTGGTGCGACAGCACTGAGATTTCCCATCGCCGATACCATCCGTGCTTGCTCGATTGCTGCTAGTACGATACTTGCTCGATTGCTGTTAGAGCAGGTATGGGGATTTGGCATCCCCACTTCTTCCTCTCTTCCATCACTGGTGCCATCCAGACTTGCTTAGTCGCTGCTAGAGTAAGGTTGTGGACCAGGTGCCTCTGCTTCTTCTTCTCTTCCATCACTAGGGCCATCCAGACTTGCTTAGTCGCTGCTAGAGTAAGGTTGTGGACCAGGTGCCTCTGCTTCTTCTTCTCTTCCATCACTGGTGCCATCCATACTTGCTTAGTCGCTACTAGAGCAAAATTGAAGGATCTATCGTTCCCGTGTACTCCCCCCCTTTTTTTTTTGTTTCTGTAGTTAGCTTCTGGTATAGGCTTGTCTAAGCCCCTTTTTTGTATGCTGTACTACTTCTTTGTCTAATAAAAGATGACTTTATCTCATTTTGTGTATTCTTTCTATTCTGCAATAATTATTTTGTGAATGAATGTGCTGGTGTCTTTTCCTTTCGAACAGTACTTAGGACCGATGCCCTTGTTAGCAAAAAGTTATCACTTTGAACTTATCAAAACTGACGGGCACAACAATGCCGACTTTAAGTAGGTTAACCATATGAGACTAACCAGGATAACAGCTACACATTCTGTATTGCGTATGGAGCGATCACCCGAGGACGTGTAACCTAAAATGAACTGCCCAAGGGGGTTGCCGGGCACTAGGGTGCTTTGCCACGTTTCAGATGATATTCATAGCCTTAACTTCTTTTAGGCATCCGGTCCGAGGACTGAGGCATGACTGTACTTGGTCTAAACACTTGGAAAGGCACCATTGTATGGAACATTGTGTGTTAATTTCCATGGAGCCGGGGGTTTGAGGACCGCGCGGGACTTCCATTCTATCTAGGACTTAAGCCTTTCTTGACGTAGTTAATTTCCCGTAGGTTTGAGTCCGAGGACTATACAAGACCTTGATTCTGTCCAACACTTGTAGTTTCTTTTAGTGACTAGTTTCCCCATAGGTTTGAATCCGAGGACCATGCAAGACCTTGGTTCTGTCTAGCACTTTCTTCTTGAAGTAGCTGGTTTCCCCATAGGTTTGAGTTCGAGGACCATGCAAGACCTTGGTTCTGTCCAACACTTGTATTTTCTTTTAGTGACTAGTTTCCCCATAGGTTTGAGTCCGAGGACCATGCAAGACCTTGGTTCTATCTAGCACTTTCTTCTTAAAGTAGCTGGTTTCTCCATAGGTTTGAGTCCGAGGACCATGCAAGACCTTGGTTCTGTCCAACACTTATATTTACTTTTAGTGACTAGTTTCCCCATAGGTTTGAATCTGAGGATCATGCAAGACCTTGGTTCTGTCTAGCTCTTTCTTCTTAAAGTAGCTGGTTTCCCCATAGGTTTGAGTCCGAGGACTATACAAGACCTTGGTTCTGTCCAACACTTATATTTTCTTTTAGTGACTAGTTTCCCCATAAGTTTAAGTCCAAGGACCATGCAAGACCTTGGTTCTGTATAGCACTTTCTTCTTGAAGTAGCTGGTTTCCCCATAGGTTTGAGTCCGAGGACCATGCAAGACCTTGGTTCTGTCCAACACTTATATTTTCTTTTAGTGACTAGTTTCCCCATAGGTTTGAATCCGAGAACCATGCAAGACCTTGGTTCTGTCTAGCTCTTTCTTCTTAAAGTAGCTGGTTTCCCCATAGGTTTGAGTCCGAGGACTATACAAGACCTTGGTTCTGTCCAACACTTATATTTTCTTTTAGTGACTAGTTTCCCCATAAGTTTAAGTCCAAGGACCATGCAAGACCTTGGTTCTGTATAGCACTTTCTTCTTGAAGTAGCTGGTTTCCCCATAGGTTTGAGTCCGAGGACCATGCAAGACCTTGGTTCTGTCCAACACTTATATTTTCTTTTAGTGACTAGTTTCCCCATAGGTTTGAGTCCGAGGACCATGCAAGACCTTGGTTCTGTCTGGCACTTTCTATTTTCTTTTTCAATGGAAATTTAGCGAACCGAGCTACTGGACCCGCGAGGATCAGCCCCTTGACAAATGTGTGGGGCACAGACTTGATGTTAGAAGCCCCCAGAACTGTGTTCCACATGGCGATCCTTCCAGTGTAATCAGTAGTTCGAAGTATAGACTTCAAGGGTAGTTGGGTTAGAACAACCACTATGTGGGCTTGGAAGTAATGGGGAAGCCTTCGTATAGCATGCACCACCGCCAAAATAATCTCTTTCGAGGGACTCTCGTTGACAGGAGCTTGATCCCACCATGACTAACCTCGCATTCACTAATGCACGAGCTTTCCCACAGACGGCGCCAATTGTAGGGTCTCATTTTTCAGCCCAATACCACACGGTGGGTGGAATCTTGGACTGGCAGGCCCGATACAACGAATTTGTAGAGAGTGGGTTAAAAAGCTAAGCCTTAGTGGACGGATAATCGTTAGTCATGGTATTTATAGCGATTGCCCAGAGATGAACTAAGCTTATTCAAGGAGATTTTCTCCTTGGCGCAATTTGGGTGGCTCATGTTCTTGAGCCCGGAGAGAGACCCCCTTCTGGATTGCTTCTTCCTCCTTTTATACTAGCTTCCCCTCCCCCTTGAATGTCCACGTGTAGGTTGAGATTCATAGGGCTGATACTTGTCCCATCAGCCCATACCTAAAGTGGTTGGGAGTGGTTGTAAAGGCTGAAAAGCATGGCTCTGTCAGGTGCAGAGTACTTAATTGCAGTAATGGCAGTCTTTCCCTTATTTTTTGTCGTTTTAGTACTTTTCCTGTTCAGCAAAATAACCCGGAGTGTCATCACCAGGACCGAGTTGCTCCCTTTGTCCTCGGCTACATTTATGGCCGAGGAGGGTCCTTCCCATGGCCGAGGAGGATCCTTCCCATGGCCAAGGGGTGGGCCTTCCTTGGATCGGGCCCTCAGCCCAGCGTAGACATTGACATGGGCTTTCCGGTTTTATACCCCCCACATGTCCTATCTAAGTTTTTTTAATTTTTGTTTTAGATGAGTTAATGTTGTGCAAAAGATGAAGAGTCTAATATAAAATATTAAAAAAAAAAAACATCAAAAATCCAATTAAAAAAAAAAAAGTAAACTCATTTTGTATATCCAAAAAAAAAAACAAAAAACAAAAAACAAAAAAAAAGAGTGAAACTCATGTATATCTCTATGACTTAAAAAATGTGTAACTCTTACACTAAGTATAATTAGAACTCATATACGTGTATAATTGTGATTATTTTTAATTGTACCGTGCATATGAATGAGTTATATATTAGTAATCAATTTATTTCACTACATAATTAATTGAGGGGTTAAAACAATCTTTTTCTCTCTTTTTTCTCTTTATTTGAACCCAAAACAGTCTTTTTCAATACTCAATGTATAAAATATTTTCTTTTAAAGTTGTCAATCAAAGCCACGTCCACGAAAGAGCGACCCTAAGGGTGTGTTTGGTAAAGTGAATTTTAGGGAGTATAAAAATAAAATAAAAAATAAAAAATAAAAAGAGAAAATTAGGAGAGAACTTTTGGAGTGTGTTTGGTAAGAAGGGCAGAGAGGAAAATGATGGTAGGGCTTAGGTGTTTTTTTCCAAAACCCACCAAAAAATTTTCTTTCCAAAATGGGGAGAAAACTAAGTGGGAAGAGTTTGATAGATAAATGATGAGAATGCCCATGTGGACTTGCACATGGGCTTCGTCCAAGACGTTTCTCTTTCTTTTTTTGGTCTGGATGTTGTCTCTTCCTTCTTTTCTTTTTCTTTCTTTCTTTTTTTTTTTTTTTTTTTTTTCTTGGACGTTGCCTCTTCCTTCTTCTTCTTTTTTTTTTCTTTTTTCTTTTGATTTCCTGAGCAAGCTTCGTCCAATACGTTGCTCTTCTTCTTCCTTTGTTTTCCTTTTTCTTTTTCTTTTACTTTCTTTTCTGTGTGTGTGTGTGTGTGTGTGTGTGTGTGTGTGTGTGTTTTTTTTTTTTTTTTTTTTTTTTTTTTTTTTTTTTGTTTAGATGTAATTTTTATTTTTTAATAAATTTGGGTGATTGCTTTTTTTTTTTTAATTGGGCATCATTTTTTAACAAGGGTATATGAGTAAATTTATATAAATTCACTTTTTCAATCCCTTCACTTTTCCACTCCCAACCAAACAAAAAAAAAAATTGAAATTAAATTTTTTTTCATCCTCTCACTTTTCTATCCTCCCACTATTATCTATCCTCCCACTTTCCTACCCTTCCAACCAAACAGACCTTAAGAACCTAAAAGCTTGGAAAATGTTTCTACTATACCAACCAAAATTGAATGTTTTGAAAAACCTCCACAATTTTTATTAAAGATCCTTATGTTATACTAAGCAAGAAAATGTAAGCGGGCAACAAAATTTCCTCATGAAGCAATGAAATAAAGTTCGTGCTTTGAATATTTCTCCCAAAAAAAAAAAGTTTGTGCTTTGAAACACAATCATGAATGGCTCAATTTTTGTACCACCATCCAGTCCACTAATGTAAGTCGCCTCTGCCAATATTATTTATGCACTCTATCGCTTGAAATCTGAAACTCATGCTCTATTTGGTAGGAATGATAAAAAACTAAGATGGTAGAAAATATAGGAACTATAGAAAAAGAGGAAAGAAAAAATTAATGTTTTTCTTCGTGTATGTTTGGTTGAAGAGGTGGAAAAGTGGAATGATAGAAAATAAATATATATTTGCTTTGGTTGAGAAAAATGATAATTTGTGGTAGGCCTGTCCACAGGTCGGGTTTATGCCCAACCCGAAACTGACCCATTCACTTCGGGTCCTCAATATCTAGACTCGCTACTAACCAGTAGGAGTAGTCGATTTGGGTGGGTCGGGCCTCAACAGGTAGCGGTTAGTCCTCGGTCAAAGTCGGGCTGGCCAAAACTCGCAAGATCTAGCCAAGATTTGGCTGAACCTAGCGAGATCTAGTCAGATCTATACGAGACTTGTCAAATGTCGATGAGATCTAACAAAAATTATCAAAGAACAAAGGTATTTTGGTATTATTTATTGGTCAGGTCAGTTGGAATCTGGTTTTCATGAGAACACCCACCAACCAACCCGCCAGTCTCAGTTTCTAGAGGCTAAGACCCACCATCGACCGTCACCAGTTTTCTGGTCGGGCTAAATGGGTTGGGCAGGTGGCGAGTCTAGTTGGACACCCTTAATTTGTGGTATACCTCTATTATTGAAAAAATGATAATTTGTAGAAAAAAAGTAGTGGACAATGACTTTTAAAAATGTCATAAAAGCCATTTTGAATTCACATTACTTTTTTCCTATCTTCTCTCTCCCTCCATTTTGGGGAAATTATGTTTGGTGAGTAGGGGTGCAATTCGTGTTCGCGTGTCAGGTTCGTGTCGTTTTAACTAATGAGTATTCGACTATATGAATCAACACTAACCCGATACGTTTATTAAACGAATTAACATTCCTCAACCCTAACATGACTTATTTATTAAACAAATCAATCGTGTCAACCCATTTATCATATTTTATCCAAAAAAAAAAAAAAAAAAAAAAAAAAACAACAACAACAACAACAACAACAAATTTTAGTATTAACTAAATTGATCTAAATTTTGAAAAACCAAACAAATAAATTTTTTTAATATAAAATTCAGAACTAACGAGTAAATACATCACAGATAATCATTTGAAATTAAAACATATCTCAATATTACAAATAATTAATCGCAATATGTTAAAGAAAGTAAACAACAACAACTAATAAGTTTATATACCTAAGATTTGAAGGGTAAATTGGTAAAATTTCATTTAATTAAAATGGTCAAACAGGTTCCATAGATTGGACACTAACTTGACCCATTTAATAAACAGGTCAGTCGTGTTAACCTGAATATGACATGAACTCATTAAGTCTCAACTCATAACCTACTAATTTCATGTCATGTCGTGTCGTGTTTGCGAGTCGTGTCAAATTTTGCCACCCCTATTTGTGGGTCTAGGTGGAAAATCATTCACCCTATTTTCCTTGCCTTTCATTTTCTCTCCTCACCTAAATAATGGAAACCACCTATCTCCCACTTCATTTTCCCTCCCTTGTTTTCCGTTTGTCATGCCGCCAACCCAACCAATAGGCAAGAAAAGCAACAACGGCCGTGCACTTGTAAAGTTTTCACCTAACAAGGGTGCAACTTGCAAGGACTTCACAAAGAGCAAAACTATCTTCAAAGAACCAGTAAGTAAAATCAAATCTCATTATCTTTGATAATTTAATTGCCAAAGTCTTCAAAGCATCAATCAATATAAAGTCCAAATTCCAGGTCAATTTTGCTAAATTCCATTTTTTTCCAAATTATTTTACTAAAAAAAAAGACTCTTTTGAAAGTTATTTAGTAAAATAGTCTCACTTGGAACTCAACTTTGTGAAAATTGAGTTTCAAGCACAACTAGACTAAACAAAACTTAAGTTCCAACCAACTACTGCTAATGTGGCGCAGCTGATGTGGCACTAATCTCACTTAGAACTCAACTTTTGAAAACTTGAATTCTTAGTAAATGAAACCCAGTTTTTACAAACTCAATTTCTTCGTAATTTTCATAATTTTATTGGTATTTGAACTTTTGCTGCAATTATTTTTTGGATGATCCAAAAAAAATCGCGGCAAAAGTTCATTCAACATATTCACTTAGAAGCAAGTTATGTGCGAGCATAAATACAGTTACCTCGACAGGTTATCTCTTCACATATTAACCAGGAATTGATACAAACTCATGATGAATTTGATAGCATTATTACAAATATCTTTTAAATGAATTTCAACTTTATTCCTCAAGAATTTCATTTTTGGAGAGATCATCATGACGAAGATTCTACGTCATCATCTTTTTAATGGGAGTACGCTCAAATGCAAACCTGTCTGCATCGCTAAGTCACAAATATCTTGAAAATTTTGTTTTGGGCCAATTTCCCAAATCACCACCAACCAAATGAATGATGAGATGTTACATATCCTACAGTTTTAAACTTCAGAAAATGATAAAAGTATTACAAAATTTATTATAGAAAACCTCAAATTAATGTGGCGAAAATTTGATATCACTTTTTATTTTTTTTAATTTCATAGTTACAACAGGGGAACTGAAACTCTAGCTAAATATCTCCCTTAAAAACACCAAAAGACCTAACGAGTTAAGCTGCAATTTTATATAAAAGTATGATGGCAATTTTTCTTTTTTCTTTTTTCTTTTTTTGCAGGAGTGATTGATACCACTTGAATAATATAATAAATCAATGTTTAAATTAATTTTTGGTTATAATTAATACTTCAATTTGTAATGCTTATTTTTCTCCACACCAAAAAAAACAAACAAACAAATAAACAAGGTTTATTTAATAAAATTTGTACTATACATAATATCACTGTTTAAACCTTTTTTTGTTTTTTTTAAGAACATATAAACTTCATATTAAAATCATATTATATGACGTTTTTATTCCAACCATCATGGACCATAAACTTGCTCTCTTTTTTTATTTCTTCTATAATGCAGAGTATTTTATATAAAAATAAAGATAAAGTTTAGTTACAAAATTAGTTGTAGTCTAAGGTTACAACCTTATTAAATATTTTTTTATTGGAGATGAATTTTGACAGACCCACCATTGGATTACATCTTCTTCTTATATTATTTATATTTGCAAAATTTCTAGAAAATTAAAGATCAATAGCTATGTCATCAATAAATTGTTTAAAATTACAAGTCTTATTAATTTAAAATTATGCATAAAATATAATCTTATAAATCATATAGTAAATAATATTCAATTGACACAAAATTTGACATATGTATTAAGAGCCGCCCAATCAATCTTATAAATCAATTGCTGATTCTAAATTATACCCTTTTAACGCAATAAAACGCAATAAAGAATTTCTCAGCAACCCATCATAAAAATCCACCCCATCAACACTGTCTTGTCATGTTAGGCTTATTAGCCATATTTTTTCAAATCTCCAACCACCACAGCCGCCCAATCAAAACCTTAAATCTGCATTTTCACTCACAACAGAAACAATCACATCTGAGCTAATCAACAACAAAATTAACAAGGTTATGCAAGGCCAAAAACTCATCAATTTCGTACAAACAGCCCACCATCACCATTCAGAATTTTCCACAACTACAAATTGTCAAGCTAGAATTAGTGGAAGTAAATTGAAGAGGTCAATTTGACCAATTGTAATACCTCGAGGGTTAAATATTTAAAATAATAGTATGATGGAGAGTGTTTGAAAATGATCCAAATCCCATAGGCGGGGAATGATTAGGCACACAGCTAAGTGTACACATAGTACACAACTATAATTATAAGGAAACTCGTGACTTTAAGTCATGATTTCTAACTTCAAATCATGACTTAAAGTAGTGAGTTCCCTTTTAAATAGCAACTTGTGTGTATTATGCATGTGTATGCTAGAATATGTATAATAGACACTACTCTGCAATTTGGCCACATTTAAATTTGATCTTCAAAATATTGAAGAAGAAATTTGTGTTCTTCTCGTATTTCTTGTTCAAAAAAGATTAGATCTAGTTGGGTTTCTATGATTGTAAGATATAAAATTTCATTTTTTAACATGGGTATTCCTTTTCCAATCTTGAATTTCGCAAGGGTCATTGAGTTTAAAATGGTTGATTTATCATGTGTACATGGTACTGAAGTAGTCTCAAAGAGAGGAGAGAGAGAGAGAGAGAGAGAGAGATATATATATATATATATATATATTTATGAGAATTTTGGATATTGAGTATTTTGTTATAGCATGATTACCATAAGCTTCTGAAAATTTTGCTTTAGTCCAGAGTTAGCAATCAAATGGATAGTGCAACCAAAGTCAAGATCGATTCAAGTATGTCACTACAATCGATATTACAATAAAAAGCACAAATAGTTTTTTTTTTTAATTGTTGATACAAGAGTCCGAACTTCATATGGTTAAATCAAGAGACATGGATGTGAATGTGTATATTCATGTTCAATTTATTAGAGAAATGAGGTTCATTTGATATCATCTCCACGCTTGCAGAGGACAAACAGTCAAACAGTGAGAAGGTTCTATAAGGCGATTTGGACAATTGCTTGGGATTGCCAAATGGAAGTTTTACACTTTTATGGACCCTTATTTAGGAGGACAATCTCTCAAACATTATATAGAAGGTGGGATTGGTACTTATTTTTGGCAGGATATAGACAATTGGGGAAATGTTGTTTGGGGAAGTATATAGGCAAAATTTGCCAGATAGCATGATTTTAGAAAATTTTAGGAAAGCAGCACACCGATGAAACTATTTTGTAAGTTAGACTATTTTTGGAACTCGAATTTGGGCTAAAACTCGTGTTCCAGAAATAGTCTAACTTACAAAATAGTTTCAAAAGCATGCTATAGACCAAAATTTTTTCTAAAAAGCTACTGTTCAGCAAATTTTGCCGAAGTATATATGTATTAATGGTGTTGCAACCTTCACATGTGACGTGTTCTTTTCTCTTGGGTTTTGATTTTTTATTTATTTATTTAATCTCTTTACTCCATTATGTACTCTCTGTGTGTTTTTATTTATTTTCTTTTTTATGAGGTTTCTAAAAAATGGAGAATTTGATTCAAATAATAAAAATAAAAATCTTGGTAAATAAAAAACTAACCTCAGATGATAGTTTTTAGCCTTTGTTAGGTGTGCTCACTAGTCACTACCATTGTGATTGGTGTTATGGTTGAAACTCCTCAGTGGAGTGCTTATCGTTGAAACTCCTTAGTGCAGTAGCCAAACCTCCTCTTTGTAAAACACATACACAAATATCTAAAATAATGATGACACAAAAGTCATGGGTTCAATTTCAAGAAAATAAGAATGAATCTTAGTCTTATTATTTTGAACCAAAGTTTATTGAATAGATTAAAACCAATGGATCATTCCCAATTTTCTGTCAAACCTGTAGAAGTCATTATTTTTTTGCAACTTTTGACCAAGTGAAAACCAAAGGTTCTTGAAAGTAAAAACTGTTAACACACTGCCATATTGCTACCTTTTTTAAATTGTAGAGTAAGGTTGCATTTGGAATAGTTTATATTGGGCAACTATTCTGTGGCGGCTCTAGGAATTTTGTTTAGGGGGGTCACTATAAAATTTTAATAAAAAGAAAACTTGAATATATTGAATTATCGAAAAAATAATAATAATAATAATACATAAAGTTTTACAATTTTATTTTACAAGTTTTCAAATTTTGAATGTTACATGATAGTTCATTATGAATATCTATTACTAATGTGGGTAGCTATGAATCTATGATCATTTTATTTTATTAAGTTTGTCTAACATTTTTATCTTTATATAGTTGTTATTATCTATTTGACTTTGTTTTCATAAAAATATTTTAGACTAAATGACTAATTTCAACCCTTATTAATTATTAATGCACACAATCACACTTATTCATACATAAATTATACAGCCTAATCTAAGTGTATATGTGTGCGAAACTCTCTCCTAAAGACTTGAACCCTGGCCCTTTCCCCCTACACCCTACAAACACTTATACTTGTGAAGTGACCATTGCACCAAGGGTGTGCAGTGGTAATGCTTGAACAATCATTAACTTTACAATTGTTTTCTTGAATTTTACTACTTTATTACAAAAAGTTATTATAATATGATAACAATACACACACATGTGGAGTGACCATGATTGTTCAATCATTAAATTTACTTGTGGAGTGACCATTGCACCAAGGGTATGCAGTGGTAATGCTTGAACAATCATTAACTTTACAATTGTTTTCTTGAATTTTACTACTTTATTACAAAAAGTTATTATAATATGATAACAATACACACACATGTAAAAAAATAAAAAAATAAACCTCTCTATTTCTTAATTATTAAATTATATAAAGTTATATTATATTTATATTGTACAAGCAAACATCCACACACATCATAATTTACACAAATACGTAATATTATAACAAAAAGTAATGTACACAATTAATATTAAACACACTCACACACATATAATATAAATTTATAATAAAAAAAAATTACACTTACTTTTTATTCGGTTTCTCAAAAGAAAAAAAAAAAAAAAAACTCTTTATTCTTAAAGTGGAAAATACTTGTAATAAAGATGTGCAAAATTTAAGTCAGCAAAAATAATATTTTTAAAAATAAATTAAAGTATTAAGCTAACAAAAAAATATATACATTTTATATATATATAGCTTTTTATTTTGAAGTCAATGAACCCCCTGAATTTGCTTTAGCGCTGCCCCTGCAACTATTTTTACTATTTAGTTTATTTTTGATATTATTCATGGATCTCATTACACTTTTTGATACTATTCATAGGTCCCACTGTGCTATTTTAGCTAACTTTTAGCTTTATTTACAGTACTTTTAGCAAAAAAATTCCAGTTTCAGCTAAATAATCTATTCCCAAACGGACCCTAAGTAAATACCATTTAGATGCCACTTCTATTCTTGTCCTATATTTGAATTGGTCATGTACTTCTATTCTTGTCCTATAAATGGATTGGTCATGTAGGAAAAAGTGAAAAGTTCTTCATTTATTTTAATATTATAAGAGGTATTGTGTGTCCAATTAACTTAATTGGTAAAAAAATTTGTCGTTAAATAAAAGATCTAGGTATAGAAACCCCATCTACAATCTATTACTTGATATGTGCATGCACGTATTATTACAATTTATGATTCACTTATTTGAAAAGAAAAAAATATTTGTAGTGTACTAGGAGGAAAGCTAGTGCACTAAAACACTAAGAGAAGGGCAAGTGAATTGATATTTGTCTTGAATATTTGTGTCTAATTAGTGAATTATATTATCAATAGTAATGCAACACCATCTTATGACTGATATCTTATTAGGAAATCCATTATGTAGAAGTCAAATGAGCATGCAAATTTACATTGCTTTGATTATAACAAGTGTGGTTCACTTTTGAGTTTGTACAAATAGGCAAAACCATTTTAATAAGTTTCATTACTATTTCAAAATCTATAATTATTGAATTTGGTCCAACATGGGTTCTTGTAGGGTGAATATTTTGTAAAAATGGTTGTGATGCAGATAGAGAGACATGTGAAAAATGTAAGTTTCACCTTTCTTATTTATGCTACAATTTTCTCAAACTGATTAGCATGATAGATTTAGAGTCTGATGTATCCTAGACTTTAAATATTTTTTGGATGCCTTTAGTACATCAAATTGTTGGAACATGATTGAAATTTTTGACAATATCAATGGTGACTTTGGATGAGAAAGTTTTATTATTATGATGTGTAACATATATTAATGAAACTTTTTTGTGACACTTACCAAATATATATATATATATGAAACTTGTGAACTTATTGAAGCAATTCACAATAATAGACCATGCAAAATTAGCTTATTTTTTTCATGGGTGGGGGGGATTGGAATGGGACTTGGGTCTCTAGGGTCCATAGGTGAGTCTAGTATAACATGTACAAACTTAAGCGCACCAATAGAACTCACGGTCAAAGAGTTAGACGTAAGTATGTATTACATAATACTTGAAAATATATCTTTGTTTTATACAACTTAGCTTTTTCTAGTTGTGGTTATTTAAATGCAATGATGACATAATACTTCTAACGCATTGGTAAAATTGTTTCTTATATTACTAATATAACTAGTATGAATGGATGCATTATTAATCATGAGTTTATTCATGTTTAAAAGGCTCAGTTAAGTCTAAATTCATATTATTAACCAGAAAATTTCATTAACAAAACTTAGCAGTATATATATTTTATATTAATAAACTCGTATATATTGTATTTTGGTATTACCGCACGGGAATGGTTAATTATAGTGATTCTATTGGTCAATTTCTTTTTTGTCTTTTTGGGTTTATCACAAGGAGGATATAATTAGATAAAACAATAAAAATATATATTGCATTTTATTATTTAAGTGATGCTATTGGACATTTTTAAAGCAAACTAAATGTAAAACTTAAAGCAATGGGAAACAAACTATTTTCCCTAAGTTAATTTTTTCAATCCTCATAAATATTTAGATTCATGATTTTTTTGAAATTTGTACTTTCATCAAGCCACTAAACCGCATGATGAAAAAGAAACAAGAATAATAATGAAGTCTATATTGTCATCAATCAAATACAATTAGTTCATATTAATCTTCTCCAACAATTGCTGAATCCATCAACTCCTTTGGCTTTGGAAGTGAACAATGTAGTCAGCGAACCATCCAAAACCCCATGAACCATGGCTACCCCTTCCCTTTTTCTTGTGAGCAAACTCAAAGCAGAATCTCTAGCAAATGTAAAACTCAAATCTCTGGCTATATCTTATGCCCTTCTTGCTGGAACCCCATATATCGTCCGAAAATCAATGTTACCATCAATAGGAGTACAAAGGGAGTCATCATAAGCATATTCAAAGGGATTTTGAAGTGAAACTTCAATTAAAATATGCTAAACTGATTATCATAATATAATAACATGATATAGTGATTCTATATTAATTTGAAGAAGGCAATAAGACTTATAGCAAAACAATGACTTTTCTATCACTAAGACCCTTTCCCATCTTTATTGCAGTAGCTACTGCTACATCAGATGAAATCCCTACCTGAAATAAACATGCTCTCACATTCACCACAAAATTTGAAAACCAAAAAGTCCAGCAAGTAGTAACTAAGAACTTTAGAAATTATGTGTTTAACCAATAAAATGAGTAAGGAATTTTTTTAGTTGAGGATTGGAAAAATGGGCAACTATGGCTACCAAAACTTTTGGAATAAAACCTGAACATAATTAAATCAATGAGTTTAGCATAAAACTCCTAAAAAGCAAAGAAAATAATACCATTGATAATTCGATTCTAACTCTTTATTTAATATCATGGTGTTACCAGATGTGGTTGGTGTATTGGAATCTATTGGAGTCATTGAAATATTCACCTCCAACACACAACAAGTCTTTACACATTTGCATCATCAAATCTTGTACCTTGAAAAATTACAAAATCCATTACTAAATCTCCTTCATATCATGTTCTATTTTTTATGCATTCTATTAGAGGTAGAAAGAGACTCGCCAAATTTTGTCATAAGTAGAAGAATTGTTAGTGTATTGTGCTGTAAGATAGATTGGTAAACAGCCTATTGGGAAGATTTCTGGGACAACTACTTGGGTATCACCATAACCAATGACCCTATGGAACAATAATGGAGAATTAGGAATCAAAAATCATAACAATTCATTTTTCAAGGAAAATAAAAAGGATTTTTTTTTTTTTTTTGCTAATAATACTTATTGTAACAGCATCTATTTCATTCCCTCCAATTTCTCCAATCATGAATATGGCTAAATTAAGTTTCTCAGCACAATCTATCAAACACTAAAGAAACAATAAAGAAAAAAAGAAAAAATGTAAATAATAAATTTAACTTTGTATTAAAAGCTTAATTCAAATGATAGTCTTATAACCATCAACATTATGATAGATCCCATTGAAATATGTGAAAATCCAATCCAATTGAACATTGAGAGAGCTTCTAGTAGCTAGCTATGAAATATTCTTTTTTGCAAGAAATATGTCAGTTATATTTGTTGTTTATGTAATACAATTTATATTTTAGGCATATTTGTTTTTGAGAGAGTTTTAACCTATGGCGTCCGCTCCTGATGATAACTCTTTATCATCAAACTAAGATATCAATCAGTTTTTGGTGTAGGCAGTGATTGAACCCTAGATCTCTTATACAACCATCGGAGACTTTACCAGTTGAGCTAACTGGAACCCACTGCTAGGCATATTTGTTGATAGATCAATTAGGTATTTGTCAGTTATATTATAGGCATGTAGTTTATACAATACAATTAAATTTTAGTAATGACATATTACAAACCTTAATGAAACTAACAACACCTTAAATCTGCCAGGTTTAAAATGGTCTAAAGGAATGTATATGACACTGATAGAGTTACTGGTTAATAAGAGAAAGCATCGCTAATAGCTCAAAAGAACTTTAATCTACTTATAAGTAGAGTATAAGATCTTTTATATACTTAGCAGTGATCAGCAGAATCACTTACACACCTGCTAGGGAAGCCCTCAATTGGATGTGGATGCCAAAGATTGATGTACTAATCTAAATAGATAAAAATTACATAGAATGTTATTAACAATTGTATTTGCCAATTAGTTATACGTAATAGAACTTTTTAAGAACACTGGTAACAAACACGCATAACAAAATGAACACATATTCATTACAGAACAAACAGCATCAAAACTAAATTGCTGAGAATAGAAACTTAAATATCAGCACAATGTTCAATATTATACTGATTTGATCCCAACAACATCTTTAAGATTAGTTACATATAACTGTTTTTAATTCCGTTCATTTATAGTGAAGACCCAAAACTGTAACCAATCTTTTTGTAATTTTCATAATCTATAAAAATGTCTAAGTCCAGCAAGGGAATGGACGGTGGTCTATATCTGTGTCGTAAGGTTTTTTTTTTTTTTTTCCTCCTTCTCTATCTCTGTATCGCAGGTTTTTTTTTTTTTTTCCTCCTGTATTGCAACCTTTTGCTATGTATTTCAAGTAGTAACATTGTGAAACAGTATAATTTATCGTTTTTTAATATAAGCCTATGCACCATAGAACTATGTTAACCACAATATCAAATTACAATAGTTACAATACAACTTAAGAGATGAATGCAATAGAAAGTAAAATACACCAAATCAAGATTAAAGCGTAATTTTAACAGTTATAGCAGAAATATCAGCTACAAATCAAGAAGGTAATCAAGAATATATATGTACATCTCAAAGTGGCTAGGATCAAAACATGTGCATATCTCTAATTTAAGCTTCTATTAAGGTTATCTCAATTGGTAACACTGTGGAAAAATATATATAATGTCTTCCAAACTTAAGATTGTCACCATTCATCTCTTAAGAAAAAGGAAAAGAAATGCATGATTGTGTTTCTTTTTCTCTATTTTAAAAACATCATTGGCAAATACCCAAAACCAATTATCCCAAATACTCTAAACAAAAGCAAATCAAATGTGACACAAATATCCTAAACAAAGAAGTGATAAATCTACAATAGCACATGAGAATAAAAATATCATTGAAAACACAAAACATGGCAGGTTTATTTAAAGTAAACAACAAGAAATCTGAATGTCTAATAGAACCAAATTGAAGTTTAATAACACTAAAATAATTCTATGTCCTATTTCGTATATAAGTACTCAATAAGGGATAGTAAAAATAGGGGAATAGTGTAAAGAGAGACTACAGAAAAAAGTCAAAAATAGTCATTAAAAGGAAGATGATAACAATTTCTAATTTCGACAGCAAGAATCAAGATTAATTACACAAAGGTTCCTCAAATTTATTAGGGTTTACTCCAAAATTACAGAAAGAGAGATATAAGATTATACGCACACCCAACTTGTGGAATTTATGAAACTTTCCACCGATTATTATGTAATCGTCTATTCATAAAATAAATAAATAAAAGTAAATCATCTATAAGTACTCAAGACATACACAATAAAAACAAGTGAATAAACAAAATAAGCAAAGCTAACAACAACAATAAAAAACTAAATACTTCTGTCAAAAAAGAAAAAGACAAAAAGAAGAAAAAAACTTCCCTATTTTTTATTTTTTTATAAACTTCCTTCTTTTAGGAGATTGTAAAATCCCTCTTAATCTGTGTTTATGCATGAAATATATTCAAATGAAACATAATGAGGAAAATACAAAACACCTCTTCACCATTATAGGATTCTTATTGTAACTCCTCAATTTACATTACAAAGAGGAAAATTCATTCCAAGAATACAAAGCCAAACAAAAAATATATCATGAGGTAAGGGGAGAGAAAAAAAAAAAGATCCCTTAAAGCCAATCCTTATTTTGTACTTGCACCGATTGAAACTAAAAATTGGTCCCTCAAGATCAAATATCCAAGCCTATGTAAGTGCAAAGGAAGTGGCTATGGTAGGCCTATCCAAGTCTTCCATTATAGAATTTTCTCAATACCAATCATTAAAAGATAAGAGCTGATACCAATAGAAATTTGCATTGCCTTGCTCTTTCCTTGAGCCGTGTACATTTGGTTTTCAATTTCTTGATGCTTCCTACCATTGTCCTTTTCCAACAACTCCTATTTCATTAGGATCTTGATAATATTTGCACTTTTCTCAGTTTCATCAATATTTATTTTCTTATTTGTCTCTACCTCTTTTTCAACTACTTTCTGGCTCGAAGTAACAATTAAGACCTAGCAAAATAAAAATAAAATATTCATAAAAAATAACATTAGCATAAAACATAAAATGATGCATTGAGTTGCACTATAAAACTCAAAGGATTATTATTTCATAAATTATCCAATTTGTTGGTCACTAATTGGGTGCAGGTGCAAACACATGCATATCAAGAATTGGGTATAAGGTTGTAACGTTGAATGCTCATAGGAAACCAATACTAAATTGGATCAAAACGTAGTTCTAATATTATCCATTTAAAAACAGTTAATTTGTTAATATACTGCATATGGACTGTGACCATTGTTCTAAGAAAATAACTTAGAAATAGATGGATTGTGGATGAGATTTTTGAAGACTTTTCTTAAAGACACCATCTCTAGGTAAACAGTAAAATTTATATATATTTGACCAATAACATCCCAAAACAATAAAGGAAGATATCCTTCTACTTCACTCTTGTAGACAACATCCATCCCATATAGCATCTTGCCAAAGACAACATGGTATTCCATCCAACCTTTAAAAGGAAACAAAAAGCAAGCATGCACGAAAGAAAAAAAAAAAGTCCAAGTTATGAACACAGCTAGCAAATGTCACCATATTATAGTTTACACTTGCTGTCAAGGTGCACATATGTTGCGAATTTAGAATATGGACACTCAAAGTCATGTAATGAGTCTACCCACACCTAAATATGAAGAAACATCTTGATGTACCTTAACTGAGTACCACACTACTTATTTAATATGAAAAACAACTTCAACATGAGGTTATATGCAACAGCAACATGAGTTTATATGCAAAATTCAGTGAAATTAAGATGAGTGCACATATTTTCAAAAATAATTCAACAAAACAAATTATTCAACAACATGAGTGATAAAAACTAACAAAATAAATAGATACTAAGATACCCGAACTTGCAATAAATATTTAGGCATTTGGGTTTCGTCACACATTCAAGCATTTATTCAAATACAAAAACAATATATATATATATATATATATTGTTTTTTAGGATAGAGAAACGAAATAGTGCCCTTTTAAAAAAATAAAACCCCTTAATTATCAGTCTTCCAAGGAGAGAGAAAGAGATTGGCATTAAGAAAATAGACATATTTGCATATTCCTCTCTCTTGAAATCATACTAACCTGCCCCGCTTAAAAAAACAGGGGATCTATTGTATGGGTTTTTCTTTAGAAGAAATTGATTCTAGTAGCAATTGAATATAAACACAGCATACACAATAAGAGAAGAAGAAGTTTGTTTGGCAAAGACATTGCTCTATTTTGACTTTGGAGTTATGATGGTTATGAAAAAGGGTAAGAAAGTGATATCTTTTGCTATCTCCAAGAGATCTAGTACCTGATAACATTTGAATTATGGGTTGAAGATATTTCATGGGTGCCTAAAACAATGCCAATAAATAATAAAATAGTAATATTTGCACAATAAAAAACTATGATATCCAAAATTTAGAACTAAACAAAAAGCACGAAAATTTTTTCGAACAAAAAAAAATAAAGAAAGAGATATAGAGAGAAAGAGACTAATCTGTCTTCTTTGTTAACTTCAAAGTTCAACCAAAGCCTCTCCCTATTGCCTATACCTTCTTTGTCTACAATATTTTTTCTTACTCTTCTCTCTTGCTGCCTTGTGACATCACTTGAACAGTGAAAAGGAAATCTAATATAAACTAATCAAATCTAACCCAAAAGTCTAAATCATATTTAACGTCCTAATTTTAAAAACATAAATACCAGCAGCGGGTCCAGCAGTCTAACAGTAGCAGTAAGGCTGAAGACTGTGGTAAGACAATCTCACAATGGCGGTTCCTAACCTTTTGATTTAGTAATCTTCTTGCAAAATACCCACCATCTTATCTGATAAAGATCTTTGTGGATTCGTGCTTTGACAAAAGGATGGAAAAAACATATTGAAAAATATGTTTATTTGAGGAAGAAAATAGGTAGTTTTAATGGCAGTTAGCTTTGGATGAGTGGGTTTAACGTTTGTGTGAGATTTAGCATCTGGCTTTAATTTTTTTAGACGTGTTTGTTTCATACGGTATAACCTTTCACTTTTTAACTTAAACATTGTATAGTTTTAAATGGGCTTTTTTTTCTATATGTCAGAACAGCTATATTGATGAGGCCTTGTGATCATGATGAAGATGCAACAACCAACAGCCTATTATTGATATAACATGTCAATTAATAAATCAACCAAATAATTAAACATACTAAGGACACATAAACAAAAAAACAGAACTCTCACTAAAGTGTTTGACTTCCTTAGACAATGTAGCTCAAGTCATAGCAAACCCTGAAATGTAATTGATGGGGGAAAAAAATTCAACCTCAATCCTAGAGCCTACTTGATGTATTTTTAATAGAATACAGCATTGGTTCATTAAAAGACGCATATTAAGCTATTATTATTTCTGCACATGCATAAACCCGAAAACTTCATAGCATATCCCATTTTAGAGAAGGAAAACACAACAATACACACAAAATTTTCCATGATTAACATATCATAATGCTTAACGATATGGCATGAAGGGAGTTCTAAATAAGAGAACTTAAATAAAAGAATTCACCCATACATAAAGGCATGGAATATTCATTGATAATTGTCAGGTGGAATGTTCATTGTCAATTTCTACTTTGCTATTCATTTCGAAGTTTTATACTAAAATTCAATTTAGTTTCACGGTGCTTGCTCTTAGATTCATAATTAATTCAATTTGATATTAATGGCCATTTATAAATGGCAATAGAACTTTTAAAAAAAATAAAATTAACTATATTAAAATCATCTACCACTAAAAACTATTCTATACATGTTTTTTTGTCATATATCCACCAGTTTCAAAACTAGGCAAAGTTGTACATTAAGGAATCAATCCATGAGAATGTGCACATATTTAGACTTTTTGAGGAGAAGCACTAATATTAAAAATTAGATTCACTACTTCTAAGAGGCATCTAAAATATTAATTAATCTTCATGTTGATCATAGCAATATACCATTAAATAAATATATTGAAGAAAATTCAAATAAAATATATGCAAAGAAACTTCTAGTAGAAGTCCTATAAACAAATAGATTAGAATAGAATAAATCATATAAGAAATGTCTAAAACAATACGTACCTGTTTATGTTCAGATTGTTGTAAAGAGAGAAGCAGCATCCAGCAAAGAAGACATGGTTGGCAGCATAGTATGCAGATTGCAAAATCAATCACAGAATAGCCCAGAACCATTTTAATCCTAATATTTAAAACAAAAACAAATAGAAAAAAAAAAATCCAAACCCAAATACCTAAATGAAAAGAAAAAAATTCTAACCCAAATACCTAAAAATCAAACCAATCCAATCAAATATCCAAACATAAAGTATATTTAACATTCAATTAAAACAAAATAAATACCGATGATGGTTCCAATAAAGTAGAAACTATACCTGGTAGTACTGCTTCTACTCAAACTTGGATTGCTTCCAAGGATTTCCCTTTCCACCTACAAACCCTGAAAAAGAAAAGCTTAGAAAGAACCCACCTCATCTCTGTAGAGAAAGGAATTGACATTGACAGATATAAATCCAAAATACTTGAAATCAAAAAATACGAATAACCAGAAGATATTAAATAAGAATAGTCACAGCTGAAAAGCATTCATCATTGATCCCTGGTAAATTAAACAAAAACACCCTCATAATTCACCACTATTTACATTAATACCACTCAAAGCACAAACGGTTACTGTAAAGTCAAACTCAAAACTCGAAAACTCACCGTATTAGGAGACTTGAAAGATGATGACCCATCAACGACATCGTCGGAGGCACCCAAAGAAAGCGTCATCTGTATCAGACCAGACTCGCTAGCTCCAGCGCCGGCACCGCGAGACATGAAGAGTTGCTGCTGGAGCATGATGGCAGCGGCGGAGGACTTAGTAGCGCTAGAAATCTGGTGGTTACAGAGCTTGGAAACGAGGGTGGAAGAGTCATGGTCGAACTGGTGAGGAACATTGTTGTCAAGGTTAGACGATTGCGTTTCATCGGAGAGGTCTCTGGGCTTGAGGTCCCACGGGGTTTTGGGGTTGAGGTCAGGCCAAGAACACGAAGACTCCAAGAAGTCATCGTAGGTGTTGTTGGGTTCGAAGTGTGAGTTCTAGAGGTGTTGAATCTGAGAGTTTTGGATCTGTGGGGAGCTGTATTTCTAATTTGCGTTTGATTATTGTAGAAAGGGAGGTGAACCAGGCGTGTCTGATATCAAAAGGTTTTATTTAGCCCAAAAAAAAAAAAAAAAAAATAGCACAACATTTAATGTAAAACACAGATTTCTAGAAGGGGAGGTGAACCTAGCGTTTTATTCAGGAAAAAAAAGGAGAGGAGGACAACGTTTCATAAGAGATGGAGTAAAATTGGACTCCAATTTCATATTTGAATTGAACAATTAGAAGGATAAATCTAGACACATGGCACAAAATTAGAACTCTAATTAGGAATTTTAATTTGAGTTTCTCTCTGCTTCACCTATTATTATATATTATATATATATATATATATATATATATATATATATATATATATATATATATATATATATATATATTAATATTTTTGCTTGACAGTTTTGGTCTATTTTCCTCTATACTTGTGCATATACGAAATTGGTGGCAAAAAGACTTTTTTGTGGCACTACTTGATCTCAATTTTATTTTTGTAATGTATGGAAGACAAGACATCTTTCATCTATATATTGTTGTAATTGCTTTCTGAACAACTTAATTCAATGGTTTTAATAGTATAATGGTTTCTTATTTACTTTTTAGATTGTATGAATGGTTTGTTCATGGATGTAGTTGGAAATGAATGGATGAGTTGTTTATTAATGCAGTTGGAAATAAACAGGTTAATGTAATGTAATGGCAAGTTAATGTAAAGAATATTAATAAATTTATAAAAAATAAAAAAAAATGACGAAATTTTTTGTCAACAATAGGTTGAACTCTAAATATAAGCAAAAATTGGTGACGAAATAATTTGTCGCCTAATCTATTGTAACTGGAAAATTAAAAAGAAAATACAATCAATGACGAAATATTTTGTCATCTAGTCAAATAAAAAAATACAAATTAAAAATCATTGGAGACGAATTTATTTCATCTCTAAATATAATGTTTTGTAAAGAAAATATTAGGTGACGAAAAACTTTTGTAACCTATAATTTTTTTTGTTAAAAAAATTAAACAAGTTACTAATGAAAATTTTTGTCACCAGGACTGTCATGCCTCAAACCCAAAAGGGTCCAAAGCATGAGAGAAGAACCATTATGAATGAGAACGTAGGAGATTAATTTTTTTTTCTTCTCCTTTACACATGATAAGAATAAATAACTATACTAAAATCTTCACATTACAAGTTAGAGCTCTGTAACACATTTACAAACAATAGCTAAAATCATGTGCTTCCAAATGATACATGAATATATTTCAAAGCTCCAAATGGATAACACAAAACCACAATCATTTCTAGAATACGCAACCTCAACATTGAATCTAAGCTTGCCACGCACAATGCTAACTAGCCTCAAGAGCCCAATCTCCAATAGAATTAGCTATGGCCTCGATAAATTTAGTAAGTTGAGTCACAAACCAATTATAGCATAAATCTCTCAATTAGCATAATACTCCAATCACCACCAATAAAACAAGCTTCATGCCCAAGGTATAGCAAATTAATCTGAAAAACTGTTGGAGAGTGGGATGAGCTAAAACCTAGTAAGTAGCATAATTAATCGGGGTGGGGAAAATGCAAGTTTCATGATAATGAACATTTTACAAAACATGTTATAATTTGGGAATTTCCATGAAAATCCAACAAATTCATTTTCATTGGTGAAACGACAAGAATAATTGAAACGATGCAGCACAAAACTTTCTCAAAATATCTCAACATGAAACTACATACTATATATTATGAACTATCAAAACACTATTTCAAAAACCTAAAAATCCAACCCAAAGCCACATGACAAGCCGTCATAAAGACATTAGGTATGTCACAAAGACATCAGTTATGCCATGAAGACATCAAGTTATGCCACGAAAACATCAAATATGCCACGAAGACATCAAGTTATGCCACAAAGACATCAAATATGCCATGAAGACATTAATTATGCCACAAAGACATCAATCCGCCACAAAGACAAGGTGCCAAGATTCCAATGTCACAAAGACTGTGGCATCTGGCTGGGTAATCACACCTATCACAGCACAAGGGTAAAAAAACATAAAGCTCGCAGTAAAATGAAATTGAAACTTGTAGTTTATTTCCAAGTAGTTTCATAAAACCTTTTAATATCCAAGCATTTCACAAATTTCTCAAATTATCCAAAATCATTTCTTGTCAATAAGATTTTCTATAGTCAAGATAAAACATCTTTAGAATTTGCAAATAATGCAACAAATCCATAAAATCCATTTCCAAGAAATATATCAAACTTATCTTTTCCATGCTAACAAATCATGCATTTCCCCATATGCATTGACAATTATGATGCACCTTTCAAGGCTTCATGCGTTTTCCATAATTTCTTAAATAACAATAATAGTACACATAGTACGCTTTAGGAAAACCATGATTAATGTTTCATAATGGGTTTAACCATAAAAAAATGTTTGAGTGCAATAATGAATCTTTTCATTTCAAGAAAATCTCATTAAAAAGCCACTTACCTTGGAAGTCCAATCCAATTTTACCTCAATCAGGTATCACAAAATCAACCAATCTAGTCACTAGGTCCATCACCAGGAATCTTAGAACCTAGAAACACAATGATCAAGCCTATCAATAACAAGTCCTATCATAAAGTACAATCAAACTTGTCTCTATAGATCAAGAATGGTCCCATAAAATCAAATCGAGGGCCTAAAGCTTAACTTGACTATCCCAAGGCACCCATTCCCAAAGGATATCAAACAAGCATACAAGTGATCCAAAGGACCATAACACAACCAAAGCATTTCAATTCTCTACTTCAAGCAAAATAAACATGAGTAAGCATAGCATAAAACACATCATCTCAAAATAGAGGTAGCATATCTCATGAGCAAGGTTTTGAAACCCGGACCGGACCGTACGGTCCGACCGGGAAAACGTCGAACCGTTCATTTTTGCGGTTCTTTTAGCTTCAAGAACTACTCTATGTGTAAAAAGCAGGGACCCGTATGAACCGCAGTCAAATCTCACGGTTCTGAGAATCGTGATCAGACCGCTTCTCACGGTTCCCTACTTCCCTTTGAATCTGAACCTAAAAAAAAAAACATTATCTACAAGCTTATAGAAGTAGATCTCCATTATTGTAGCTTCAAACATGCTGTTAGACATTGAGACTTGAGATCACATCATAGTTTCTTCTCATTCTTCTTCTCTATATCACTCTCTCTTGTTCTTTCTCTGTCTCAGTATTCTTCATTTTCTCCTCTCTTGTTATTTCTGTGTTTTTGCCTTCTCTGTCTTCCTCTCTTCTCTTGTTATTTCTTGTTTTTGCCTTCTCATTTACTCAACCTGACTGTCAACCACAGGCTATATTCTTGGGCTTCAATTTTAATCTGGTGGACAAAACAATGTTTTCCTTTCTCACTCTTCTAGGCTTCTAGCTTTAGTTTATATTTTATTTTTAAAACTTCATGGGGGAATGGGTAAAGTACCAGAGCCTTGGGTCTCTCAACAAAAGTTATTGGGAGACAAACTAGTAACCAAACTGGCGTAACTATTTGGAACTATTTTAGGTAATTTGGAACTATTTGACTATTTCATGGGGGAATGTCTATTAACTTTTTTTTTCCCAATTAATTTTAGGGGAAATGTCTATTAACTTTTATATTGGGTTCCATAAAAATAAAATAAAAAAGTTTATTGGATTGAATAGTCAAATATTTGGAACTATTTTAGGTAATTTTTCAATTTTTATTAATTTAATATATTTATTTATATTTTAATTAATTATTAAATTAATTATGACATCATCACGGTTCGACCACGATTCGACATCGGTCCAACCTTAAAAACCTTGAACATTTCCCTTTTACGGTTCATTGAACAGTCCGGGTTTGAAATTTTTTCTCATGAGATTCCTTTTAGGTACCAAGTGATTAAACCAAACCATTATTAAAATTAACAAAGTAAAACACACGTAAAAAAAAATGCAGGAATTTACAAGCCAATCCACCCAACAAAGGTTTCAAGTAAATTCCACAAAATCCCAATATACTCGTCATACTTTCTGATTCACTACACAGCAGGTCAGCCTTTTTTTAAAAATCGTTTGGTCCATGAAAGGTTGTCTGATTAACTTGAAATTAAATAGGGATAAGCTCTTATATTTTTAGTATATACCATAAAAATTTCAACTCAAAATAATTTTTCTATAATTTATTAAAAATCACATGTTGTGGCTGACTCAAATCTGTCCCTGACAGCTTTAGAATCCAAAAGGAAATTGCCATATCTTTAATACTAGCCCAAATGCTTTGAGAATTTATTCACATTAAAACCACATGTATCAAAGCATATTAAAAACAAGGATGAAGCCCATAATCTCATACAAACAATCACCACAACCAAAAAATCAAGAAACCAAAACTCATAACTCATAGAGACAATTTATCAAACATTTGGTATACAAAAAGCACATGCTCACATTACTTGCACAAATTTATAGTTAACAATATACTCACACCCACTCAAAATATTATCCCCACCCAAGAAATTGACTCTACACAAGTGTTAGACCATTACCAAAACAATAAGGAAGTGGATCCAAGAAAATTTAACCTTTACACCGCCATTTCAGCAACTTAAGGAGAAAACACTTGCTGCCTCCATTAAAATGGCATGGTGCTAGTGTGGTTTAGGTTGCTTTAAGTGGTGATAATGGGTAGTTGTGAGTAGAGGGGGCTTGCAATGGGTCGGCCATGAGGTGGAGAAAAGAAGAATAGAAGAATAAGCAAGAGAAAAGCATAAGAAGAGGGAGAGAACCGTATGGATCCAAGGAGGGGGTTGTGCTGATTCTAGAGTCTAGACCACTAATTATAAATATCTTGAGAAGGCATCTACCACTTTACCCTTAAGTTTCTTCACTTCCTTAATTTTCACTTAGCCCATAACCACAAATCACATAAATGCCATAACATGCTTTAGATATTCAAAGGACCTCTACAAAATAATTAACATCCTAAAAATAAAATTCATTTGAGATATAATTCACATGTAAAATTGCTTTAAATAAAAAAGGTTTGGAGTTTTACATCAGGACATTTTGTGATCGAGATCAAGCGACAAATGATGTTTTGTCATCATATGTCTTAGGCAACAATATAAGAATATTTTGTGATGACAAGTGTTTGTCACCATAAGTCTTGTTTGTTGTAGTGAAATTAAATTAGGCCACTACTATATCTAATATTCACAAACCTCTTGCCTCATATACACAAATTTTAATCATGGCTCATAGAGAAAGTACATTGAGTTTACACACAAAGTGATGGGAAATCATCAAAGCCTCTTGCCTTCTCCACCATTAGCATCATTTATCGGAGCCAAAACTGCCGTCTACGCCCCCTTATCAACGGAAAATTATATTTTGAGACCATTTCATGAGACCTCTCTCTCACCCACATGTGAGAGAGAGGTCTCATGGGATACCTTCTCCTCATCAACATTCTGATAATTGTACAACTAAGTACACACTAAATAATAACTAAAGTTCAGCTCCCCAACTACAGCTTGCATCCAGTACACATTATCTGGCCTCCCATTATTTATATCATCCGGTAACCATCCTGTAACCCTCTTAACTAGATCAACCATTGATGTGCTTAAATAGTAAGCAATCCCAATTGTCACCGAAGCTATAGCAATCGCTGTGCTTCGCAGTGAAACTGGAAATTCTTGATAGTAGAATGCAAGATGTCCAGGAAAATGAAATTCTTCTGCAATGCCTCCTAAAACCAGCGGAGGAAATAGCCAAAAGACCAACATGGGCACTGTTGAATCGGGCTGGTGTTTGAGGTGGTGAGCTATTTTAAGCCGCTTAGACTCCACTATTGCTGACACAATCATGCTAAGAATGTTTAGGATATGGCCTACTCCTACTCGTTCAAGAGGTGTTAGAGACTGACGGGTCAGTTTCAGCCACAAGGGACAAAGGAAGCGATCGATTAGAGTAAGAGAGATGACAGCAGATATGGTGGGTATGACTACCATAGACCCAGTTGGAATTTTGAAATGTGGCCCAGGATGAAGGTCCATGGTTAGAGCTTGGAGGATTGTCGTGCTCCCTTGGATTGCTACTGGAATACTTAAAAATATGCCGGTTGACCATATGGGGAAAATTCTGATCAGGGTTTTGAGACCTTCTACTTGTTGTACTGCGCATAACCTCCATGGTTTTGCAATTGAGCCATCTGATCGGGTGTCCCCTTCAGTTTTCAGCGCTGCACAGTTGAAAAGCCTGTAAAAATATATATATATATATATATATATATATATATATATATATATATATATATATATAACTTTATTACTCAAATGAAGTTCACTTGGACAATAATGTGTTTATCATTGTGTCTACTTAACTTAGTGAAACTTTGGTAAAAGAAAAAAAGTATACGGAGACCCATTGTGCATAGAACGGTGTACAAATACCACATGTTAACCTGAAGTTTCAGTATCCATCTTGTTAAACTTAGCAAACAATTAGTGAACCCAGAAAGAGAATTCGATCGAATGGATTGTGTAAGTGCGTTGTCCCATTGATTTGGCCTATCCTGCCACATGTTATAAATTAAATTCATCAGAGTTTGGTTCATCACCTCTGTCTAGACATCAAATTGAGAGTGTGTAGTAGTCTTGTAATTCAACCTCATGTCAAATGTCTTCCATAAAGTGAGCTAAAAGTGAGAGAAATTTTGAATCATAGTCAAAATGCATGAGCAACATTGGAAATTCTTACGACAGGGATAAATGCATCATCTTGGAGAACCTATCAACAACAGCAAATACGGAGTCTACACTCTTTCAAGTCATTGGAAGTCTTAACACAACGTCCATTGTTATGTACTCCCAAATATTCTTAAGAGAGGGAAAAGGCATATATAAACCAATATCTTATGATTGTCAGGCACTGCACTTGACAAACAAGACACTGCCGGACAATACTTCCAATATCCATAATTAGAACACCACCAAAAGGTTAGAGCATCAGCAACTCGTTGGAAGCACAAGATTTAAATATATATAATGTAGCAAAATTGCTCTAGATAAGAAGCCTTGCGTCTAGTTCAAGTGCCTTTTATCTTGAAATATGTCAATGAATTATAGTCAAACTAAATCATGAAGTCCTTTACAATTAAAAAATGTTCCCAATGTTCCTAGGCTCAAATAATTGTGTATAGCTCTTGTTCATAAGTTGACCCCTTCTATTTTACTTCATTCAACTTCTCACCATCAAAACTAACCGTGCAACCCTCTTGAGTTATATATAACTTAAAAACACTATCAGAATTAAGGGTTACCAAAACTGGTGTCGAAGTTAATTTTTCTTTAATTATTACAGCAAATATGGAGCCTACACTTCTTCACCACATTACAATTTTTTGTTCTTCAGATAATAATAGGTGTGGCAATGCTACTTAAATTATATATGAATAAATATTTGAATGTAGGAAGCCTATAAAAACAGTGTACCTCAGATTCTGTTCTTAAGGTTGGTACTCGGTAGCTCACACTCTCTCTTCATCTACGTGAATGCCTTTAGCACTTATTGTGAATTCCAAGAAAATTAGCTGAATGATCAAAAGGCCGCAGTTCTTCATATTAATTTACAACTTATTTCTCGTAACATTGTCAATACTAATAGCAGATGTTGGACATGTTCTAGCTAGCAAGTATTCTCCACTTGCAAATTATACTTTATACAGTCTGCCAATCATTTCCTTCAATTACTTGTAGATGGTTTGGGAAGTTCTAAAAATTTACTATTTACTTATTATGTCCATTATTTTAAAAAAATTCCAAACAAAAATAAAACACAGCAAGAACAAAGGTTTATAACCTTTGCTCAGTCATATTAACCAAATACTTCTTTTCTACATCAAAATTAAATAACTTGTTGACAATTTAAATAAAACCTATTGTTGATGCTTTTTGTCACACTCCAAACCCAAAAGGGTTCAAAGCATGAGAAATACAACACAAAGGTACCTGTAGATTTTCTTTTTCTTTTTCTTTTAACAATTCAATCCAAACAATTCATATCAAGTACTAACATCAAGAATTTTAATAATAATTTCATTAAAGATACTCCTAAAGTAAGTCAGAGTTTTATGCAATAATTATAAGGGCTATTGGCCACAAAAGAATAAAGGTCTGAATAAATACAATTACATATCATCAGTTTGTCCCATCAGTGAGAATAAAGTCATAACCACTATTAGATACAAAAGAATAAGTCAATCCTGCTTTAGGATATATACATCATCTAAAGATCACCATACCAAAAGTCAAGCCTCCATCAGTAGTTAGCTTAACTATTATTAGCCACAAAAACCTGTCTCAAAAGGATCGTTGCCTACTCTGAAAAAGTTTGTAAAAGAGTGGAATTAGACAAAGCCAAATAAGTAGCATAATTAATGGGAATGGGGGAAATGCAGGTCTCATGATAATGAGCATTTCACAAAATATGCTATAATTTGGGAATTTCTATTTAATTTATATAAAATTAATTTCATTAACAACATGACATGAATGATAGAAATAAGGTTGAGTTTGGCATTAGCTTAAAAAGTCATCTTTTTTTACTATTCAGCTTATTTTTGTTACTATTCATGGGTCTCATTGCACTTTTTGGTACTATTTATGGGTCTTATTATACTATTTCAACTACTTTTTAGCTTTATCTACAGTACTTTCAGCAAAAAAATTTCAATTTCAACCAAATAAGTTGTTCTCAAATGGACAGAATCTAATACCAAGCTTCCCAAAATAACTATGAAACTAAATATTATTCACTATCAGCTAGATAAATATCCAACACTACTTCAAAACAAGAAATCTCACCCAAGGCCACAAGACAAGGTCGTCACACAGACGGGGTCGGGGTCGTCACACAAACTTTATCGTCACACAGACGGGGTCTTCACACAGACGAGTCGTCACACAGACGGGTCGTCACACAAATGTGTTCGTCACATAAACAGGGTCGTCACACAGACATTATCACAAAGACGGAGTAATCACCAATATCATGGCACAATGGCAAAACCACATCAAAAACTCACAAGTTAATGTATTTGAAATACATAGTTCACTTCCAAGTAGTTTCATAAAGTATTTCAATAACCAAATATCCACAATATTCTCAAAGTTCTCAAAACCATTTCTTGTCATAGATATTTTGCATAAATTTCCCAAATAATACAAGCTAAGATAAAAACATCTTTAAAATTTGCAAATAATGCAATAAATCCATAAAATCTATTCTCAAGAATTTTATAAAAAATGTTTATCCTTTCCATACTAACAAATCATGCATTTCCCTATATGCATTACCAAATATGATGCACTTTTCATAAATAGTCATATATAATAGGGTCACAACACAATACTTGTTAAGAAAACATAATCCGACAAATAACTTTCTATTTGACCTAAAAACAACGTTTATGCAACATGGTTATTTTCCAAAAATTCCATTAAAAAGTTACCTACCTTGCAACCCGCAAAAGCCTAATTCTCCAAGCTCCAAAGGAGATTAGCTAGAACCTAAACAATACCAAGCAAACCTATCACAATATGCATAAAGCTTGAAATTGTATCTAGCTACAAATCAAGAATTGCCAAATAAGCACTTAATTAGGCAAGCCTAGTATTTAGCCTCACAAATAATGTATTCCACATCCAAAGTTTCTCAACAATATAAAATACATGGCATAGACTCCAATTTATACTCATAAATCATTCAAGGTATTATCTCTAACACCAAAACATCAACACTTAGTAGTTCCTACAAGATTTATATAATATCATCAAGAAACCCATGACACGAAAATCATAATATTCTCTAGGACAAACAATTAGAATCTTTAACTAGCTCCAAATAATCAATAAAAATTATATTCACCATTTATTTCACATTAAAAAGCCAAAACCCCCAAATCTTCATCACTTAGATAGCCACCATTGTAAAAACTATAAACTCACTCATCAAATAATTCCACCAACACAAAACCCATACATATAAACACATGAATATCACTTCCAAAACTCATAAATCACATGGGTATCATTATCAAAGCTTAGATAATGAGTGATAGCCAGCCAAAGAGAGTGAGGGATATTTGTGAGAATAAGTGGTAGGGGATAGAGGGGTAGGTGGGGCACGTGGGACACCAAAAAATCTTACTTCCATTTTTTTGTTCTTTTTGACTGGGGCGTTACATTCTTCCCCTCTTATAAAAATTTCGTCCTCAAAATTGTACATATTAAACTTAGGTCTCTTTCCTTTATGCACCTTATCCATATCAATTGAGAGTCATTGCCTTGCAACAATTTCATTCTCTTTACTAGAGTTGATTGAACTCTCAATTATCCAAGTAGGTCTCTGAATGGCCTATACAACCTCAACTCCCAACCTTTCTAAATCAATAATGATTTCCTTCTGAGTGGTATGCAAAGCAGCTGAAAAATAACTAGAGACTTTCTACTAAGTGCACCAACAATGACATAGCCTTATGGGGATGATTGTTAATAGAGAAATCATAGTCCTTAAACAATTAAAGTCATCGCCGTTATCTCATATTTAGCTTATTCCGGTTAAAGAAATACTCTAAAATTTAATGAACCATAAAAATCTCATGTCTCTCTCGTACAAATAACATCTCCAAATTTTCAACACAACACAACTGTAGCCAACTCCAAGTCATGTGGGGTAATCTTTCTCGTAAAAATTATATCCTTCCAAGATCCAATGTAATTCCATCTTTAGCGATCACATAACCTAACAACACTATTTGATTCCACTAGAATTCATAATTCCTCAATGTAGCAAACAATTTATTTTCTCTTAGAATCTGTAAAACAATCCTTAAGTGTTCTTCCTGCTTTTCTTGGCTCTTAGAATAAATCAAAATATCATCAATGAACACTATGACAAAGTGATCCAAGTAATCATGAAATGCCACATTCATCAAATCCATAAAGGTAGTAGGGGCATTAGCTAATCCAAGCAGCATCATTAAGAACTCATAATAACCATACCTAGTCCAAAAGGCCGCCTTTGGTATGCATGTCTTAAATTTTCAACTATTGGTAACCAAAACAAGATCAATTTTAGAAAATACTTGTTGTCTTTGCCATTAGTCAAACAAGTCATCATTGCAAGGCAAAGGATACTTACTCTTAATGGTAACTCAATTTAGATCATAGTAGTTGGTACATAACCTCATAAATTCATCATTCTTCCTAAAAATGCATACAAGCGTGATAAGAAGCCAACCGATCCATGCCTAGGATAACATAAAAAAAATCATGCTTATCTAGCAACACTATTTTAGCCAATAACTCTCTACCTTCGATAAAAAGATACAAGGCTTGAGCACGAGATTATTCCATAAAATATCACCCATTGGGGTAGAAGCTAATAACTTAAAATCAAGAAGTTCTAGGCTCTTATCAAAACTTTTAGTAAGGCACTAGAAACAAAGAATGTGTAGAACCAAGATCAAAAAAACTCTAGCATGTGTGGAGAGCAAAGAAATTATACCTGTCACCACAATGTCCGTGGCCTAAAAATCTTGAGAAACCAATGCATACATTCTACCTTGCACCTTCTTCCCAATGTTATTACCCATAATAGTCTGAGGCAAAGAAGAGGAACCTAAGCCCTTAGCAATTGGGCATTCTCTAGCAAAGTGACCAGGTTGATTACAACTGTAGCACAACTTAACTCCACCACAAGCATGACCATTATGAAATCTATCACAATGGGAGCAAAGCTTCTTTTCACTTGATTGAGGCAAGGCACCCTTGTTTTGCCCATAAGAATGACCCCCATTACTAGACTTCTTAAGCAACCCCCTCTTGAAATTTTGCCCCTGACCCTCTCCATGTTGAAAACCAGAGGGTTCTTGTTTCTTTTCATCCTCCCTGGAATTGAGGTTGCACTTAAAGTCCTCTTCAAGACTTATTGCCCGCTTCACAGTCTCAGTAAAAGTACCCACTCCAAAGGCTATAATGTAGGGGCGAATCTTATCATTAAGACCTTTCTAAAACTTCCTTACTTTCTTAGGCTCATTTGGAATTAAATAGGGAGTAAAGCGGGAGAGCTCAACAAACTTTGCAGCATATTCTTCCACAGTCATAGTCCCTTGAACCAAATCAGAAAATTCTCTCTCCTCTCGATCCCTAACTACATCACAGAAATAAGTCTCATTAAAGAGTTCCTTAAACTTCTCCCAAGTAATAGGAGTGTCCTCTCCCAACTCCATCCTCAACAAGTGCTCAGTGCTTGTCCACCATTTCTTAGCAGAATCCCGAAGAGCAAAAGTAGCATACACCACCTTTTGAGCATCAGTGCATTCAAGGGCTCTCAATAACTTTTCCATCTTTAGCACCCAATTCTCTGCTGCCATTGGATTAGATTCACCATTAAAAGTTGAAGGGTTTTGCTTATGGAAATCCCCAAAAGAACAACCCTCCCTCTTATGCTCACCATCCTGAACTGCTCTAGCAATCCTAGCATAGATTCTGTCTCCTACCTTATCAATCTCACCACCATCAAGAGTGATAGATCTCTCACGCTTTTGGCATTGCCTAGGGCCATGTTCTGGAGCTACAACCTCATCTACATGTCTTACTTTGCGTGCTTTCTTTTTAGGATTCATAGTATACAAATGTACTTATACCTATACTCAAGAAACAAATCAAGTAAATCACAAGGCAACATAGAAGGTTAGCATAGACAAGCTAGATAAGGATAAAGGAATAACATGTGGAAGCTTCAACAAATGCACTAAACAAATGATTCATCAAACCCCCTAATGCTCTGACTTAAATCAAAATCAATTCCTGTCTTCAAAATCTACAGAATCATAAGCTAAGTTCTGATACCATAACTGTCACACCGCAAACTCAAAAGGGTTCAAAGCATGAGAAATACAACCCAAGTACCTGTAGATTTTATTTTTCTTTTGACAATTAAATCCAAACAATTCATATCAAGTACCAACATCAAGAATTTTATAATAATTTCATTAAAGATACTACCAAAATAAGTTAAAGCTCTATGCAATAATTACAATAACCATTAGCCACAAAAGAATGAAGATCTGAATAAATACAATTACATAAAATCCATTCTCAAGAATTTTACAAAAGATGTTTATCTTTTCCACACTAACAAATCATGCATTTCCCCATATGCATTACCAAATATGATGCACTTTTCATAAATAGTCATATATAATAGGGTCACAACACAATACTTGTTAAGAAAACATAATCCCACAAATAATTTTCCATTTAACCTAAAAACAACGTTTATGCAACATGGTTATTTTTCAAAAATCTCATTAAAAACTACTTATCTTGCAACCTGCAAAAGCCTAATTCCAAACTCCAAAGAAAATTAGCTTGAACCTAAACAATACCAAGGAAACCTATCACAATAAACATAAATCTTGAAATTGAATCTAGTTACAAATTAGGAATTGCCAAATAAGCACTTAATTAGGCAAGCCTAGTATTTAGCCTCACAAATAATATATTTCACATCCAAAGTTTCTCAATAATATAAAATACACGTCATAGACTCCAATTTATACTCATAAATCATTTAAGGCATTATCTCTAACACCAAAACCTTAACACTTAATAAGTAGTTCCCACAAGATTTATATAATATCATCAAGAAACCCATGACACTAAAATCATAATATTCTCCAAGACAAACAATTAGAATCTTTAACTAGCTCCAATTAATCAATAAAAATTATATTTACCATCTATTTCATATTAAAAAGTCTAAACCCAAAATTTTCACAACTTAGATAGTCACCATTGTAAAAACCATGAACTCACTCATCAAATAATTCCACCAACACAAAACCCATACATATAAACACATAAATATCACTTCCAAAACTCATAAATCACATGAGTATCATTATCTAAGTTTAGATTAAAAAAATCTCTAGCAAAAGCATATAAACCCACCAAAAAGATTAAAAAATTTACTTCAAATAAAATAAATTATATGAAGGTGCTTAGAGGTTATTAAGGATTTTCCGGTGATCTTGCCGGAAAAATTGTGGTGGAGATGGTGGTAAATGAGGTACACCGGTGGAAAATGATGAGAGAGTGAGAGAGGAGTGTTTGCTGTGTCTATGAGAAAAAGAAAAAGAAAAAAGAGTAAATGAGTGATAGCCGGCCAAAGAGAGTGAGGGATATTTGTGAGAAATGAGAATGAGTGGTGGGGGATAAAGGAGTAGGTGGGGCACGTGAGACACCAAAAAATCTGACTTCCTTCTTTTTTTTCTTTTTTTCTTTTTTCTTTTTTCGTTTTGTCTTGGGCGTCACACTTCTAATAAAATTTTAAGAGCTGCTTGAAATTACTAAACTGGAACAAGAACTGTATGATAGTAATAAGTTCAAAAGAAGTGTGCAGCATGTTAGTTGCTTCAGTTTTTTCCTTTGAATCATCTTCCATACTGATTATCACAAGATTAAAAAATTGAATTGACTTATCCCATACCTAAAACTCTTTCTAGGCATTGCAGCTGCTTTCATTGCCATTCCATTCCATCACACCCGTGGTTGTAATCCTCACTTTTGGATTAGAGCAGGACTTTCCTCTTCCGAATAGCAGCAACAAGAACGCGTGCTAAATCTGTGAACGGGCTCCCTTGCGGCTTTTCTTGAAAATAAAAACATTTTCCAAGCAAGAGCATGGCTAACCCAATAATGATAGCAACAGCACAACCCAAACCCCAATCCCCAACTTACGCTATCCTCAATATAGACAATGGCTGTGGCACTTATTAAAGCAGTAACGTAGACGGCGAAGAAGTACCAGTTGAAGAAAATTCCTTGATCCTCAGGTTTATCAAATTGGTTTGCACCCACTGTTGCCAAAGTATAGCGTGTTCCTGCCACCCCTATAGATGTGACGTAGGAGAAGTTAAAATTTTATTTTTGTAATTATTTAATTTTGATATTTTTATGTAATTTTCGTTATTTTAAGTTTAAGTTTATTATTTCCTTATTAAATAGGCCTCTAAATTGTCAAGTTTATATTATTTATATATATATATATATATATATATTAGTCGCTAACCAGTGCGATGCACGGGAAAGCTACCAATTTTTTCCAAAGTATGTGACATTAGCTATTGGAATTCAGCATTGATTCTCTAGTAACACGTTGTCATTTTTCAATTTCATTTATTTCATGTCTTCCACAAAATATTCAATGCATTCATTATATTTAAAAAAAGTTGAAGTAAAGTAGTATCCTCAAATAACTAAATATAAGAGTTTAATTTTTCTCTATTCCAATACATCTTTAGTATCAAAATCACAAATTCATTAAAACCAAATTGTGCATAGAAAATCTTAGAGATTGAAAGGCAACTTTAAAGTGTTTTTTGTATCTTCTTCCTTTGTTGCTTTGTAGTAGTCCCTAAATATGCCTTTTTGTTTTCCTTGAGTACAGATGTTGGAGTGAGTTGCACATTGGTTTGAACATCAAGTTTTTGAAATTTTGTACAATCACCATCTTCTTCAATTGATAAGTTGTTGCTACATTCATTTGAAGTATCACTGATGTAAACCTGGCAATAGAACAGGTTGAAGAATGTATTACAACATATATATCTTAAATATCATATTTGTAATTTTGTTAAATTAAAGAATACTTACTTCTGTCATTTTATCAAGCTGAATTGCTTTGTCAGTTTCTTTCATAATGTTTCCCCTGGTTCAACTTATTTCTTTTTTCCTAATACACGTTTCTAAATATGTATCAATTTTCACATGGGTCCCATCATTCACCATGAGAGCTGGAAAAAAAAAAAAAAAAAAAAAAAAAAAAAAAAAAACCACATTCACAATGTTTCCACAGGTTCATCCTATTAACTATTACCTAATTGGGAAAACAGTAGCACCTTTTTTTGGGGGGGGGGGGGGGGGGGGGGATCTTGTTTTGGTAAGCTAATAAACATGTTTTGGTAAGCTAATAAACACTGCATTGCTGCCCATTAATTTCATATATATAATATATCCCAAACCAAAGTCAGATCCCAGCATTACCAAAAACCCAGATATATATATTTTCAACCCATAAACAGGGCAAAACCCAAGTGGGGGATTTCCATTGAATTGGGATCCAAGACTTTAATAAGTTAGCTAAGAAAATATTGGATGAAACCCCAACCCCTTAAAAAGTCTCAACTGTACCCAAAATCAACCTCAATTCAAGACATCAATATAAATATTTTACATATAAACCACACATAATCAAAGCCATACTTCTAACAACAAAATATACCAAAGAAGAAACATATATATACAGCAATTTCTTCATCACAAACGCAAAACGAAAAGAAGAAAAAATCCATTGCACCATATTGAAAGAAAAAAGAATCCAAATTTGTGAATAGAACACTACAATATACTATGATATTAAAACTCCAAGCATAAAAGCAGATTTAAAACAGCAACCATATATTTGCTGCAATTATTAAACATACACAGGGGCAATATAAATTATTTAAATAACTCCACCTCTCTCAGTTTCCACTAAACAAATTCAAACCCATAGCTCAATTTCCACACAAAAAAATTCAAATTGATTATCACCATTTTAATATCAATTTAAAATATTGAAGATGTAACTCACTTCAAAAAATATTGTACAAACCCTCAATAAGATAATTACATTCACTTCGATGGACAATATATCAAACAAAAGCAATTTTGATTGCCATATAATTTGATATGGCACATATTTTTCAGTTACAATAATATATAGTCCACACTACCACATCTGTCATCCACGGACTCATAAAATCTAATGACTTGAAACTGGAGTTGAGAACATGAGAAAGATCTAGGATAACTTAGTACTCCATCAAATTCTTTATTCAACTATGAAACAGAAACATATATTGGCAAATGAAATAGCAAAGTATGAGATTTATGTAATGAGCGTGAGAGTGAGAATAAGTTGCTATGACAGCAGGTTTCTCACAGAAAAATACAACATAACAATGAGGTGACTTACTTGAAGCTGAAGTTCCAAACCTAAGACTTATCTAAGTGTGTGCACAAACTCAATTACAGATACAAAAGAAACACAGCTAAAACAGCACATAAGAATTCCATTAGCATAATCATATTTATAATGAAAGTGGCAGAACACAAAGTGCTTTAGAAAATACCAAGTCTTGACACATGGAACAATGAATTTTAGACTCGAATTGGAAACATCAGAAGAAGTAAAGGAAAATCCATAAAGCTGGATTGTTGGGGTCATCTATAAATATATATATATAGATGACCCCAACAATAAGAATTGTTAATCTTACATAAAGTAGCCAATAAAGGTTGTGATGTTGGAAATCAAATTGTGATTAGACAAAAATGTACCACCATTACTGGAATCTCCGACCAAAAGTCATCAAACTATATAAAATTTTGATCTAGTGACTGAAACTCAGAGAGAGAGAGAGGCGAAGTTTTGGTAGCTGTAAATCAAGAAACAGAATGTAGGACTTTCCCTGGGAGCTGAAGGGAATGTTTTCCAAAATATATAAAAACCAAACTAATCTTCATAAAATCATAAATCAGCATTGTAGAAAGAATTATGGATACAATTAAAAAGAATAAATTCAATTATATTAAATCATGAAATTACAACAGGCAAGCAGATGTCACAAACAACCAAATCGAATTTTACAAAAGAATAAAAAAATATAGATGCTGAGAACATAAAACAACAATCCAACACCAAATCACTCACAAGCTTGTCTAACATACACCAGGAGTATGAGTAGTTTAAGCCTCAGCAGAACCACTTTTCAAAGCTCTCTCCAACCTTGCCTCAAATGGAGTAGAGTGCCAATTCACTCTCTTATCTTGCACACCCACAAAAACTTAATCAGAACACCACTCCATCCCCTAAAACAAAAATCTCACAAATCTTTAAAACCTCAATAATTCTTTTTTTTTTTTTTTTTTTTTTTTTTTGCTTTTTGCTTGGAAATAGATTGATCATAGTTGATTTCTTTAGGTTTTAACAATTATGCATAAAATAGCATTGTTTAGGAACACAACCTTCTTTTTACAAATTGAAGTATTTTTTTCTGCTAAAACTGATATAACTAAACTAAAATTCAAAAAAAGCTAAGTAATCCAAACTATTCTAAGTCTGAACTTGAAACAGTCAAAACATAAACCTACCAGTTGTATTTTTTCTGCACAAACTGATATAACTACACTAAAATTTGAGTTTCATGTACATAGATTATCACAGAGGCAAACGTTACAATTCAAATTGAGAGAACACTAAAATAGTTAGAAATTAGATGTATATAGATTATCACAGAGGCAAACGAATACCATACCTTTAACCCTGATTCGAATGGAGGAAAAGAATGAAGAGAAAGGCAATAGCAATAAACTTAGAAATTGAACAGTTGTGAAAAAAAAAAAAAGACTAATAAGAATCAACTATTTATAAGATAATAGTTATAGTTACAGATTTCTAAACAAATTTGACAAATTTGATTAAAAAATACATGAACTTGTACAGAAGAGGTAGAAGGTTTGAAAAAAAAAAAAAAAACAGGGGACTAAAGAAGGCTGACGTTTTAGGTGCCCAAATAATTATTCAATCAAACAAATGATTAGGCTAAGCTAAATCAGATGTGCTAAAAAAAACCTAGATAGCAAAATAAAGCAAAACTTGAAGGTAAAGCAAAACCTGTAGGATTGTTGTCAAATTTTGAAGGTTGGGAGGCTCTTCAATACATCTCCACTTTCTTACAAAACGTGGAAAGGGAGAGGCAGAGGATCGGGAAAGGTAGGTTGGATGGGTTCGGTGTTGAATTGCCGTGGGTCTGATTGGCTTGCCATGGGTGTGATTGAGGAGGAGCTGGGAGGAAGGTAATGGCAGAGTATTCGTGAAAGGGAAAGCGTGGAAAGAAAAGGCAGAATCGGGTAGGGAATGGGTTTATGACTTTTTTTTTTTTTGGTTTTGGTTTTATTGTTTTTTGTTTTATTATTTTTTTTTAATGTTGTGCTAACGTGGAAAATTGTGGGAGCTTCAAAAGTTTCGGTTTTATATATATATAACCGAAGCCTCTGCTAGCTCCACAATTTTCCACGTCATCTTTTTTTTTTAATTCTTTTTAACGTTTTGTTATATTAGAATTTATCAATTTAACTCTCCCAACAATATACAATAATACAACTCCCCCATCAGCCTTCATGTCACCCTTTTTTTTTTAAAAAAAAAAATTCTTTTTAAAGTTTTATTATTATATTAGAATTATCAATTTAGAACCCTAATACAATTATACGACTCCCCTTCTACTAGCTCCACAATTTTCCACGTCATCTTTTTTTTTTTTAAATTCTTTTTAACATTTTGTTATATTAGAATTCAATTTAACTCTCCCAACAGTATACAATAATACAACTCTCCCATCAGCCTTCACGTCACCTTTTTTTTTTTTTAAATTCTTTTTAACGTTTTATTATTATATTAGAATTATCAATTTAGAACCCTAATACAAGTATACGACTCCCCCTTCAACCTTCACGTCTAAACCCCACAACCTCTCTATTTTCTCATATACGCTAGCACCCCAAAACTCAGATCCTCCCACCGCCGCCGCCACCATGGATCACCGCCACTGCACCGATTTCTCTTTGCCTCTCCATCGTCGCTCAATCCAGCCCATTATATTCTATGTCGGCATAAAACCGTCACCTTTTAAAAAAAAAAAAATTTAATGTTTTATTACTGTATTAGAATTATCAATTTAGAACCCTAATACAATTATACGACTCCCCTTCTGCTAGCTCCACAATTTTCCACGTCATCTTTTTTTTTAATTCTTTTTAACGTTTTGTTATATTAGAATTTATCAATTTAACTCTCCCAACAATATACAATAATACAACTCTCCCATCGGCCTTCACGTCACCTTTTTTTTTTTAATTCTTTTTAACGTTTTATTATTATATTAGAATTATCAATTTAGAACCCTAATACAAGTATACGACTCCCCCTTCAGCCTTCACGTCTAAACCCCACAACCTCTCTGTTTTCTCATATACGCTGGCACCCCAAAACTCAGATCCTCTCGTTGCCACCGCCACTGTGGATCACCGCCACCGCCACCATGGATCACCGCCACTGCACTGATTTCTCTTTGCCTCTCCATCGTCACTCAATCCAGCCCATCATATTCTATGTCGGCATAAAACCGAAGCCTCTGCTAGCTCCACAATTTTCCACATCATCTTTTTTTTTTTTTTAATTCTTTTTAACGTTTTGTTATATTAGAATTTATCAATTTAACTCTCCCAACAGTATACAATAATACAACTCCCCCATCAGCCTTCACGTCACCTTTTTTTTTTAATTCTTTTTAACGTTTTATTATTATATTAGAATTATCAATTTAGAACCCTAATACAAGTATACGACTCCCTCTCCAGCCTTCACGTCTAAACCCCACAACCTCTCTGTTTTCTCATATACGCTGGCACACCAAAACTCAGATCCTCCTGCCGCCGCCGCCACCATGGATCACTGCCACTGCATCAATTTCTCGTTGCCTCTCCATCATCGCCCAATCCAGCCCATCATATTCTATGTCGGCAAATTATTTTGAGCTAATTAAAACATGTTTTTTACTCTCCTTAATTTCTATATATTGCTCTCTCTCTATCCGCTTCAATTTTTCATGGAATTTTGTTAGTTTGTGGCTGTGGGTTGCCCTGAATTTAAGTTTTTTTGTTTTTTTTTTCATGGAATTTTGTTGGTTTGTGGTTGTGGGTTGCCCTAGATTTAAGTTTTTTTTTCTTTTTTTTTTCTTTGCAGATTTCCACGTTTTCTTCTTCTTCCTTTGTTGTCAAATCTATGGAAAAGAAGAATCATGAAATTTTTGTAATTAGATTTTCTTTTTCCCTTTTTTTGGTATGCAAATTCTATTGGATTTTTGGTTTCTTGGGATTCTTCTATTTGGTTTTAATTTTGGGTTTGTTTTAGTTGATATATAGTGTTTTTCTCATCTTCATTTTACATTGGTTTGGATTTTCTTTTTCCCTTTTTTTGGTTATGCAATTTTTATTGGATTTTTGGTTTCCTAGGATTCTTCTATTTGGTTTGTTTTGGTTTTCCCTTTTTATAAATTATTATAATCTTTGGGTCTTCTTATATCATAGCCTATGGAATGTTATGTTGGGGCTGCCACTATTTTGGATTCCGTGGGAATTTTTTTTGAAGGTTGGGGTTGGTTAGTATAGTTGTTTGAGATTGCTGAACATGTGTTTGATAGAATGTTCAGGTGTTTGTTCTTTGATTCTTCTTTGCCAATTCATTTTTGGTATTTCTTGAACAAGTTTGGAATGCTCAGGTGTTTGTTCTCAGATTCATTTGTAATATGCCTTTTGTTCTCTATTTAAAAAAATTCAACTACAAGAAATTACAAAAGGCTATGGTTTGATATATAGTGTTATTGTCGTCTTCATTTACATTGGTTCTCCCTTTTTATATTATAATCTCTGGGTTGTCTTATATCAACCCCAACTATACTTACACGTACACAAGCTGTTTGATAAAATTTGTAAGTGATTTTTTGTTGTTGTTCTAGAAGTCATAATACATGGAAAATAGTAAGGAGGAAGAAAAGTAGGGAATGTGATGATGTGTTGTTGATTTAATCAGGTTGAGATGTATTTGTTGGCCTTATTTTCTCAATGACATTTTTTGTGTGATGTAAAAACATGACTGTCATTTTTTTTTTTTTTTATGAATTGAACCAAAATGGATTTTTTTTCTCCAACTTAAATGAATGACTGGCTTTTATGTACTGCACCTATTCTTTGAACTTGCTTTCAAGTTTCATATGATTATATTCTTTAAGAAAACATGTACATACTCCAAATTAAAAGGTAGACTCTAACTATTTGTATTAAAAAAAAAATTTTTTTTTTTTTTCCTCTTGGAATATACTTTTAAATCCTTTATGAGATTTTGTGTTACCAAGATTTGCTATAGCTCAATTTGTTGTATAGTTTATAGTGGTTGGTTTGAGATCTCTACATGTGACAAGAATTATTTGTGAAGTTGTGAAGTTTTGTTTAATGGTGGGGAGCAGAATTTTGTGTTGGGTAGGAAGCATTTTTTTTCTCCAACTTAAATGAATGACTGGCTTTTATGTACTACACCTATTCTTTGAATTTGCTTTCAAGTTTCATATGATTATATCTTTTTTTTTTGAATGGTGGACAACATTGAATATTGTCTATTTTAAGGAGGGATATATTATGACAAAATTAAGTCATAGAAAAGGGACAGTATGTTTCTTAAAATTATTGTGTTTAGTTTTTGAGTTTGATAAAACAAAAATTCTGAATTTATATTTCTAAAACCCGATAATTAAAAAAAAAAAAAAAAAAAAAAAAAAAAAAAAACACGAAATCTGATTTGATATTTGTAAAACCCAATACATAAAAGCAGACCCCTTCTCCTTACTCCAAAACAAAGACCCACAGCCCATTCAGACTTCAAAGTCCTTCATTCTGATTCTCCTTCTCAAGCTCACTTGGCATTCAAATACAAAGAATCTACAACTGAAGGCAGGATTCTCTGATGAGCAAAATTTGAACACAAGGTAAGAATTCGGATTCGCTTTCAATTGAAGACCTACTTACTCTGTTATTATTTTCTATATATTGCTCTTTATCTCCACTTCAATTGTTCATGTGGGTGATCTACTTTTGGTGTTTTGGGTTGCTATGGCTGAATTTTTCGCCTTAACAGGAGGAAGTTTCGGTATTCATCTTGATTTAACTTTGATCTTATATTTCAGATGGGTTATTTATTTTTTTGTTATTAATATGAGCCTTTTAGCATACCAATTACTTGCATTGGTACCAATTAATGAATTCCCAATAGGTTTAATTCTTTTTCTTGGTGATAGGTTTCAAATTTGCTACATAGAATGTTTGGTCTTTGTTTTCCTTTTTGTTCTTGAAAAGATATAATAATTTCATTGTTAGATGATAGTTGGAAATATTTACAAATTTTCAATTAGTCCAGAAATTTGATTTTCTAGGTTCCAGGGATGAAGAAGATCAAGATTTCAAAGGCCAATTTGATGTAAGTCGTGGCTTTTGTGATGGGTGGAATTCAGGAAGCCAACAATGATATTTAAATCTTTCAATGGTATCATATACATAATACCAAGTTTTGTATTTTTATATTCCCAATATTTGATATATTGTTTTAACCAATCCAGTTGATTGTATTAGTTGCGGTGGAGGTTCGCTATTATGGTCAAATCGGAACCATAGGCATGTGGATGAAACTCTGAAGTTAGTAGTGGATTTGGTGCAAACAACCTGTACACTTGCTATGGAATATATGGAAGCTTAGAGAAATAATCAGTCTAGATAGCCTGTTGAAGGGTGTACACGGCCTCTGTGGATTTGGGGCTTCAAGCAGTTGAGGGAGAGTGTGAATTTAAAAGTCCAGTAGATGAAGTAAAGTCAGCTAGACCTACCAATTTGAGCATTGGCCACACCCTTCTTTAATGATGATAGACTACTTCGTAGTTGGTTCTTCTATTAGGAATTTATTTTTCTCTTATGGCTTTGCTTGAACAAACGGACCAACAAAGAAGATAGCATGTGAAGCAAAGAACTGGTTGGGTTTGCTAGACAATGATGTATTGGATGGAGCAGTGTCCCCCATATATTAAGACTCTACTAAACAGTGATGTACCTGCTCAATAAAATAAAATAAAATAAAATAAACCCAAATGTATTTGTAGCATTTTTCAGTGGAATTCCTTGCTTCCTTTCGGCATTTTTACTGTAGTGTTACTCCAAAAAATTTTTAATCAAATTTTTTTTTTCTATTAAAAGTTGTGCTATTACCCCAGTCCATTAAAAATCACTACTCATGTTTTAGTTTTAAAGTTGTAATATCTATTGGACAATATAGTATTTTGTGTTTCAATGCATTAATATTGTTCTTTTTTTAAAACAAAAAAATTGTCATATTTGAATGATATCTTGAATTATCACTAACTATATATAGTATATTATTAATTTCATCTCTTATTTGTAAGCATTTCATTTAATTATATAAGTTATTCCAACTAAAATAAAATGAAATTAAGATTTGAAATAATATTTTAAACTACCATAAATAAATATTCAATATAAACTAAAATTTTTCCCGTGCATCGCACGGGTTAGCGACTAGTTGATATTAATAAAAATTCAAAATATTTTCTATTATTTTCTAGTGGATTCCAAACCCCTTTCTCCTTATAGGTTCAAGGATCTCTTGTGGATTCAATGAACCCTCGTAGATTCAAGGTTATTTTCAAAAGCAAACTTATTTTGTTTTTTGTTTTCTAGAAGTAGACGTGTTCTGCTTCTTGACACTTTTATATCCCACATAAGTTGGTATCAAAATCTTGACTTATCCTGGTCTTGTGGCTAACATATGAGACGATAGCAATTTCGATGATAGAAAACTTAGCAAGTATTACGTGACACGTTGGAGCATAAAAACAATAGGGATAACTACCACGGAGACGTAACTCACGAGCAACCTATTGGTAAGAAAATTTCATATAGGCCTTATAGAATAATAATAGTTATTTTTATAAAGAAGATTTTCTGGATGATTACTTAATCTAGAGGATTTATTTGACTTTGAGAATATTTATTATGAGAGAAAAGTAAAACTTGCTTTGTATAAACTTAGTGAGAATGCCTTACGTTGGTGGGAATGAATATAGTCTGATAGAATTAGACAAGGTAAAGACAAAATTCGTTCATGACCAAGGATGAAAAAGATGCTTGCTATCAACTTCTATCCTTTGGATTGTGAAGAACTTTTGTCGTATACAAAACAAGATTATTACCAGCCAAGAAGTTCATACTTGAATTATTTTGCAGAGCCAAATATTCCACCATTAAAGAAAGAATTGCATGTTGAAGAAAATATTGTTCTTGAAGATTATATAGAAGTCAAAGAACAAAATATAGAGATTTTTGAAGAAATTAATGAAGGCCTTGTTATGGAAGAAGATCATAAAATCAAGATTATTGTAGAGGAAAATAATGAATATCCTATTATAGAGAAAAATCTTAAAGTCAAGATGGTAGAAACCATTGAGGAAAAAATTGAAGAGGAAAGTTTTAAGGATCTCAATGAAATCAAATCATATGATTGTCAATCTCAAGATCCTTTTATTTTGGTGGTAAGTGATATACCGAAATTTATTGATTTTATTGGGGTTGATAGAATTGATTCAATTGTCAGTTCTTATTTGGTAAATCTCTACAATTACATGAAGACCAAGGAAAAAGAAATTCAAGTTGATTTGTTTATTCCATTGATGAGTTTCAAGTATAGAAAGAAGATCAAGAGACTTAAGTATTCGATGTATTTGTTTATTTGGAGCGAAAGATTTCACAAGGATGAACTCAAGGACTAGTTTGTTTCAAGTGGAGGGGTCTGATGTAGGACAGAAGCTATAATTTAAATTTTGTAATTTATTAATTTTGGTATATAATTTGTAATTTCGTTATTTTAAGTTGGCGAAAACCATATTTTCGACCCTACATTTTCACGCGATTCTCACTTTGGTCCCTAACTTTTTTTTCCACCGCTTTTAGTCCCTATCCTTGGAAACGCGACTCGTTTTTGTCACTGTCATTACATCAAAGACGGAAATTGCACAGGTGGCAAATGGCATAAGTTAAAAATATTAAAATAATGTCCACATAAACCACGTGGCTTTCCACGTCAGCATCTAAATTAAAAACAGAAATAAAAACCAAAAATTACATTAATTGAGATCTAAGTGTGACTTGAACAAGAACAACAAGAACACAAACCCAGATCTAAGAACACAAAATTAAAATTCAAAAGTCACAAACCCAGAAACACAAACACAAACCCAGCAACAGATCTTCCTTGTCAACCAAACACAAAAGCAACAAACACAAACCCAACTGATTTTTCTTGTCAACCAAACACAAAAGCAACAAGCACAAACCCAACACCAACATGAACGTGTTATCATACATGGAAAAAAAAATCCCCAAAAAACAAAATCCCAAAAAAACAGTGGAAGTACTAGTAATGGAGAATTCAACTCAAGAATCCCAATACCATCACCAACAAAACTCGATAACCCACGAGGCCCCATACCCACTCTACTCCCTAGCGATCTCTCAATCCCTAACTCAGTCCCACCACTATCGCATCGCCGTTGCTAGCTTCATCGAGACCTACAACAACCAGGTCGACATCCTCAGCTTCTACCCGGAGACTCTCTCTTACAAGCCTCTCCACCCTTCACTCTCCTTTGACCACCCGTACCCGCCAACGAAGCTCATGTTCCACCCGATCGCCACATCGTCATCGTCTTCTCCCTCGAACCTTAACCCTAACCTCCTCGCCTCCTCCAGCAACTTCATCCGCCTCTGGGACCTCCACGACCACTCGATCGAGCAACTATGTGTGCTGAACAACAGCAAGACCTCCGAGTTCTGCGCTCCGCTCACTTCGTTTGATTGGAACGAGGTCAAGCCGAAGCGAATTGGGGGGTGTAGCATCGACATGACCCGTACAGGTATGAAGAGTTGACTATAATGGATTTCTTCAAATCCATATATTGGGTATGAAGAACTGATGTTTGGGTTTGTGCTTGTTGCTTTTGTGTTTGGTTGACAAGAAAAATCGGTTGCTAGTTTTGTGTTTGTTGCTTTTGTGTTTGGTTGACAAGGAAGATCTGTTGCTGGGTTTGTGACTTTTGGATTTTAATTTTGTGATCTTAGATCTGGGTTTGTGTTCTTGTTGTTCTTGTTCAAGATACACTTAGATCTTAATTAATGTAATTTTTTGTTTTTATTTTTTATTTTTTAATTTAGATGCTGACGTGAAAAGCCACGTGGTTTATGTGGACATTATTTTAATATTTTTAACTTATGCCGTTTGCCACCTGTGCAATTTCCGTCTCTGATGTAACGGTAGGGACAAAAACAAGACGCGTTTTTCAGGATAGGGACTAAAAGCGATGAAAAAAAAAAGTTAGGGACCAAAGTGAAATCATGTGAAAATGTAGAGACGAAAACGTGGTTTTTGCCTTTTAAGTTTAGGTTTATGATTTCCTTATTTTTAGGTGCTTTTAATACATTTTTGGTAAAATTTGGTTCCTATTATGGTTAGGTATTAATTAGGACTTATTTTAGAATATATTTTCTTATCTGTCAAGTTTTACAGAGCCCTTAAATAGGCCTCTAAGTCTGTAAACGTTTTTTTTTTTAGTATTATTGATATTAATAAAAATTCAAACTTTTGTCTATTATTTTCTGGTGGATTCCAAACCCCTATCTCCTTGTGGATTTAAGGAACCCTCGTGAATTTGAGATTATTTTCAAAAGTAAACGTGTTTGTTTCTTGTTTTCTAGAAATAGACGTGTTCTGCTTCTTGACACTTCCGCATCCCGCATCAAGATGCCAAAGCTATACCTATGTATAGGACTAAGTATTGGACTTTTAATGGGGTTCTGCATAAGCTTGATTCAATTTCACATGGTTGAGGCCTCAAGGAGTCGAGCAATGCAATTTAAGGCTAAAAGACCTGTGCCCTGCAATTGTAAATGGAGATTAAAATTTTTAGAAAATAATAACTTACTTGATCCCTTTGAAGGTTATGTATCAAGTGCTCCGCCTCTCTCTCTCTCTCTCTCTCTCTCTCTCTCTCTCTCTCTCTCTCTCTCTCTCTCTCTCTCTCTCTCTCTCTCTCTCTCTCTCTCTCTCTCTCTCTCTCTCTCTCTCTCCATAGATTATCAAGTAACATAATAAATTGGAAACAAAATATAATCCTAAAACAACCATTCTAGATGAGTATATACACAACAAACAAAGAGAATAACAAGGGAAAGTGATGGTCTTGGAGTCTTGATTCTATCTTGAATCAAGGTTAATTGATATTTCTTTTATTCAAATCATAATAACCCTAAACATATGGACATCATAATGTTAGGTTCTAAAAACTTAGGAACTAATGTATTTAGAACTCTAATGTGAAATGTTGGCAAACCATGATCAAAACAGTTGTTAGTCTTGTTTAGACTTGCTCAAAGTGTGTGTGTTGTATGTAAAGTTGGAATCGAGTGGCTGCAGAAGTATTAGTGACTTTCGGCCTGGCTCGATCGATCGAAGAACAGGCTCGATCGATCGAATCTCGGGCAGAATGCGTTTTTCTGCAGATTTCCAACTCAGCCCTAGTTTGTTTAAAACGTTTAGGGTTTTTTAATTTGTCCTAAGTATAAAAGGCAAACCCTAGCCACGTTTTAGAGTTGCTCAGATTGCTGTTTGTGTAAATCTCTTGTGAGATCTAGAGGAGCTTTCCTTTACACAAACTTAGGGTTTTCAAGGAGGAGATTTTTTCTACACCTTGATGATCAACTCAGTTGCTGCCATTAGAGTTTAAAGAAAACAAAAGCGGGTGTGCTTGTATCTGGTGGTGAATCCAAGAAAGAAGGAGTCCGTGGATTCGGAGATTGCACGTGGTCGTGTCAATAAGTTCTACTGGTGGGTAGCAATAAGAAGTCGAGCGTGGGGGCTTGTAAGTCTTATTGTATGAACTTCGATTCTTTCAAGATAGTGGATTCAAGTTTACCTTGAGGATAGCTAGGTTAAATCCTCCCTAGATTTTTACCGGTTTGGTTTTCTGGGTGATCATCTCTTTGTGTTATTTATCTTTCCGCTGCTATGCATGATATGATTGTTTGATTGTGATAACCTAGATTTGGAATTTGGACTAAGTAACAACTTGGCTAATTACCTAGGTTAATCCAATTGTATTTTTAAGGGGTCTAAAAACTATCACATAATATTGATAGTGAGGGGGATTAGAAAACATATGAAGGTAGAAAGGGAATTACGCGGTCGAAATGAACTAGGGCCATGTACCGATCTCACTACCTTGCTAGATGGGCCAATCCAAAAAAAAATCTCTTAAAAGGTGGACTGAAAGGTCAAAGTAGTCTCAATCATATCTCAGTCATATTTATTACTTACACAACCATCCACTTAGCATTATATGTGATGTGGCATGTCCCCCCAACGAGAGTCTTAATCACCATCTAGAAACACATCCCAACCCAACTAGACAAGCAGAATCATGTCATATCTACCAAAAGCATTAAATGTAGGTAATGATGGGATAGGAAATCTAGAAGCATGCTAATTGTGGGTATACATACCTATTTTTTACATCAACAGGGAGGTATGAAATTCTTGCCATCAAAAAATTATTTTCTGAAAGCTTTTCTCTTCCATACTCACTAACTTTACCATTTGGGGTGCTCATTGCCACTCTTTCAAGAGTTGTCATGCTCTTCATATGCAGGTGTTTGCTAGAGTAACTTGCCTAAGTGAGAGCTTCCATCAATTACCCAACTTAATCTTATCCCATCTACATATAGATATGCTATAATACTCCCCCACCCCTTTATTCAAACTCAAGGTAACCCTAAAATGGCCAGTTTGAGTTTGAAAATAAGTTCCCAAATACGGTAGATAAATGAGATTTGTTAAACACATTAGCAAGTTGATCTTAAGATGAAACAAATTGCAAATAAAGGCTACCCTACGGAAGATGATGACTGATAAAATAACAATTTATCTCAATATGTGGTATTTTCATGAAAAATATAGTTGTGAGCAATGTGGATATCACTCCAATTGTCACAATTTTTTTTTTTTTTTAGAAATAGCATTGTGATGCATTTAATTACGAAATACCAGCTAAATCAGCATGATAAGAAGACAATACATCAAATGGAACATCTTCCATCCAAATTACACAATTTGGAAAATTAACTGCTAACTAAGCCAAGTTGTGTGCAACTATGTTGCCCTCTCTCTTAGTATGAGAGTAGGACAATTTGGAAAAACCTGAAGATAGAGTTAAAGAGTCCTGTATCAATAAGCCAAAAGGGGCTAGCCCAAGATTCTTAGATTTCAATGCCGTCATCACCAGTAAAGAGTCGCCCTCCAATATAGCATCCGATATGTCCATTTCTCTAGCAAACTCGAGGGCTTTGTTGGCAGCCAATGCTTCAATCTCTATTGGCTGGAGTTGTTGAGGAACCAGAGTAGCCATGGAAGCAATCACAAGTCCCTCCTTGTCTCAAACGATAACTCCCAAACCTGAGCATTTGTCTTCGGTGAAAATGGCTCCGTCGAAATTAATTTTAAACATACCCTGATCAAGTGGTTTCTGTAGACACCCAATTTTATAACTTGCATTTAACCAACCGGTAGATCTTTAGATTTGTGATACAAAACAAATCTTGATGTTCTAACGATCATAATGGTATGTCATGGGTTTTGATCGGACCACCTGATTAAAAGTTATCATACAAGCAATTTTCAATGATCATGGCCTGCCTACATGATGGGTCTGATCGCGTCCTATTCTAAACACTTAATTTTGATTGGTTCTTACAAGAATTAATTTAAAATTAATCAAGTGTGATTTTTGTTTTTCATTTTATTTCATTTTTAAAAAAAAGAAAATAATAAAAAAATGTTTTTCTTTATGGCATCTTATCTGCTCTTTTAAAAAAATTCTGGAGATATGATCCATGAAAAATTCAAAAAAAAAAGAAAAGAAAAAATTCTCAAAAAACGTCATTATCTTCAGCTGTAACTTGAATCACATTTTTGGTCAGAAAAACGTTGAAATTTGGATTTCTCTATTTCTATAAAAGTTGTAGAGAATTAAATTTCCTTTCAAAAAACATCAATCCCGAATCAATTGGAATTTTGAGCAGCAAGTTATGGCCAAAATACGAAACAGGTGCAGAAGACAACATAAATTCAGCATTATCTTCAATTTTCTCTCAAAATTCCAAATGAGTTCAACGTCAAATCTGTTCAAGCCTATCTAATAGACTTATCCTTTCCCTTTGCTTCAGAAGAAATATTTTTGAAAAATAAATTGGGTAAAGAAACAGATACAGCCTATGAAAAAATTCAAAAATGCTCAAAATACGTTACTATTTTCAGCAGCAATTTGAAACACATTTTTGGCATGGATAACGTTGAAATTTGGCTTTCTCTATTTCTGAAAAAGTTGTAGATAATTGAATTTCCTTTCAAAAAACACCATCTTGAATCAATTGGAATTTTGAGCGGAAAATTAGAGCCAAAATACGAAGCAGGTGCAGCATCATTTCAAAATTTGAATGGAGATCAACACCAAATCCGTCCCCAGCTCATTTAAACAGATTATCTCCTCCCTTAGCTTCAGAAGAAAGCTAATAATTTAGCTTTAAAGCTAAGCCATCCCTTCCCCTATAAATAGAGAAGACCTCTTCCATTCTCTGGACCCCGAATTCCCTCTAGAGATCTAGTGAGAAAGCAGAAAAAAAAGCTATTGAGCAACCATTGTTCTTACTTTGGTTGTAGTTGAGTACTTCCTTACTTTCTCCTGAGCCCTTTAGGTGATCATTTCCCCTTTTAATTTATGCTGGTAAGTAGTTAATTTTTTTTTATTCTTTATACATGCTAGAATAAATGCTTACAAATCATTATTCACTTCTTTTATGCTATGCTTGGATGAACATGCCTATGTTTTATTGGTTTTCTCTTACATGCCTAGATGAACATTTCTAGGCCAATACACAATTTTCTTTTGAATGCTTAGATGAGCACTTCTAGGCTAAAACACAACTTTCTCTTTAATACTTGGATGAACATGTCTAGGTAGTTGTTTTACATTTTTAAATGCTTGAACAAACATGTCAAAGTATTTTGATTTTGCCTCGATAAACATGTCTAGGGTTTTTCTTTTACTTCTCTTCATAATTGCTTGGATGATCAAATATGCTTAAAGGTTTTATTTTTATTTGCTTCTCTTTGCAATTATGTTGATGCCAAATCACATGACAATTTTGTTTTACCTCACATGCTTAGATGAACATGTCTAGGCTAGGAATTCTTTATTTATATTGATCTCTTGGATGAACATGCCATTACCTTCATTTTTTTGTTATCTAACAAATTTTATTTTATTTTATTCTTTTTTTTCTCTTCATGTCAAATTCCTCTAACATGTATTTATTTACACTTCTTGCAAATCACATGTTTATATGACATATTTTTTTTGTATTTGTTTGACATGACATGACATTGGCCACCTTAACCTAGGAGACCGGTTTTACCGGGCGAGATGGGTGCTTAATCCCTTCCCATCTCGTAAATTAGCCTCCGAACCAAGATCAAGGGTTCTAGACTATACTTTTGTATATGTAGTTTTGCATTTTTTAGAATGTAACTAGGAAATAAAGCAAAGTATTTTAATTTTCTTAGATTGTATCTAGGACAAAAAACATTGTAATTTTTTGTTACAAAATTTGATGTAAATTATTATATACATTAATACAACAGAAGTATTTTTCATTAAAGGTTTTCTTATTTTTCCTTTTAAATTAAATAAGTGGCGACTCCATGTAAAACCCTCAATCTAGGGGGGAGTACATTTTACAGTTTCCACCGAACTCTCCTCTTCGGCCTACTGGGAATTGGCGCTATTTTCAGTGCTTTGTATTCCGCATAACTGTCATGAGCCCATTGAGAGAGTTGGTTTAAAGGGCGATGGGCTTGCTAGGTTCTCACCTAGTTTCTTTGGTGCCAGATGGACCAAATGGTGAAGGCAAACAGGACCGGGTTCCTTTGATGTTCGAATACCCAGGCCAAGAGCTCGCTGAAACTGGAGAAGCTCCGTTGGTTCCGAAAGCTCCAGATATTATTCACTCCCCAAACTCCGTCCATCTCTTTGCAGCTCCACACCGCATGCACCACGTCTTCATTTTCTTCCTTGCAACGATCACAACTCTACTCTGTAATAATTGTTCGACGCAATAGGTTGCACTTCGAAGGGAGTGAATTACAGCAGGCCCTTGAAATTAGATTTCTTACTTTATTTGGGCATTCAAGAGCCCAAATCTTCTTCCAAAGCTCTTTCTCATGGTCTTGATGCACTGCCATCTAAAAACCAACTTCATCTTCCTTCAAGAACCGATAGCCTGTTTTGCAACTATACCTCCCATCATGCTCCCACAGCCAATACAGAGTGTCTTCCATATCTTTTCTAGCCAACGGAATATTTTTTATTTCTTCAGCTTCTTGTGGTGCAAAGATCCTATCCACCATCGCAGCATTCCACGTTCTAGTTCCCTCATCAATTAAGCAATCCACTATAGCTTCTTCCATTGTTTTCACCATTGGGGAGAGTACCTTGGTTGGATGATTTCGGGGCAGCCAATGGTGTTGCCAGATTTTTATTGATTTTCCATTCCCCACCCTCCAGCAAGCACCATCTAGGATAACATCACAACCCTGTAATATACTCTTTCAAGCATAGGACCCAGAACGTAATTCCTTAGCTTCTAGAAGAGAGTGATTAGGGAAGAACTTTGCCTTGAAGACTTTGTAGAAGAGAGTTTCCTTATTATGCAATAGCCGCCAAGCCTGTTTCGCCAAAAGGGCATCATTAAAGTAAGCCAAGTCGCGAAAACCCATACCATCTACCATTTTAGACTTAGTCAATTCACTCCACTAGAGCCAATGAATTTTCCTTCTATTACCTTTTGCCCCCACCAAAACTTTTTTATCATTACCTCAATGTCATCACAAAGCCCCAATGGTAATTTAAAGCACCCCATAGCATAAGTAGGGATAGCTTGGATCATGGATTTGATTAGGACCTCTCTCCTGGCTTGTGAGAGCAATTTACCCTCCCACCCTTGGAGTTTTCTCCAAACCCTCTCTTTTATATAATTGAAACTAGCCTTTTTTCCCCTACCCACAAAAGAGGGAAGACCCAAATATTTCTCATAGGACTTCACTTCTTGAACTTGGAAGAGATTCTTTATGCTTGATTTTGCTTCATCCGTGGTGGACTTGCTAAAGAAGATTGCCCTGACCAAGATTCATATTCACCCAACAACTTCAACACATTATTGCAATCCTCAAAGATTGACCTGTAGAAAAGCAAGCTATCATCTGCAAAAAACAAGTGGGTTAGTTTAGGGCCTCGTTTGCACAAGGAAAAGCCCTTAATATCCCCATTCCTCTTCGAGTGTTTGATGAGAGCATGAAGGCCTTCCATACATAAAAGGAAAATGAAAGGAGATAGGGGGTCTCCTTGTCTAATTCCTCTTTTAGGATGGATCATTCCAATGGGCTCCCCATTCACCATGATAGAGTACGACACCGTTTTCACACAACTCATCATAAGAGCGACCCATCTAGCACAAAAACCCATTTTCTCCATAAGCCTCTCCAAATATACCCATTCCACCCGATCATAGGCTTTACTCATGTCAAATTTGATAGCCATAAAACCATGTTTTCCTGAATTATGGTGCTTCATATGATGAAAGGTCTCAAATGCAACCATAATATTGTCTGAAATAAGTCCTTCCTTAGCAAAAGCAGATTAATGTTCAGTAATTAGGGAAGGTAAAAATTTCTTCAACCTATTTACTAAGACCTTAGAGTAAATCTTATATAGGACATTGCAAAGACTAATAGGGTGGAATTCAGACACAAGTTCAGGATTAGCTATTTTAGGGACAAGAGTAATGAGTGTATGGTTGATGGGTTCGGGTAGGATACCTAAATTCAGCCATGAGAGAATGGCTAAAGTAACATCATGCTACATTGTCGACCAAAAATGTTAATAGAACAACGGTGGCATACCATCAGGACCCAATGCTTTTAGAGGTGCCATCTGATTCAAGGCTTCCTTTACTTCCACTTCTGTAAATTGCTTCATCAAATCAGCATTCATCTCATCGATCACCATGCATGGGATTTTCTCAAGAGAATCAACTTCTAGATTCGGGTTGGATGTGGAAAAAAGTTCTTTGTAGTAACTCTCCATCACATGCCCAATTTCATCTTGTTCGGTCAGCCAAGCTCCATTCTCGTCTCTTATTCCTCTAATCAAATTCTTCCTAAATCTCTTTGTAGCCTTACTACAAAAGAAAGCTGTATTATTGTCACCTTTACTTCGCCACAACACCCTAGATCTTTGACACCACATCCTTGATTCCCGATCTTGCAGCAAGTTAATCTCCAATCTTAAGCTCCTAACCCGAGTATTGTTCCCACTCACCATAGCCTCATTCTCGGCCAAAGCAAGTTGGTTCTTTTTAATCTCTAATTCCCTCCTCACGTGCCCAAAGTTGTGTTTATTCCACCATGTTAATTCTTGTTCACATTTAGCCACTTTTTTCAGAATGGCTATGCTTGGATTTGGTTCCCTTGTACTACTTCAAACTTCCTCAACCGTTTCGCCACAAGTTGGATCCAATAACCACATTTCTTCAAATCTGAAACACCTCTTCCTCCTAAGTTCAGGCAGCCCTGACAAATTGATCAATAGAGGAGAATGATCTAATGACATACAACTAAGGTGATGTACCCTAGTTCCTGGGAATTTTTGAAACCAAGAATTTGTAGCCATGTACCAATCCAATCTTATTCTTATGGAATGCCCATCAACATAATGTTTTGTCCACGTGAACTTAGGCCCCACATATCCCAAGTCCATAAAGCGACATTCATCGATCACATCTTGAAATAGTTGCATTTGATTATGGTCTCTAGGTGCCCCACCCCACTTTTCCTCTTGACAAACAATTTCATTAAAATCACCACCACAAATCCAAGGAATGTTCATTCTTGAATTTAAGCTTCTCAGTTTGCTCCATGCTTCACTCCTCTTGTGGGTTTCGAGCTCTCCATAAAAACCAGTGAATCGCCATGCATTTTCAGTGTTCCCATTGATGATCGTATCAATAAAATACCTGTGGGAATCAACAACATCAATGTTAATAGAATTTTTCCAAAATAATACTAGTCCACCACCTCTATTCAGCCTTGGAGCCACCCACTTTTGGTCAAAATTAATCTTGCTCAAAGTACGATCTAGCCTTGCTTCGTTTGTCCATGTTTCAGCTATAAACACGACAGAGGGATCTTTTGCCTGTATCAATCTAACAAGCTCATTCTCTATACGTGGGTTCCCAAGCCCACGACAGTTCCATAATAATAGACTCATTGCTTCTAGCAGGGCTGGTAACCACGACAATCCCATAATAATAGACTCATTGCTTCTGAGGGGCACCCATATCAGTCAAGAGCCATCCAAGGCATAGAAATTCGGAAAGAGTGTCTACAAGAGCTTGAAACTTTGCATCTATGCTGGAATGGGCGATAATAAATTATTTCTTAATTTGTCCAGGAAATAAGAGAGGTTTCAACCAAGAAATAATTGCCAATAGTGGAATGGAAATCTATAAGATCACAAGTACAGTCTACATCAGAGTAATCACATGTAACGTATTGAGAACACTACTCCTCAAGACATAATCCATAATTTCAACCCAAAAAAAAAAAAAAAAAAAACCCCAAAAATATCCCCTTAAGATAGATTAAATGGGAATTGATTATTCAGAGTATCAGGCATGATCATTTAAGTGATATTCGATGGAACTTGATTCTAGAAAAATATAAAAATAATTAAAAGATTAAATTTGGGATTCAATGACCTATGATATAGTGCCAATAAAGTGGCAATAACCCAACTTTATTTCACTAAATATATTGAAAGTTGAATGCAGTAATTCCTCGTGTAATTAAATAGAACCTAGAGTGCAATTATATTTTTATAACGAAATAAAATATAATTAATGTTAACTTTAGACTGGTTATTTGATAACAGAAGCCCAAAACCCAATGGAGCTAAGCTTTAATTTTTCCCTTTAGGGTCTGTTTGAATACCGCTGAAACTGAAAACTAAAAACTGAAAAACACTGTAGCAAAATAATTTTTAAATGTGTAAATAGTACCGTGAGACCCATTTTTAATGAAAAAGTTAAGTGATATTTGTGGGTCCCGTGAACAATGCACGGGTGCACTGTTCACGTGCTGAAAGTCAACAAAATCGGCTTAACAAAAATATATAAAAAAAAAAGGGCTGAAATGCAGACGCACTGTGTTTCAGCCCAATCCAAACGTTACCTTAGTCTCAACTCAAGTTACCTATATAAAACCCCTTAAGGGGCCAGCCACATTTATTCCAATAGTTAGAATACATGTTTGTTGTAGAGAGAAACCCTAATGAGAGTGGTGGCTAACACTAGAGGAGGAGAAATTAGATACGCTAGGAGTGGCTAAAGAAGGATCACCTACGAAGCTGGCATCCCTAACAATGTCATATGAGCACTCAGGAAAGAATGCAATAGAAGGATTAGTGAACATAAGTGACAAATTGAAGGAAGTCGCAGAAAAGCATGAAATCCCAAAACTCCATATGACAATCGACACAAAGAAGTTTGGGCGCCGTTTGGTCGTCGTGTTTAAACACTAGTGTTCAGTGTTTAAACACTGAACACTGGTGTCCAAAAACAAAAAAATGTGTTTGGTGTACCAGTCCTATTCCTAGTTGTTTGGAAAACATTGTTCAAAAACCAATGTTATAAAACCCATTTTTGAAATCACTTCCGAATAGTTTTTAAACAACAAACACTAGTGCTTAGTGGCAATTCCGTAATTATCTTAAACAACAAACACTAGTGCTCAGGTCAGCTTTTTCGTACTTTGGTCAGTTTTTTTTAAAATATTTTGGTCAGCCATGTTCTCTCTCCTGATTTAAAATATATTTATTTTGTACTTTGGTCAGCTTTTTTTACAATCCAACACACACATACCAAACACATATTTTATATTTTTTAACATTGAAACATGTTATTTAAACCATGAAATCAAACACATTTTTTTTGTTTTATAAACACTAAAAACACATATTTCAACAACACTTTTTAAACCACAGTCTTCACATCTTTTTAAACAACAATTTTTGAACTCTATGACCAAACAGCCTCTTGGTTTTGGGGTCATGATAATGATATTCCTTTTGAGTAATGCCATAATCAAGAACAATATAATCATAAACGAGGCTCAAGAATATTGGTACTTCCATGTGGAGGAAGGGTGACAGAACAATCACAACCAAATATATATTTATATATGAAGAGAAAAATAGTCAAGAACTCTACCATTTACAATTGGGTTTTTCTATGAACAGCAGGAAGGGAATGCAACTAATAATGTAAACAACAGTAAGAGCAACATCACCTTAAAGTCAATCGGTAATAAAGGCAAAGATGAGAAGGGCTTGTACAGTATCTCAAATATATATGCCAGTGTTTTCATTTTAAACGTCCATTCTATTTGGAGGTGTAGGTGACAAGAACGGTGGAAAAGTTTGCCATTTTGGTTCAAAAAATAAATGAAAGTTTTGTTGTTATCTTTCATGGCATTGTTTGAACAAAAATATTGATGATCCAAGAAAATTGTGTTTAAAACATTTTAAATGCAAATGGGTTCACACAGATGCTGTAAAAGATACAACTAGTATAACGCAAGTATCATCAACAAATATAATAAAATAGGAAGATCCTTAGAATCACTTTTATTCAAAGTTAAATGTGTTTGTTTGCCAAAGACAACATTGGATACAATCAAATTTTGAAAGTATATCGAACCTAGATGACCATAAGATGCTAAAAACTGAAGGTGAGGAAAATATGCACGACCCAAATGAGAATGATATAAGCTGCAGGCAATAATGAGAGCAATAGTAGAGGCAGACAAGTGGGAATGAACCTACAGGGAAGACAGCTCAAATTGATGTCTAACCTTACAACTTGTCTCAAGTAACCGACCCGTCCATGGATCATGCACATCACAACCTCAACTAAAAAAATGGAGCTCAAGATTGAGTTCGCAAAGTTGGCCAACTAAGAGAAGATTTAGAGACAACTTGGGAACAAGGTGTGCCATGAACAAATAAATTAGGAGAAAAAAAATTGATCCTACTTATCAGATATATAGATAACAAGGTTGGGAGATGCATACTTATTAAGAGAAAGTAAATTTACTTGAACTAAGGCTTCGATGTCAGCTGCAAGAAGTGCAATAAGTTGAGATGAATCATCAGCTAGGGAGCCCTAAACTGCAGGTTCTTGGATTATAGCTTGCGACATTCATTAACCAAGTAACAATCAAGTATCACTAAGGAAGATTTGGAGCCCTAAACTGGTTCTTCTAATTCTACTGATAATTTGGGCACCCTAAGAAAGATTTTGGTGAACTAAGAGAAGAAGCAACCATGGCATCATCTAGAGATCGCAGATGCGTAGTGGAATAATAGGTTTCCTTATAAATAAGTTCTATGACTACTGCATCTAGAGAAGAGTGGTACGATGCAAAAGATTCAGGCTTGGGTTGGCTTAAAGGTCCTCCCGTAGAGCAAGTTAAGCAAGTGGTCATGCATTACCAATGCATGAGATGTGTCCGTGGCGTCAATGGCGTGTGGAGGTATGGTATGTGACATGGCCGGCAGAGACTTGCGCTGGATTTTGTTGCTATTTTCACTATCCGACCAAGATTAATTCGCTAATGAAAAATCGATTCCAAAGCTTAGTTTTAGCAAAATAGGACTGACTAGGGCTGTAACAGCAGTACCAGAAAGAGCGAGGCCACAAAATCATGGCCCTCATACTATGAAAAGTAAAAGAGGGAAAAACAAGAACAATACTGGAATATGAAATTTTCTAAATTCAGTTTGTTTTTGTCTGTGTAAAGGACAAAAGTGCATATTCAATGTACAAAGAGTCTAGCTAATTACGAAAATGTTGACCTAAAAGTTTTGATTATGTCTTGAATCAAGGTTAATTGAAACGCTTGATTCAAGCCATGATTCAGTCCTAAACATATGGACAACATAATCATAATAATGACGAATAACCTAAAAAAATTATTGAGATTTGAAACAGTGACAATTCTAGGGTGTTCGCGGTGCGGTGTGGTGCGGTTTTGGGTCATTTTTAGCACTGCACTTTGCGGTGCGGTTTAGCTAAAACCATAACTACACCGCACTTTATTTTTGCGCTCACATGTGCGGTGCGGTGTGGTGCGGTGCAGTTTAAAGTTTAGCCAAAACCATAACCGCACCGCACCTCATTTTTGCGGTTACATATGCGGTGCAGTGTATAAGATGCGGTTTGAATGATTTGAAATTGGTATATATTTCAAATTTTGGGCTTTTTTTACTCAGCCCAAAACTAATTTTTCCCTTTATTTTAATCCAAGTTTTAAACTATTGAGCTAGTTTTTCTTTATTTTGGGTTGGCTTTCTTAATCAACTCTTGTTAGGGTTATCAAACTTTTTTTTTTTTTTGAAAACTAGGGTTATTAAACTATTAATAATATATTTAATATTAAAATAATTAAATATATTAATATATAGAGAGAGTGCGGTGCGGTGCGGTTTGTGCGGTTTTCTTATTATAAAACCGCAAACCGCACTGCACCATGCGGTGTGATGCGGTGCGGTGCACTATTACTTGTGGTGTGGTGCGGTTATGCTATTTTGCGGGCGGTTTTGGTGCGATTTTTGCGGTTTGTGCGGTTTTTGCGGTTTGATGAACACCCCTAGTGACATCTATAGGGGTAATGTGAAGCCACTCACAAAGCTTTGACCGACAATGATTTCATGAGTGGTGGCTAACAGTAGAGGCAAAATTTCTTTCAAACGCCTCCAGTTAGATTTTGCAGTTCATGCATGTTTTTTACCACTAAATAAAAATCTTATCATCAGAGAAGGAACAATTTACTCCTCTTCCTTCTTAACCTAAGAAGCAGAAAGTGTCTAAGTATAACAAAATTTCATAATATTTTCACAACAAACTTGTTCTGAGTTATTGTGAATCTAGTTAAATTTTTATTTTATTTTATTTGAGCTTATAGTAGACTAACACCTCAACTTGTGAAAATATTATGAGATGTTGTTGTGCTCGTAGAAGAATTCATTGAGAAGTAAATTAAGCATTAGAGAACTCATTTAATTCTTAAGCATTATTGATCTATTTTCTGCAAGCCATTTGCAAACCCGCCCCATAATTATGAGCTAAATTGCACCACAATCAAGTTAATAAGCCTATCATATTGATATAGATAATAAATGCTAATGAACTTAAAAGCACAGACAAAGAATGAGCAGAAAAAATAGTGTGCATGTAGTAACAAATCAATACTAGTACCAGCAAAGAGACAACAGAAGAAATCAATATGACAGAGAAGGAGCCTAAAAAAGAGTCAGAAATAATTGCTCCGATAACTGGAAGCAGACTGCAACCATTGACCACATTTGAAATCTGAGCAGCATCAATGCTCTTCACATTGAATTCCTCAATGAGATATACAATCAGGTTAAACAGCCATCCACCAGCACCAAGACTCAACCCAGTAACCAATCCTGGTCCAGGCAAAAGGCACAGCTATAATTGGGTGCAAGGCAGAAACATAGTGGCGTTTGAAAGAAATAGTGCATATATATATCAGCACAACATGGTTGTATAGCTTAGAGAAAGACCTATTATGAAGGGAAATGTGATCCAACCGCCCAGTCTGCTACGAGAACTTGACATTTTTGCTTCAATGTCACTGGAGAGTAACTCATCCATGTTGCAACCCAACTGCTATAATTCTGAATCTGCCATTTGTGCTCGTCTTGTGTGTCTACAAATTATACAAGCAGTCCTTTAGTAATGTAGAGATGTTGCAGTTTTATTGTTGACTGAGGTCCCCAATACTGCAGCTCAAGCTCTCGGAATTAAGGATAAGATTCTGGTGCTTTATCAATTACCGTAATCATGTCTAGGATCAGGACATCTCATCCAAATTTGAAAAAGAACCAGTGATGCTGTGTCTTTATTATCTTTGAAGGCAATGTTGTGTCTTATTATGGCATGGAAAACATGTTCCAAAAATCGTAATTAAATGTCCCAAATGGCCTTTTTTTATTTTTCCCCCAATGGGTCATAACAATGGCCCTTTTAATGATATTTTTATTTCGGCTTGAGCACAGTTACTTTCATTGATAGCTACATCTTAGTGTCGGGGAGATAAACACTTTGGGAAGCTTCCTAATTAATATAGCATATAAAGTCATACTTTAACCCAGAAGCCCACATCTTTTATCCTCCATGGAAACCTTGCTCCTCATCGTTGTCTAGCACCATTGGCAATAATACTCCTTTGTTGGGCCTTTTCCAAGATCGTTTTGTGTAGGCTTTATGGGCTTGCTTGGTGAAATATACTGTCCCCACTTTAACTACGAAAGGGACCCGCCCTGCTCCATTTGTGAAAGAGTTTCAAGTACACATGCCCCGTTCCCGCTCCAACTACAAAAGGAACCTCGATAACCTTGTCACCTTTGCCCCACACCACCATGGGCTCTAATACCACTTGTTAAGGAGATAAACACTTTGGGAAGCTTCCTTAAATAATTAATATAATATATACCGATACACTTTAACCCAAAAGGCCCAAATCTAGTAGGTGTGTGCTCAATTATGTTATATTAACTACTCATTCTTCTCATCATTATTAAATGTAGGACTTCACTCACACGTGTAACCCAACACTTAGCAGCATAGGAAGTGTTGTCACATCTATTGGTGCAATAACTCTCCCAGAACTACAGCCTCTCAACTCAACCACCAAATTTATCATTGTGGGACATAGCCTTCAAATAATTCTAGAGATACATCCGATGTATTTATAACTTGTTGACTTGTACAATTGTAAGTGGTTGATATTTTCTGTTTACTAAGACTTGTGCAACCTACCAATTTTCGTTGAACACTAACAATTACACAAATTGGCAACTGTGATAATCGGTATGAGAATGGTTGTGTAATAGTATAGCTGCTAATTGGCTCCTAGCTGCTAGCACCAAGAGTCCAAGACTGTTAATTGGCTGTGAAACTTGAAGGGAAACATTCTAGCTATAGGGTCATTAAATGTTATGACCCATATAAATTTATATTAAACGTATATCGGTATATCCATGTCACTGCATAGTAACAATTCTCTTATGATGAGTGAAACATTATAGAATCTTGCCTAAAAAGTTCACGTGAATTATGCCGAGGCATACTCCATGATGAGCTGAAAAGAAATTATCAATAGAAGAAGAAGATAGATAGAATGGTAATCACCATTCACCCCTCTCTTATGATTTTTTTTTTTTTTTTTATATAAAATTATAAGGAGGTGCATTCCAGGTAAGACATGATTTGACACGAAAAGTGTGGACACTTGAATCCAATTTCTATCACAGATTATAAGAGTTAAATAGATCCAAAGCATTAGCATTGGTGGTGCTAGTCATGTTATTATTTTTAGCACCATTAATATTAAAAAATATGCTTCAATAATGGAGGAAAGTCAAAAAATAGGGTCCGTTTAATAAGAGATTTTTAATAATATTATTTAAGTATTTTGAAAATATGTGTAGATGAAAAAGTATTGTGAAAATACATGTATTATTGTTTAAACAACGAAAACTGTTGTTTAAACAACAATACTAAATAAGCTTAGATGTTGAGCTACAGTGCACACGGTAAATAAGATGATAAAAGAAACAATATTTTATTAAAAGTTATATTATTTTATAGTGTTGGTGGTGGCAATTGTTGTTTATTGTAGTATATATATTATTTTATTATATTATTTATATTATTTTATTATGTTGAATGCTAAAATAAAACCACTAATGTTGAATATTTTGTAAAATGAGGTAGTAAAATAGATAAAGTAATTTTTGTGGTACCAAATCGCTAAATTTTTTACACCAAATAACCATAAATATATTGTTATGAGTGAACCACGTTGATCTCCCGTCTGTCTAGCCTTGTTTGATTAACATATTGACAACAGCAAATAACAACTATCTCTTCTGATGAGAGAAATATAGCAGTCTGGCCAAAAAAGTCAATGTGAATTATGCAAGGGACTGCGACACCTCCATTGCTGAAAAGATATGGTATGGAAAATAAAAATTAGAAAGAATAGTATCACCCACTCTCTTCTGGCTTTCTATAAGCAGGTGTTTTTCGGGTGTGACATGATTACCAATTTGAATTTTCACATTAATATTTTGTGTGTGTATATATATATACACTTGGTTATATACCCAAAAAAAAATACTACTCCAGTGTGTTGGAATTTTTAATAAGGATAAATTTTAGTTACAAAATTAATTGTAGCCTTAGTCTACAATTTTATTCAATAAAATAAAAATTACTATATATTTTGAAAATCTAAACGTTGAATTGCATATTCTTTACTCTATTAATACACATGTCAAATTTGGTGTTAATCGGATATTATTTACTATATGATCTATAAGCAGGGGCGGCCCAACATTATTTGGGGCCTAAGGCAAAAAATTTATGCGGGCCTTTTAATATGTAAATATTAATTAAACAAAATTATTTAATACTAATCAAATCAAGATTAATTTGATACATTAAATATATAATTTGATGAATATTACCAACTAAACTAATATTAATTTCATATAGAGAATTAAATATCATAGTTGAACTATAAATATTAATAAAAATATATTACGATTAAAAAAAATACTTTATTTTGGATATACAACAGCACATAGTTAAGTATAGTTAAAATCTAATTTTTAATTTTATATCTTGTTTTTAAGAGAGGAAATAGATATTATTTAGTGTGTGACTTTGTAAGATATCAGTTTACAAAAATTAAAGTCTCCAACTATTAGTAGGAATGGCAACGAGTCGGGTTCGGGCCAAGTTTTTTCATACCTAGACCCGACTTGCGAGTCTACCCCCAAAACCCAAACTCAACCCGTTTATTAAACAGATTTTTTACTTAACTCCAAACCCATCCTGTTGGGTACCCACGGCCCCGTGGGCCCCGTCAGCCATGCCACAATTTGGGCCTAAACCTTGGCCCAATCCCAAAAAAAAAAAAGTTTGCCCAGATTCATTATTTTTGAAAATGTGTTTGCTAGATTCTACATACACCCCAATGCTTGTTAACATTTCCCTACCAACACTCTTCAGCAATAAATCCACTGTTCACACCCCACTGCTCTGCACTTGGCAGTGGATGATAAGAATCCATAAGCATAAACAGAGCCTCAAGAGAGGAAGAGAACCCATAAGCACAAACAAAGAAAAAATTATATAGATTCTAAAAATAAAGAAACAAAAGGGAGAAAATTCATTTCATCTCAATTAAAACCAAACCCATGACAAAAACACACTGTAGAAATGGCAAGAGAGAGCTCAAAATCAAACTACCAAGTCTGAAATCAATCAAATCCCAAAAAAAAAAGATGAACAAACCAACAAGTGCAGATCCGAACCAGTTAAACATAACCACAAGTAGCAGTTTTATTTTTGAGAATGTGTTCGCCCAAATTCAAGGGTTGCCTAGATTCAAGGTGGTCCGGTGGAGACACATGGAGGAAGTGAGGTGGCTAGAGGTGCAAGTGATGGCCGACGATGAAGGGCTTCAGGCTAATCAAGCCGGCGGTGACAGATCGAAGGTTGGGGGTGAGTGAGAGGGAGTGACCGAGTGAGAGTGGGAGAGGAGAGAGTGAGTAACGGGCAGCTGGGGCTAAGGGATTGTGTTGTGTATAATGGGATTAGGGATTTTTTCTTTTAACTTTATATATATATATATATATAGGGGTGGTCGGGGTTCGGGCTAGGTTTTTGCAAAAACCTGGATCTGACCCGACCCGCTTCGGGTTTTTTTTTAAAACCCATACCCGACCCTATAATTTATCAAGTCGGGTAAAATCTGACCCATTAGGGCCGGGCCGAGCCGAGTATCCGCGGGTCGGATATAAATTGTCATCCCTAACTATTAGGGGAGATTAATCTATAATTGATGATTTAACACATTTGCAACATCTTAGAGTTTCAATTGGATTAGGATTCTATTGGTCTCGTATATTGAGAGTCTTAATAGAAATGAAAAGGAAAAATGCATTAAAAGCACTATAAAATGTTCACAATATGATGTGACATTGACTCTCATTGATAAAATTCATTAATCTAACTAATGAATGTTTAAATTACTTTTTTGTGATTAGTAATGTAAGGACACGATTTGTAACGACCCAAAACGATATTGGGTTCGCACATAAAAAGGCCCAAATAATATCATTTATAGAGCGTGGGTTTGAAAGGCTAGGCCTTGGTCACCGGACAGGGGTTTTCCGTGGTGTTCATACATGATTAAATCGTGTTCGCTCTAGGAGTCTTTCTCCTGGAGGCGGGCTAGGAGGCTCTTATTTTTGGCCATTTTTCCCAGCCCCTTTTCTAGACCGCTTACTTCCCCTTTTATATTGGCTTGTATTCCTCATCCAACGTCCACGTGTAGGTTCGACTTTCCAGGACTGATATTTGTCCCATCAACCCATACCCAGAGTGGTTGGGGATGGTTGAAAAAGTTGAAAAGTATGGCTCTGTCAGGTGCAGAGCTTTGAATGGCAGTAATGGCAGCCTTCCCTTTGTCCTTGGTCGTTATACTATCCAGCGTTTCGTTCTCTATTGACATAGATATTTTAGATTTTTTCCCAAACTGTTCCTAGACCGCTTTTGCCCCTCCTTCCAGGGGGACCTCGGATATGCCGTGGACAGAATCATCCTCGGCTGTGTCTCAAGACTATTTGGACTTTTATTACCTATCCTCGGCTACACACTTCCTCGGCTAGGGCCTTGGGCCCCAATGTAAAAAAAGGGCCAGGGCCATAAATTATTGGACCCCACAAGTAACATGGCAATTTGTAAGCCAATAGTAAAATTTATAGTATTCTTAACATCACTAATAAAAAAAAAATACACAACCTTTAAAAAATATATATGATTTTATAAAAATTTGGGTCTTTAACCATTGGAAGTAGAGCCCTTTTAACTAAAAAAAAAAAAAAAAATTGGTGGGGCCTTAGCCCTAGACCTAACTTGCCTAGACCTTGAGCCGACCCTCTCTATAAGCTTATATTTTATGCATAATTTTAAATTACAAAAACTTACAATTTAAATAATTTATTAATGACATAGCTATTGATCTTTAATTTTCTTGAAATTTTGCAAGTATAAAGGTTATAAGAAGAAGTTGTAATCCAATGGTAAATTTGTCAAAATTCACCTCCAATAAAAAGATATTGAGTAAAGTTGTAACCTTAGGCTACAATAAATTTTGTAGCTAAACTTTGTCATTTTCCTTATACCCTTTATACTTATAAAATTTCAAAATAATCACAAATTAATATCTACCTCATTTATAAAATGTTTAATTTCAAGTTTGTTATATTTTAAGATTATACATAAAAACTTGAGTTTATTGATTGAATAGTAAGTAATATTTTATTAACATAAAATTTGATGTATATATTAAGAATAATAAAAACGTGTAATCCAACAATAATATTTTTGAAATCTTAATTTTAATAGAAGTTATTGAGTGATGTAATATGAATAAAAGATTTTATATAGTGTTTAAAAACATTAAGACATTATTGAATATTGAAAATTTTCAGATTTGATTAATAATATCATTCATGATATTCTGGAAGTTTATTGAAGCATTTTTTAGTCTCGATGACATTACATTTCGTTCATATTGTCCAAAAGGGAATATAAATGTTGTTTTGTATTTATCATGTTCTATAATTTGAATTTGTCAAAAACAAATGTTAGCCAGGTAAATTTCCTAATAAAATAATTAAAATAAATAAGAAATTTAATAAATTAAACAAATAAAATAGATATATAAAGCATAAAATGTAACTAGATCACGGTAATGAATTTAAAATTTGAAATAATATTGACTTAAAATACTTACAACCTAACTTTGAAATACAAGTTTTGAGCTATTTTATGAAGGTTTACAAGGAAATGAGAGAGAAAAAGAAAGAGGTGGAGTTCGAGAAGAAAGGCTACCAGAAATATAGGGTGGAGCCCTTTTATGAAGTGAAACTTACTTCTTATAGACTCTTACAAATTTTGGTACTTTCTCTTTTAGCGTCATTTGCCTTTAATTGACTTTTTTTAGTCTTAAATGTCTCACGGATTTGCTTTTTGATCTTCCATCTCATTATTAGAGCATTAGCATTGGAAAATTGCAATGCTATTCTATTTTATAATTCTAAAAACTACTTTATCATTTATACGATCTTATTTTGCAATACCTCCACATCCCAAACTTCTATTTTTATTAAAATATTATTTTTTAATCTTTCTTTATTATTTTTTTTCTAACCGAAACTTTTGTTTTCCTAGGCTTTCCAACAGTCTTTTTTTTCCTCTCTTTCTCCCTCAACACCGGTTCAACACACAAAGCCACACACACAGACCCATCGAAACAAAAACCCAGAAAAACCCAAGCCACCACTGCCCATTGCTCACCAAAATCCCACCGGAACAAAAACCCATATTTAAAAAAAAAAAAAAAAAAAAAAAAACCCAACGTCACAACAGAAGAAAAAAAAAAAACAAAACAAAACAAAACCCATCGGAAACCCAGAATAACCAGCCACTTCAGCCACAACCCAACCACAACAAAGCCACACACACACAAACACAAACCATCAACAGAGCCACACACACACAAACCATCAAACCAGTTGGAGCCAACAACGGCCACCACACCCACCACCCAAGCCACCGATCAGCAAACCCAAGCCACCGATCAACAAACCCACGCCGCCGATTTGAAACCCAGGCCGTCGAAAATACCCAAAAATCATCACCGGAGCCACCATCGGAGCTACCGATGATCAACCCAAACGATCCACCCACCGATCAACGGATCCACCATTTCAAACCCACCGATCAACCAATCCAAACCCACCATCAACCGATCCCAGCCCAACGATCCAAACCCAACTCGCCGATCCACGCTAATCCAACCTCCAACCTCAAAAATCCAAAACCCAGCACCGGTGCAATGAGAAAGAAGCCGTGCGATGAGAGATGAGAGAGAGGCCGTGCGATGAGAGATGAAAGAGTGGCTGTGTGAGATGGGTGAGAAATTTCGGAGATGGATGAGAAATTTTGGCGATGAAGCTTCAGAGAGGAGAGAGCAAAGAAAAGGAAGAGTGAGAAGAGAACAGAAAAAATGAGAGGGATGAGAGAGAAATTTCAGGGGAAATAGGAGAGTAAAATTTTTTTTTTTTTTTTTTGCAATTTTGTGAACAGTACAATTCTAATAGAATTGTACTGTAGCAGTATTGCAAAAAAATTTGCAATACTGCTGTTTACTATTCTCTGATGCAGGAGGTTTTTAGGTTTAAAATGTCAAATTTCTCTAAGATATGGCATTAGCATTCCCCAATTTTTTTCTTTTTTCTTTTTTTTTTTGGCTAAGAATATCATTATTACATGAGTAATGCTACCCACACAATAATTTTCCTAACAAAATTCACACTTGATAAGTTGGCAAGTTATTATTGATTCTTATATAGGCCTACCGCTGACACTACTTTATTATCCACTATTATTGACAACTTATAATGACTTATCATATATTGTCAATTTTGAGTCTTTCTATACTTTTTCTTATTATATTTTTTAATCTTGAAGCGCATTTTTCTTTGCATGTTTTGATTAGTTTTTTATCTGATATTGTCATATGTATATAAAACTCAAAATCAAATAAGGTGGTCCTGTAATAAGAACAGCCTGGATTTAGCCTTCTTTTTTTTCCCTTTTTTTATGAATAGCTAGGAGCCTGGGATTTGCTCTCCCTACACTTGTAAGCAGGAATTGGATTAAAAATTACTTCTTCTAATCTGCCAAGTCATGGATTGAGAATTTGAGTCATTGAGTGCCAAACAACAAAATGTGGAGATATTGAGAAAATTTCCAATCCAATGTGGAGATATTGAGAAAATTTCCAATCCAATATGGATTCGGTAGCGAACCTCCTTTACATGGATTTAATATTCATTACCAAACATAACAGAAGGATTTCATAGTTAGCACTCAGCACTCAAGATCCTCACGTTGAAGACTCTCTGGCCATTTTTCGCACATTTTTACTTAGGTCAAATATACCTTTCCACCATGCCAAATCTAGAGCCTAACACCTCGAATATCTAGAAATGTTTGTTTTCCACCATTTCCATTTCACCAATCTAACAAATGACATGCAATATCCAACTGCTACTAAATCTGAACTTTATATTTATTTCCGTCATTTTTTTTAAGTCAGTGTATAAGATTCCCACTTCTACAGAAATATTTAGTTCTTATTTGATTAATGATAGATATATACTTGACCAATTTTGTCCAATTTCTTCTAAGAAAGAAACATATATACTTCTGGAAAAGATAAATTACATGAAAACTGATCAAATCAGAGTACAAATAAAGGACGGAGACAGAGAAGAGAGGGAAAAAAAGGTGACAATTTCAGGCCATGTATCATACATCAGATGAAAAAAGTGAAGTAGCACCATGATATCATGATAATATTATGATCCCTAGAATTACATTAGAAATTTGACTGTTGGCACCTTGATATGAAGAACAAAACAATAGGTAATTTTCATTAAATCCGACTTAGTTACAATTCAACCCGCTATACACATACAGTTTTAGCATATCACAGATATAATTAAGATACAGACACATCTAAGCAAATACAAGTGGTACAAAAAATAAATAAAAACTGACCCCAAAATTAAATTCATAAGCCCAGTACAACTGATGGGCAGTCATTGGTGTAATGTAATCTCAGTAGACCCACCAAAGAAATGGCACAGATGAAATAGGATCTCAGTTCCTCAATCTGCGACCTATAAGATTTCTGGTTGCAATATTATCCCAGTAACTTACAGGCTTATCAACTTATGAGATAAAACTGAGAAAAAATGTTGCTTTAATTTATGCATACTCTGGGTTGAGTGATAAGGCCTCCTGGTAAATCATATCCTTCATTTGCTCTTCTCCCAAGGGTTGTTGCTCAAACTCAAAGGAAAATGGCTTTGGGCAAACTGGTTCATCAGCTATGTCATGCAATCTTGCAAGGTAAGGATGGGCCAATGCTTCTTCAACTGTCCAGAGACAAAATGTTACAATTAAAGAGAGGTACAGTGAGGAAAATATGATATTTAAACTCGAATCTTTAACTTCAAAGCACGTCTTCTGCATTACACCAATTCAATTTCATACATGTCAACATTATGACCACAGGCAGTCAAAGAATTTTCCGTCCATAATTAATCTGTTGACTCTTACAAGAGTGTTACATAACAACATTCAGTTTCAAGCACTAATAATTTCCCAGATCTAGAGATGAAAGCATGGCTTTATATATGTAATTCTGAAAAGTTTCAAATATATGCATGCAAGTTCAAGTTTTTGCGTGCATGTAGATAAACCTTGCAGGGTAAAAAATTGAAGAAGGGGATATTTCTAAGTGGGCTCCATAACTGAAAGATGAAGGTTACAAGTTCTACGGCACATTTAAAGTAAACAAAATGTTCAATCTTTATCATTTGGACAAGTCGGACATGCTAATTTTAGAGGGAGACAAAAGCCTGCATATCATAGCTGCCCGTACACTATAGCAAAGAAGCAACTTATAATTTCCATTTATCTACAAATTTTCTGGGTAAGATGATGAGTGGAAGGGGAACATGGGAAACTCAACTACAATGCATAATATTGCAAGAAGTACAAATCACATTTTCTTGACCAGATTCGTTGAAATAAGCCTTTAACTGGTCTCTTCAAATTCCCTAATTAATAGTGATCAATACTGAAAATTAATTAACGTAGGGCCTACTTCTAATTAGATTATTCAAAAATAAAGAACAAAAAACAGATTCAAACTGCACTTGATGTATGAGTTACAATTCGCCAGCCACCTAATTGATCTGCTTCTTGTTGACCCTACAGTGAGACATCTTTTGATTGCTCCACTTTGTCTTTTCCTTCACATCACTAACATATGATATTATTATTCTACTCACAATAAGGGGGGAAAATTCTTTTGGTTGCCGCTTCTTTTGTCCTTGCTGTCATATCATTGACACATGTCAACTCACACTTATAATCCCCTTGACACTTCAAAGGGAATAAGATTCTATTCAATGAACATGGTATTATTATGCTCAAGCTATGAAAAGCCTAAGCAAATATACAAAAAGAAAATTTATGTCTTAGAATGGCTAACATGGCCTAGAAGCAGGTTTCAAATAACTAGGAACCACAGTATGGTGATGGCTTTCTTTTTCAAGGTGATTGGTGGAAAATTTCACATCAAAACCCATACAATAATTAACAAGTAATAAATTTCACCAGTCCCCTAAAGCATAAAAATATGACTGACAGTAGATTAGAAAATTACCAGTAATTCTTTTAGTAGGATCAAATGTGAACATTTTCTCTATGAGATCAATGGCCAATGGATGAACATGTGAAAAAACTGCAGCTAATGGCTGCCGAGGGTGTGAGGGGAGTTGGCGAATATATCTTCTTGCATCCTCATTTCGAACAAAACCAAGATCAGACTCAGTTGGTGTGCCTAGAAGCTATAAAAAAATAGCATGAATAAGCATATATCCAGCAGAAATCCCTTTCAGAAAATAAAGTAATAATTCATTCCAATATACTTAATCAGCTTCAGAATTGTAAAGAGGGGACAATTTACATATATCTCATTTTTTTTATAATTAAAAATCAGCTCCATCGAACACCTTTATTGAATCAATAAAAAGCAGAATAGAAAAGTTGTTACTTGTTACCATAAATACATTAAGTTATGTTATTTCTTCTTCAGAACTTAAATCTAAAACTCTTTAGAAACATACCAAAATTGTAAATGAGCTCTCTCAAAACTAAAATTGCTCTTAAATGTTTTTCTTACCTCTATCAATAAGCGCATCTGATTCACGTGATCTTTCCCTGGAAACAAAGGCTTTCTAGTCATAAGCTCCATAAAGATGCAACCCACAGACCACACATCAATGGCAGCAGTATAATCTGAAGAGTTCAACAGTAGCTCAGGTGCCCTGTACCATCTTGTGACAACATATTCGGTCATAAACTCATTCTCTGCAGTCGGGCGAGCAAGACCAAAATCACATATCTTAAGATCGCAATTGGCGTTCAGTAAGAGGTTACTGGGCTTTAAGTCTCTATGAATAACATTCGCCGAATGTATAAACTTTAGCCCCCGAAGAATCTGATACAAGAAATACTGCAGCACATTCCAATCATAAAGTTAATCTCAGTTTTTATTTTGAATGTTGAGGTACTGTACAATTATGGCTCAAAACCAAAAAGACTAATACCTGACAGTGCTCCTCAGATAAGCTTTGATTGGAACGAATTATTTGGTGAAGATCAGTATCCATGAGTTCCGTGGCAATGTAAACATCAGTAAATTCTCTCCGTAAAGGTGGCGGAACCACATCTCTTAAAGCTACAACCTGTTTAACATGCACAATTATCCACCTTTCAAACTCCAGTACTAACAAAACCATAGTCTACTTTTCAAAAGCTATTCATCTCATGATGCATAATCGAATAGCAAGGAAATAATATTACAAATTTTGTGAAAATAAATATGTCATATGTACACTTTGATAATAAATATTGCAATACTCTTGTTCCCGAAAAATAATAATTACAATCAAGTTTCTGCGTGAAGGTTAATTAATTTCAATTCTTTCGTTTTAAAACATCGAAACAAGATATTTTAATTCGACTATATTCCTTTATCATTTACTCATTCCATTCCCATATGAAATCGCTAATGAAAGCTATAACTTGTTTAACATGCACAATTATCCACCTTTCAACAGACACAACTTTTTTCACAGTAAATTTCACAATTGTTGAGTTGGTCAACTAGCATAGTTTAATTATCAAGCAAAGAATATACTCAAACAAAAAGCATTAATTAAATGAACCTTCACAAAGAGAAACAAGTTTAAATCTGAAAATTTCAGTCCAAAAAAAAAAATTTGTTAATATAATCTAAATTTTATAGTTGATAATATAGGTTTAATCACAGAAGATTAATAGTAATATCAAAAAATTAACTTACATTTTCATGATCGAAATGGCGAAGCAGCTTAATCTCCCTTAGCGTACGCTTCGCGTCCATGTGGTTATCAAAAGCGTTCGCAATTTTCTTCATCGCTACCATCTCGTTCGTCTCCGAATTCAAAACCGAGCTTCAAAATTCAAAATAATTAATTAATTAACCACCACAAATTCAACTACAGCCAATCAAACAAAGCCGCGATAGCTAACAAGAATTTTAAAAAGAGAGGAAAAAAACTAGTACCAAACGATACCGTACGCGCCGCGGCCGATCGGCATGATCGGAGGGCGGTACTTGGCCGTGACTTCGAAGAGGTTGCCGAAGATGTTGTATTGAAGAAACTGACCTCCGTGAGTCTGTACGGCCGGAAATTCGCCGTACTGACCTGTCGCCGCCACATTCTGATTTATATCAGCCATTTTCGAAGTCTCAATGTCTCTCTGCGAGAATTTCTTAGTATTGACAGAGGGAATATGAAGAATTCAAAGGGAGTGAGAGGGGGTTTAAATATGAAGTTTTGGTACTGAAATTGAGAGAGAGAGAGAGAGAGAGAGAGAGAGAGACTCAGAGTGCTCTCCGTTTCTCTTTGTTTGTGACGTGGTGACTTCTTAGCAGATGCGAGGAAATGGACGCGAAAAAACGCGCGAGAGAAAAGATGGAAAAAAAAAAAGCTACTCTCAACGCGTTTGGACGAGATGAACGGCTCTGATTACGGCCGCCTCTATCATCTTGTTCAATCTTGTCAACGCCCATTTCCTCTTTCACTACCACAGGTAACTTTGGATAAGACTGGTGGTATTTTACTATTTTTTTTTATAAAAAAAATTGAAAATGGTCCCACCTAGAAGGCATGAGCTGTGCTGTGCCGATTGATAATGGTGAGAAATTATGTACCACTTCTCAATTTCTCGTATTGTTTGCTTGTACGTATGTCGGAAAAGAAAAATGGTCTTGTTCAATTTTGGGTTTATGGGTGTGTTTGGATAGAACTTATTTTGCTGAAACTGAAAACTGAAAACTGAAAACACTGTAGCAAAATAATTTTTAAATGTGTGAATAGTATTGTGGGACCCATTTTTAGTGAAAAAGTTGATAAAAAGTGGAGTTTGTGGGACCGTGAACAGTGCATAAATACACTGTTCACCGGAGAATGGGTCAACCATTGCGGCTGAAAAGGCAAAAAAAAAAAAAAAAAAAGGAAAGGAAGGAGGAAACGCAGACGCAGCAAATAAAAGTGCTATCCAAACTAGCACTATGTTTAAAATATTAAAGGACAATGTTTCGCTACATAAGTAATAACTACATATTTTAAATATTAATTTCTAAATTACATATTTTTTAACGTAATATCAAATTTCGTATTAATTGAATGTTATTTCCTATACTATTCATAAATTTATTTTTTTATACATAATTTTAAACTACAAAAATTTAAAATTTAAATATTTAATTAATAATTTTAAGGACATATTTTATGTAATTGGCTAATCTTTTGACAAAATGCACTTTACTTATAATTGAGTAGATATAGGATGAGTTTAGTACTTCAAGAAATAAGAGTTCAAGTCAAGTATTAAAGTCATGAAGATTAGATCAAGAAACAAGTAAAAAAAAGATGTTCATTAAAACTCGAAAGATACCTCGACAGAAACAGTATCTATCGAGATTTAAGAACGAAACTCGACAGAAGCTGAATCGGTTGAGATCTACGAAATCAAAATTTCCAGATCTGATTTTTGGCCCTAACTAACATGTATGTGTAAGGTTTCTTTTCTCACAGCCTTAAACATATATAAGGCTTATTTTAAAGGTTGTTATACATAGAGAACACATGCAAAAAGTGACCTAATGCCTCATTCTCTCTACAAGAAGTTACTGCGTCTTTTGCGCCTTAGGGTTTTGTAACCAAGTACTTCTTGATCTTCATTGTTGATGAAGTGAAGAACTTTGCATCCTATAACATCTTCAAGTTGCTAGAGTCAGTCACGTACTGGGATCCATGTAAAATGGTGGCATTTATATATTGAAGAGTTCAAAGGTTCTGAAACGGTAGAAGGTTTCTACTGTAAGTTCATCTACAGGGATTGTAGAGTCTAGGAACAAAAGTTTTGTACTAGATCTGAAACTTCTCTTTACAATAGTGAATTACTTTTCAGGAAGGTTTCTCCCGGGTTTTTTATTGTAAAACTAGTTTGTTTCATTAGTTTTTCTAAGTTATCATATCTTGTCTTATTTACTATTCCGCTGTATATGATATTGACATAATATTGATGTTTGTTTGTTTTAATAAGATTTATTCATAATAAATCTAATTAACAACTTGAGTTTAAAATTTATTAATTCTATCAATCAGGTTCTAAATTTTCCAACAAATAATATAACAATTAATTTTTATAAATTTTACATGCACAAATAATATAAGAAAAAAATATTATATAATAGTAGATATGTCGAAATTAAAATCTAATAAAAAGGTGTCAAATAGGATTAAATTAAAAGGTTGAAAATAAAATTGAATAAACCCATTGGGATTCAGAGTGCTCAATTATTGGTACTTCTCCATTATTGGGGGTTGTTGCTGAGTAGACCGGTAGTTTTTCTGTATTTGGGTGCAACTCAGATATTTTATTAAATTAAATTATAATATAATATAATATGCCTTAGCCATCAAAGTCCATAGAGTAACGAGTTGAAAAGTTGTTAAATTTTTTAATCCGATCAATTATCTTAGGAATTAAAGTTGTGAAACACGTGTGTTTGACGAGCTTATTCATTTTACTGTTAGAGAAAATGTCATTTGAACTTTAACTCGTTAGAAAAGCTTTTACTTGTTCCAAGTTTTTGGAATTGAAGACTTCTCGATTAAATTGCTCACTCGTATTGATCCTGATTCCTGACTCCTGAGTTGAGTGATAAGCACTTCAAATAATATTTTTCTTTGCATTGACAATGAAATATGACCTTTTTTTTTCTTTATTCTCGAAGCTCACAAAAAAAAAAAAAAAAAAAACGTATGCAATTGCATCATCTTTTGGGCAAGACCAGAAGAGAGCCACATCAAAATTTAGGTTGTTTTCTCAAGTCAATATGACTATATGAGGATTTCTATAGAGTGTTAAGAGTGTGATTAGAAGCAAAGGAAAATGACTCTGTAAAAACCCTACAGAGAGGAATTTCAGAAGCAAACTATCTCAAGGAAATGACCAAAAGAAGAAGAATTTGTTGACTGTTTGATAGCCATTTGACAAAATACAGGGCGGAGCCAGAGTGGGCGAGGGGGCACTTGCCCCATTGACTCCTCCAAAAAAAATCCTTCATATTTTTCTATAAAGCAAACCATTTCCCTAACATGAAATAAAAAATTAATAAAATACACAATTTTATTTGAAAAAGTTTAGAAATAAAACAAAATCTCATAATATTTTCACAACATTATTATTTTTAGTTGGGATGGATCTCAAAATAAATATATATATATATATATATATATATATATATATATATATATATTGACCAAAATGTACTGATACTTTCAATTAATATTTTGACAATTTTTTTCATTTCCCATAAAGGTGATGTCAAAATTTTTCTAAAATAGATTGTTAATCAATGCCTTAAAGGCGCTTAACATTTCCCTTATAAAAATATTGTGAAATTTTGTGATATTACTCAAACAACTCTTTCAACTTTAAATAATGAGCCTGACACAAAATAAATGCCACCAATCCTGTTTACACTTTTGACCAATACTCAATCCTTTTTCTTTTTTTCTTTTTACTTATCTAAATTTCTTTCCTTCATTTCAGGTTAAGCACGTGGAACTCAAACTTTACACATAATAATAATAATAATATCTTGTATGGCACTAAAGCAGTAAAGCATCCATTATTTATTTCTCCTTCATTTCTTGCATTTTCTTAGTTTCAAATTTTGAGTTTTATCATAAATCCAAATTTTAAATAATTAGAAGAATAGAGAAAGAAAAGTTGAAATTTATTTTCTCAATTTATTTTGAGAAATCAAATTAAATGTCTAAACTTTATGTATATAGATTAATCTCTTACTTTGATGATTGATTGTCATGAATGTTTTACAATTGTTTATTTATTTTACAACTGTATAAATTTTAATAGATTTTGTATAACAATTATTGTTATTTATAATTTTATTATTAATATCGATTAATAATTTTAGGTTCTTTTATATTATTATTTTTTAATCTTACCCCTAAATTAAAATCCTGGCTTCGTCACTGTCAAAAAAAAAAAATTATATATATATATATATATATATATATATATAAAAGTGAAATATTCGAAATCTCTGAAGTCCTTTATTAATATAAGGATGAAAATTAGGCAAAATCGCCTTTTTGTAAAGTTAAGTTCAAGCTCATGGTCCAAACTGATGGCCCCTAACAGAGTTCCAACTTTTTGAAAAGAAATCCGAGTTTAGCTATTTATTTTACAAAATTTGGACCAATTATAGCGGAGCAATTAAGCAGATAATTGATAACTTTGCGTTTTAGTATATGAAGTGTAATCCAACAAAAGACAAAGGTAATCATCATACTCGTACAGATTCTTAATACCCTTTGGTCCACTCTGTTGGCCATAATAACATTCTGTCTTGGTTAGATACGTCTAGTTAAGAATAAATGCACAAAATTTTCACATATTAAGATAAATTGGTTCTTTTCTTTTGTCTTTTCTTTGAATTTTTCTGATTTTTTTTCTTTCATCTTCCTCTTTTAAAATCAGCATAAAACTAATATGATCTACGACCCTCTCTCATGAAAAATAACATTTAATTGTTTGCAAAGACTTGAGCAACTGAAATTATTACCTTTTTTATTTCAAAATGGTAGCAACGGTCACCTTCACCTTGCTTCATTTACAGTCAACAGCATGAAGTTTGTACTTGGAAAAAAAAAATGTTCTTAAAACCAAAACAAATTTGCATTCTGTACACCGAAAAACCTCAAAAGGAAAAAAAAAATGAAAAGAAAAGAAATGAACAAATGTAACCGTACAATAAACTATAAGTTCATTTGAAATATTAATAAAATTATTAATTATTGTTGTTTAGTTGTTTCATTAATTTGTTTGTCTTTTATAAACTATAATTATAAAATTTGTTATTTCATTAATTATAAAATTATTAATTGTTATTTAGCCTAACATAATTTAATTTATTTGTCTTTTATAATGTATTGGTTAATTTAATTATACAGCTTTAATTCTTGTTGTTTAGCGTAACAATAAACTATATTGTTTTAATTTGTTTGTCATTAATTATACTACTTTAATTTGTTATATTGTTTAGCCCCTTGTGCACATTACACATTCCATGTATACCACAATAATTAAAGCAGTGTAATGTGCAGCACATTACACTGCTTTAATTATCGTTTACCCGGCCCCAGCCCATCTACCCCCTCCCACTCAACAGACAAGCACAAGCGTGATGCCCCAATCACAATAGCCTGCCAATCAGAAAATTTCACAATCACAATATACAATACACATTACACTAAAAAAACAATCAATATCTCACCAACACCAACACCAACAGATAAGATAAAGCCAAATTCAAAAAGACAAAAAACAGGTAAAAAGCAAAATATAAATAAAGGTAATTCGGCCAGCCAATCAGAGAATTCAAAAGAGAGAGATACTGAGTAAAGTTAGACTATTAAAGAATAAAGAGAGAGAACCACTCATTACTTTCATTTCATTTTTTTCATTTCAGTGAGATAAAGAGAGAGACTGAGAGACTGAGAGAGAGTCAGAGAGAAAAAGAGAGAAATACCTTGAGAAAGGGAGCACCGAGCGACGAGCACCAAAGCAGAGCGATCTGCGATGAGGGGCGAGCGAGCGACGGCGACGATGAGCGATCTACGGCTACAGCGACGTGATCTGCGAGCGATCTACGGCGACAACGACAACGTGACTGTGGGTTTGGTTTGCTAGGGTTTGGTTTTGGACCTTTAGTTTGCTCTATATTGGGGGTTTTTTTTTTTTTTTTTGATAAACACTAAAACACCTCTGTATTGGAGTTTGTTTTGCTTTTGCTCTGTATAGACTGACTGTATTGGGGTTTGGTTTTCTCTGCCAGCGACGTGACCGTGGGTATGGGTTTGATTTTTGATTCTCTGTATTGGTTTTTTTTTTTTTTTTCTTTTTTTTTTTTTTTTGGAGAATCCGTGGGTTTGCTACCTTTGTAATCTATTGGGCTCACCGTGGGCTTGGCTTGCTGTGGGCTTGGCTCTGTTACAATTTTTTTTTTTTTTCAGATTTTAGTTCAAATTTTTTTTGGGCTTTTTTTTTTTTTTTTTTTTTTGCTTGAAAGTAGAACAGATTTTTTTTTTTTTTTTTTTTTAAATTTGAGGATGTTCCTAATTTTGTGACTGAGGGTGTTCCAAATAAAGATTAAATATAAATTTTTTTTTTTTTAATTTTTTTCAGGTCAGGGTGTTCTTGGGAACACCCTGAGTTGTGCGTGGTGCCGCCACTGTTTATAGTTAGGACATTTTGGGCCTACAAATGAATATGAATTGGATGCCTCCTCTGCTTGATCACTTTAGAAGTCTACGATGTTTAATTTTCTTTATCCAACTTTATTGCTGACTCTTTTTTTTTTTTTTTTTTTATAATAGTTATCTTCAAATTAATCTGACACTTGGTATTTTTTCTTTTCATCCATGATTTTTTAATGTGATATCTTATAATTGGAACTGTTTTTGGCTTTAAGATAGGAGAAAATTTTAAGATTCAAATAACAGAAAAATTTTCAAATCATTTTTCTCAAACTTTGTATATTATGTTTAGAATACTTCAATTTCATATTAATCTGATAAGATTTTTTAATGTTCCTACTGCCTATGTCTTAGCTTATGTATTATGTCTTTATATTAACTAATGATATGCATTTCTATTTGTCTCTATTTAATCATTAGTTTAATAGGCTTTTTTAACCATTAGTTTGATAGTTATATCCAATAGCGAGTTTATGCACAGAGTTTCTGACCATGGAGTGGGACTCTGCAGCTTAAAGATTGCTTTTTTGGAACAGGAAAAGAGAAACTCTTTCTATATTGCTTCTTTTAAGGATTGTGATTGTGCCAATAAATTCTTTTTCTACTAGAGTCTCATTTGTCTTTCCAGATCTGGGTGATTTGGTGCTAACATTGTTCCTTTACCGATGAAGGTAAACACCGCATCTCCTCCTATGCATGTAAAGCAATATTTTTGTGGCTGAACCAAGTATATGAGAAGATAAAATCATGAAATTCATTGTTCAAAATGTTCCACCTACATCATACATTATTTTTTTAAATTCACCATCTCCAATGTGCAATTTCTTGGGGTTTGTAACATCCTTTGAAAGTCTCTCTGTCTAGAACAACATCAAACTCATTTGACTAAGGCAAATAAAATTCGAGCTGACATTTTTTCTTTTCATGTTTCCCTCATTAGACACATCTATTAGGCCTTTTTAGTTGTCCATGAATTGGAATCATTCATATTTTGTATAATACTACATTCACAAATCCAACATCTTGGATGATGCTTTAGAATTTGAAGTTGTCATTGTAGTGGATAGAATGACTCATTTGTACAAAGTTATGAAATGTCACTCCTTCAATTGTTCATTGAAGTAAGTTGTCTAAGCCTTTTGTTGTAAAATTAGTAGTACATTTAGCATTTTCTTTATTTTTGTACGCTTTCGTGCTTTGATTGGAAAGTTGTGCTAATGAAGTTCCTTATCAGTTTCTATTGTATTTGGTCTATGTTTGTTTTTTAATATATTTTGCTAATAAAGTTTTTAAAAAAATTTCACATTGTTTGTAGTCATATTTGATTTTCTTTCGTTGTGAAAAATTTTTGAATTAAAAGTTTCTAGCATGTGTTGGATAGAATTCATGATAAATGTAATGTTTAATGAAAGTCACGTATAGGTTCTTGCATTGATGTTCAATATTTTCAAAACATATTGGATCATCATCCCTAAGCCATCCATATTGCCTGCTTTCGATTCATTATGATTATTCTTTCTTTTTTTTGTGTTGAAATAAATGGTATCTTTCATAATTGCTTTATCTCCTGAGTATAAGCAGTTCATGGATTTATGTAAAGTATTCTTCTCAATGTTTTGGATGAGTGGTAAAGGGAGGGAAGTGCATACTAATTGCAAGCCTCCATTAACAGTAGAAAATATATATTGATTCCTTTTATTTCCTTCTAAATGAATTATTTTTTAGGTATGAATTCTCTTATTTTGCAGATAATATTTTCAAGTGGAGATTAGGAGTTGTACACTGGAGATTTGTTTTGCCTTTGTGTATAAGGACCTTGGGAATTTCAAAATATTTATGTGAAAACTATTTTGGTAGTTGTTGTATCTTTATTTACTTATGCTTGAATAGTTGTTTTTAAAGTTTTCGAGAGAGGGAGTGTTTATAACTTATTTGTATGAATTTAGTTATAAAATTATCTCTAAAAATAGTTAAATCATTAAATTATTATCCCTAAAGTTTGCTATGAGTTTCTTCCTTTATATTGTGCTCATGTAGAATATGAGTATCATCTACTCTTCTAGATTACAAAGTATAAGGAATATATTTTTTAAATAAGTCAAAAGATGAATAAACAAAAAATATTAAATAGAATATTTGCATAAGCATTCATTTATTATATATTTTTTGTTCATCTAGATATTTTGCAATAATTGATATACAATTTTTTATTTTCCTTTAATGTTTGATTACATTTCAAATAAAATTATACTTTGTGAGGGTCCTTTTTGGACAATACCCAGGCCCAAGTAGAAACAAGGATCCTGAGCCCTTTACTTGTTGTTTTGGTGGAATGGGCTTGGTTCACCGCAGCTAAATGGGGCTGATTACAAACCAAGTTGTGCGCAAGTCATATAAAGCTCCTCAAGACTAAAATGCGATTCCTCCTAAGTAATAAAAAATACCATTATAAGTGTTTTAGTGTCATAAAATGACCCTTTACTCTTACAAAGTAAGTAAAATAAATATTCATAATATTCAAAATGAGAAAGAGATTGAAATAGAATATTTAAGGCTTATATTTTATTGTATAAACATTTAAAAGAGTTCCTTCACTTGGTACCCCAGGCATACTATCGTGGGATCCCGGGGCGTACTAGGCCTATAAGAACCCAGAATGCTAATTCTCTGAACTATATGATCTTTCTCCATGCTTATTATGCAATAGAGTTTTATCATTTCCCTTTACCTCTATAGGTCCTGCATAAAAAACATACTATACAATACACATATCTTCAAATAATTGTTAGTTTCTTAGATTAGGATATACATTTTAATACATATACAAATGAATTTCATGAGAATGATTTAGCCACGAGGATCCTGGCCCCAATTCTCACAGACTTAGTCCCTTTGCACAAGACTTGTGGGATTTGGAACTTAAGTCCAAGTGGCTTTGCTTAGGCATTGCCTTCCAAGATAGTTAGGTGAGAAGGATTTTTGTGGGAGAGAGTGATGTGTGCATGTGTGCATGTTTTGGCATATGTTTCTTTGGAGGCTAAGTGTGTCCAAGGCCCAAGTTGAAGTGAGGACCCCGGTAAAAAGACTCAGCTTTTGGTTGAGTAAAAGGAAAACTAGCAAGCAAGAATATATGTATTGAACAGCAAGAAAGCAGCAAAGGAAAACAATGTAATAAAGAAACACACGAAATAACTGTTAAGGATCCTCCAATCACTATGAAATATTTCATTATTTTTCTTAATTATGGATTACAATGTGCTCACTAAGACGTATTACAAGGTCCAAATAAGCTCAAAAATTACAAACTTAAATGGCTATCTAAACCTCTAAGACTTGCAAAGTTTGAATCCAAGTATGTTCTATAGTGGCTGTTTCTGGGATACCGGGCGCTGTTTTCTACTTTCTTTGAGTTTTTTATAGAGTTTTCTCAACGATTCTTGTTTTGATTTCCTATTGCTGAATCCCCCTTTACTTGTTGGATGCCTTCCCCTTTTATAGTGTCATTTTACGGTTCAGGGTATCATTGATTCTCCCCCCTTGGCTCCCTAGGTATCAGAGCCCATGTTATGCCAGCCATTCTGACAACTGATTCTTTCTCTGTTTCTCATAATTTTCTTCTTTTAGTCTTGTTTTCCTAAAAGCCACTTGCTGACTTTCCATTCCGAGGTGTCTTTGGAGAGCTAACCTTCACCCTCTCTTCTTTCAAGGCTTTTTACCTTTTAGACTCAGCTTTTTGGTTGTCCTTCTTACTGTCATTTTCCCCAAGTGAGCGGAATCCATTCCTGCTAGGTTAAAGGTCTTCCCAGCCACTTCCCTTTATTGTTCTTCATTCTGGGTTTCCCGAGGTACCAGCCTTTTGTTCATGAATTGTCACTCTCCAAGCTTTCTGGTTCTTTGCTGCACCACTGGGTGCTTAAGAAGGACATATCTGTTCTTCGTTTCTTATATTTCGTGGTACCCTTCATGAGCTGTCTCAATCCCACGTTAGCTGTGCTATACGTCCCAAGGATCCCAAGCCTCAGGTAGCCTCTGTTATTTTAGGGTTCAGGGTATCACTGATTCTCCCCCCTTGGCTCCCTGGGTACCAAAGCCCCTGTTATGCCAACCATTCTGACAGCTGATTCTTTCTCTGTTTCTCATAATTTTCTTCTTTTAGTCCTGTTTTCCTAAAAGCCACTTGCTGACTTTCCATTCCGAGGTGTCCTTGGAGAGCTAACCTTCACCCTCTCTTCTTTCAAAGCTTTTTACCTTTTAGACTCAGCTTTTTGGTTGTCCTTCTTGCTGTCATTTTTCCCAAGTGAGCAGAATCCATTCCTGCTGGGTTGAAGGTTTTCCCAACCACTTCCCTTTATAGTTCTTCATTCTGGGTTTCCCAAGGTACCAGCCTTTTGTTCATGAATTGTCACTCTCCAAGCTTTCTGGTTCTTTGCTGCACTACTGGGTGCTTGAGAAGGACATATATGTTCTTCGTTTCTTGTATTTCGTGGTACTTCTCTTGAGCTGTCTCAATCCCACGTTAGCTGTGCTGCATGTCCCAAGGATCCCGAGCCTCTGGCAGCCTCTGGGTATCCTGGCCCAGTTCTTTCACTGGATTTTGCTGGATTTTTTAATGGCCTTTTTGTTGGAAATCTGAACATACATAGGGCCTTGATGTTGATTCTTCTTGCTGCTTGAATTGGGCCTTCTTTACTTTTCATGGAATGGACTTTCTTGTGAAATTTTGGACCTCAACATACTTACATAGTATGTTTTGAGCCATAGTAAGTAGATGTGAATTCTTATTTGTTTCAAGTGATTATTTATCTAAGCAAAGTAAATATATATGTTTTTTAAAAACTATCCCGTACATCGCACGGGTTAGCGACTAGTTAAAAATAAATACACAAAAATTTTCACATATAATGATTCTTCAAAAAATGACAATATTCTTCTTAAAGATGCTAAGAACAAAAGTAAAGTGCATGTATTGTATGGCAATTTGTAATTCTTTTTAATATGACAAATAATTCCCAAATAAAGTCTAAATAATATGTAAACTTTTTTCGTGAAATTTTTTCTATTGGGAAGCCGATTGGTGCACAAATGCTCTTGCCAAGAATGGGTCTTCTTTATCTTATAACTACGTTTTATTTGATAACCCCCTACCTTTGATGGAAAACTTATTGACCCTTTAAATATAAATCCAATTATTTATTTAAAAACTAATTTTATTTGTTGAAATTCATGCCTAGTTCTGCTAGGTGCTAACCTTTTAGATACAGTTCCTTTCAAGTACATTGCAAACGCAATCCACTTCTAAATCTCAAACTTAAGGGGTGTTTGGTACATGTACTTAAAAACTGAAAACATGTGTGGAAATACATATGGGTGAAAAAGTGTGTGGAAATACGTGTAATGTTATTTAAAAATTGAAAACATGTGTTTGAGTGGGTGTACCAAACGGGTCTCATTTTTGGAATTTTCCTCTACCTGATCTTTAAGCCACCTTTAGTGTTGACCATGTACTCTCTCTCTCTCTCTCATAGAGAGTGTGTGGGTGCTTTTTTCTTAGCACACAAGCCCAAGTAGAAACAAGGATCCTGGGCCCTTTACTTGTTATTTTGGTGGACTGGGCTTGGTTTACCGCAACTAAATGGGGGCTGATTACGAACCAAGTTGTGCGCAAGTCACATAAAGCTCCTCAAGGAAAAATGCGATTCCTCCTAAGCAATAAAATACTATTATAAGTGTTTTAGTGTCATAAAATGACCCTTTACTCTTATGAAACAAGTAAAATAATTATTCATAATATTCACAATGAGAAAGAGATTGAAATAAAGTATTTGAGGCTTATCTTTTATTGTGTAAACATTTAAAAAATTTCCTTCACTTGGTACCCCGGGCGTACTATCGTGGTTCCCAGGGGTACTAGGTCTATAAGAACCTAGAATGCTGATTCTCTGAACTACACGATCTTTCTCCATGCTTATTATGCAATGGAGTTTTGTCCTTTCCCTTACCTCTATAGGTCCTACATAAGAACACACTATATAATACACATATCTTCAAATAATTGTTAGTTTCTTAGATTAGGATATACATTTTAATACATATACATATATGTAAATGAATTTCATGAGAATGATTCAGCCACGAGGATCTTGACCCCAATTCTCAAAGACTTAGTGCTTTTGCACAAAACTTGCGGGATTTGGAACTCAAGTCCAAGTGGCTTTGCTTGGGCATTGCCTTCCAAGATAGTTAGGTGAGAAGGATTTTGTGGGAGAGAGTGATATCTGATGTGTGCATGTTTTGTCATATGTTTCTTTGGAGGCTAAGTGTGTCCAAGGCCCAAGTTGAAGTGACGACCTCGGTAAAAAGACTCAGTTTTTGGCTGAGTAAAAGGAAAACTAGCAAGCAAGAATATATGTATTGAATAGCAAGAATGCAGCAAAGGAAAACAATGTAATAAAGAAACACACGAAATAACTGTTAAGGATCCTTAAATCAGTACGAAATATTTCATAATTTTTCTTAATTGTGGATTACAATGTACTCACTAAGACGTGTTACAAGGTCCAAATAAGCTCAAAAATTACAAACTTAGATGGCTATCTAAGCCTCTAAGACTTGCAAAGTTTGAATCCCTTTGAATCCAGGTATGTTCTATAGTGGCTATTTTTGGGATACTGGGCAATATTTCCCTACTTTCTTTGAGTTTTTGACAAATTTTTCTCAATGATTCTATTGTGATTTTCTATTGTTGAATGCTCCTTCAATGTTGGTTGCTTCCCCCTTTTATAGTGTCATTCTAGGGTTCCAAGGTACCACTGATTCCCCTCCTTGGCTCCCTGGGTACCAGCGCCCCTGTTGTGCCAGCCACTCTAATGACTGGTTCTTTCCTTGTTCCTCATCATTTTCACCTTTTGGTGCTGTCTCCCTGAAAGTCCCTTGCTGACTTTCCATTATGAGGTGTCCTTAGGGAGCTGACCTCAGCTTCTTGGCTTTTTTACCTTTTCAAACTCACCTTCTGGCTGTCCTTCTTGCTGTCATTTTTCCCAACTGAGTGGAATCCATTCCTACTGTGTTGAAGGTTTTTCCAGCCAATTCCCCTTATAGTTCTTCATTCTGGGTTCCCTGAGGTACCAGCATTTTGTTCATGAATTGTCACTCTCCAAGCTTTCTGGTTCTTTGCTGCACTACTGGGTGCTTGAGAAGGACATATTTGTTCTTCGTTTCTTGTATTTCGTGGTACCCCTTTTGAGCTGTCTCAATCCCACTTTAGCTGTGCTGCACGTCCTAAGGATCCCGAGCCTCTAGGTATCCCGGCCCAGTTCTTTCACTAGATTTTGCTAGATTTTTAATGGCCTTTTTGCTGGAAATCTGAACATATATAAGGCCTTGATGTTGATTCTTCTTGCTGCATGTCCTCTGGTCTGACCGAGATCCTCGTTGCATGTCCTCTGGCCTAACCGGGATCCTTCCTCTTGCTTGACCGAGATCCTCTTCTTTTTTTCTTTGTTATTATTATTATACCTTTCTTTTTCCTTCTTTTTGGGACTTTAGGCCTTCATGGTCCTTCTTAACTTCATGAATTGGGCATTCTTTTGTTAAGACCCATGGTCTTTCTTTACTTTTCATGGAATGGGCTTTCTTGTGAAATTTTGGTCCTCAACAGAGAGAAATCTCACTCTTTTTATTATCAATTGAGACTCTAGGGATCTCAACCCCAACTGTGTCAAGTTTGTAATTTTAGTTTAGATGTTTTTTTTGAATTAAAGCCACATGGAAGCTTAGGTGGTATAAAAATAACACTTACAATATTAATGTTATTTACGTCAGTTTTTCCCATTTACCACTATACATCGAGATTATTTTGACATAATTCCAAAATGTTAAGAACTAAACTAACATATTTAAAACATTAGGGATCATTTTGACACATAAGGCAAACATTAGGGACCATAATGATAATCAAACAAAAAAAAAATGTGTGGGCTTCTAAGTGTCATGGTCCACTTTAAATACACTTCAAATAAGTTTTTTTTTTTTTTTTTTAAAGTTAAAATATGATGGGCTTATATAGTTGTATTATAAATGGGGTATTGATAATAGTATCTAAATTCTTTAATGATCCACTTACACTCCAAGCATAGCTCAAAAACATTATACACACTAAGCCCAAAAACATCTTTCATAGTTTGAAATTACTATTTTGGCAAAATCAACCCAAACTTATTTGTCTACCCAAACCCACCCACTTAAATAAGATCCAAACCCATTGTGGGTTCTTTTTTTTTTTTACAGTACCCAAGCCCAAGTAGAAATAGGGATCCTGGGCCTTATGCTTGTGGTTTGGTGGACTAGACTTGGTTCACTGCAGTTGTTTTGGATTGATTACAAACCAAGTTGCACACAAAACATAATTCCTACAACACATACACATTTATACATACAAAATATATACGTATTGTACAGTAGGGAATGAATAAAAGGATAAATATGACGTCGGGGATTCTCAGAATGATAAATAATATTTCATTATTTTTCTTGAGTTTTAGTACATTGGGTCCCTTTCTCCATTGGGATGTGTCACAAGGTCCAAATAAATTCAAAAGTCACAGACTTAGATAGCTCTTTGTAGGCTTCTAAAACTTATGAGGTTTGAATTCCTTTAAATCCAAGTGTATCCTCTAGTGCCTATCTCAAGATCCCTCACAGTGTTTTCCCTCTTTTCTACTTTTTTGAAATTCAAAGAAGTTTTTCAAATGATCTTTTTGCACTGATTCCTTATTGCTGACTGGTTTTTGTTGATGGCTTCACTCCCTTTTATAGTACCTTCTTAGGGTTTTTGGTGTACCATTGATTCCCTCCATTTGATGTCCTGGTACTAGAACCAATGTTGTGTCAGCAACATTGGTGGCTAGTCCCTTCCTTATTTTCTCACTATTTTCCCCTTTTGAGGTTTCTTCCTAAAAAGTCTCCAGCTGACCTTCCTCTTTTGGGAGGTCCTAAGAGCTGACTTTCAATCTTCTATTCCCAAAGCTTTTAGATGCTCCTTCTCAGACCCACATTTTTGGTTGTTTCATCTTTTGTCATTTTCTCTAAATAAGCAGATTCCTCCCTATCGGGCTGAAAGATCCCCAGCCACCTTCCTTCATGGTCCACCTTACTACGTTCCCTGAGGTACTAGGCTCCTTTTCATGAAGTGTTGATTCCTAAGTCATCAACATTTTTTCTGAACCATGAGTGGCTGATGGGACATGCCTATCTTCATTCCTTGTGTCCATGAGCATGCTCCCTTGAGTTGTCCCAATCCCAGCTAATCCCTTTCTACATTTCCCTAGGATCCCAAGTTTTTGGGAGTCCCAAGGTATCCTGATCTAGTCCCTTCCTAGGCTCCCCTGGAAATTTTCCACACAAAGGCTGGGCTAAGCTTCCCTTTTCTTTTTCGTTTCTTTTCTAAGGCCCATAGCTTGCCTATTAATGGGTTTGGGCCTCCTCTTGCTCATTTTAAGTGGGCCTTGGTTGGCGGATTGGACCTTGCCCTTCTTTAGGGGCCCCTTTGGATTTTAGATTTCAATATTTATGATGTTTTGGGCCTCAACACACTACTTGTGATATTTTGGACCTCAAACACCCACTCATTTATTAATTGGGTTAAATGAGTGGGTTAAATAGGTATTAACCCAATTAATATTAATGTTTATTGGGTTTTAACTAAGTACCCAATTAGACCCAATTATGATCCAAGTATCATTTCTACAAATCACCCAACTCTAAAATACCCCCTGTGAGAGTGCCTTTTCTTTAGCACTCAGGCCCAAGGATCTTGGGCCAAATAGTTGCAGTTTGGTGGACTGGGCTTTGATTCACCGCAGCTAAAGGGCTGTTTAAGGATCAAGTGGTGCACAGGGCATACTTCCTACAATACACATAAACTAGCAAACGAGGATATTTGTATTGAACAACAATCAAAACAGCAAAAGCAACGCAAAACAAACAGTAAATGCACAAAGTAATGGTTAAGGATCCTTAAATCAATAGGGAATGTTTAATTGAATTTTCTTTATTATGATTACAGTATGCTCACTAAGACGTGATACAAGGTTCAAGCAAGCTCAAAAATTACAGTCTTAGATGGCTATTCAAGCCTCTAAGACTTGCAAAGTTTGATTCTTTTTGAATCCGAGTATGTGCTATAGTGGCTTTTTCCGGGATACCGGGAAGTAATTTACTAATTTCTCTGGGTTTTCTTTTCGACAGAACTTTCTTAATGATTCCGTTATCCAATTTTTCTCTCTGCCTCTCCTCGCAATCCTTCCCCCCTTTTTATAGTGTTATTTTGGAGTCCCGGGGAACCATTGATTCCCCTGTTTTGCCCCCTGGGTACCAGAGCCTGTGTTGTGCCCATCGTCCAGAAGGTTCAGTTTTCCCTGTTCTTCATTCTTTCCTTCCTTTTAGTGTTGTTTCTTTGAAAGTCCATGGCTAACTACCTATTTCGGAGTGCGCTGAGGTCATGTTCTTCACGGTGCAGCTTTTGGCCGTCCTTCTTCATCTTTTTTCTCAAATGGGCGGAATCCCACTCTACCAGTTTGAAAGTCTTTTGCTACTATTCCTTTTTATACCTCTTCATTCTGGTTCCCCGAGGTGCCACCCACTTGCGCTATGAGAAGCCGCTCCAAGTTTTCTTCTTTTCTTGCTGGATCATTTGGTACTTGAAAAGGACGTGTCCATCCTCTGTTTCTTGTGTTCTTTTTGGCTTTTCTTTCTTTGAGCTGTCTTAGTCCTTTCTTGACTGTATTACACGCCTCAGGGATCTCGAGCCTTCTGGCAGTCTCTGAGGATTCCAACTCAGCTTTCTTTTTACGCTGGTGATTCTTCAATTTTTCTAATCTGGGCTTCTTTTCTTTTTCTTTATGTTTTTGGGCTTCAAGCCTTTTGGGCTTATCATTTCTTCTCTTTTTTTTCATAGCCCCCTTGTGCTTATTTCTTTGGGCTTGGGTGCTGTGACTTTTTTTGGACCTCAACACCCCCAAACCACTAAAAATGACCGAAATACCCTCTAAACTTAAAAATGACCAAAATACCCCTGAAATCTTTAAAAAATACCAAAATACCCTGAAACCTAAAAAAAGACCAAAATACCCCCCAAAACCTAAAAAATGACCGAAATACCCCCAAAACCTAAAAATTGACTGAAATACCCCTAAACCTAAAAAATGACTAGAATACCCCCCGAAACCTAAAAAATTACTGAAATACCCTCGAAACCTAAAAATTAACCAAAATACCCCTAAACCTAGAAAATGACCAAAATACCCCCGAAACCTAAAAATTGACCAAAATACCCCCTAAACCTAGTAAATTACCAAAATACTCCCAAAATCTAAAAATTACCAAAATACCCCCTAAACCTAAAAAATGTCTAAAATGCCCCCTAACCCTAAAAATTGACCAAAATACCCCCTAAACCTAAAAAATGATCGAAATACCCTCGAAACCTAAAAATTAACTGAAATACCTCCAAAACCTAAAAAATGACCAAAATATCCCTGAAACCTAAAAAATGATCATCCAACCGTTATGTGTAGAGATTTGACTAGGTTTCGAACTTGTTGAGAATACATATACTAATTTGGCCATTGAGATGTTATATATATATATATATATATATATATATATATATATATATATATATATATATATATATATATATATATATATATATATATATATTGTAAGATTTTATTATTTTATCATTTTCAAAACTTGTGACTCTTTTCTCTTAATAATTACTATTTTTTGTTGTAACATCAATTTTCAAAAACAATTTATTTGATAATAAATCCATCTTCTTGAAAATCATACGGAATCCTCTCTGAATTAATTTTTTTTTTTTTTTTTTTTTGATCACTAAATAAAGTGATTGTAAGGACTCAATTTGTAACGACCCTAAAATGATGTTGGGTTCGCGCGTTGAGGGCCCAAACAATATGATTTGTAGAGCGTGGGCTGAAAGGCTAAGTCTTGGTCACCGGACGGTGGGTGGTCATGGTACTCATGGTGGACGCACAGAGATGAGTGAAGGTTATCCGTGGATCTTGCCCATAAAGCTTAATGTTCCTATTCTTTCTTTCCCTATTTTGGGTCTCTGGTTTTTCCGGCCCCCCTTTTTTGGCGCATAAGCCTTCACATTATATAGCCCTTCTCAGTTGATCCTGACCCTCCATCTGTTGATCAAGCAGGTACCTACTCGAGTACCTGTCCCATCAGCCGCCTCCCCCCACTCTTTGTTAGTTGCAATAACCAAAGCCACACTGTTCAGGAGTCTTTTCCCATTAATATGGTTAGGACGCTTATGGGCGCATTTAATGCGGAGGTGACGTCTTTACCTTGAACCACCCCCATTCCGTACCCCCATGTGAGTCCCATTCTACTCGCCTCTTCTTCTGGGGGCGTTTTGGAGGCTGCCTTTAACGACATGTCGCTCTTCCCTTTGAAGTCTTGGGATGCCGAGGACAGGGTCATCCTCGGCTGCATCTCTAGGCTATTTAGTCTTTCACCACTTGTCCTCGGCAACTGCTCTCCTCGGCACGGGCCCTGGGTCCAGATGGAAAGTGGGCTGGGTCATAAGTTCTCTGGCCCCACAGTGATGTATAAAAGAAAGAAAAAATGTTATTCTATAAAACGTTGCTTTCATTTTAAATTTATAAGCAACAAGTTCTACACATTCATGATATTTTCTAAGTTTAGATTAATAAATTTACATATAAAGACATTTAACATAAGATTATAGTGCAATTGGAAGGGTCCTCGAAACAAAATTAGAGTGCATTTAAAATTTAAAGACATTTAATATCAAATTAGAGTACAATTAGAATAACACTTGACAAAAACTTGGAATACAATTTAAAATAGATTATTGATTAAACTATTAATTTAATAAATTAGATAGATATGGATTAGAACTAAATTTGTAGTGAGCTCATATATGTTTATAAGATGTTGTTTCCAATTTACAAGTGTATTGTATTGCAGTAAAATAAGAAGTCAAATGATGTGCAAGAAATATATACAATAAAGTACTCACATATCTACATATTTAGCCTTACTTTTATGTTATTTTGTGACTGATTATATAATATCTTTGTGTTGTAGGTAACAAGGGCTTTACATGCAAAGTGGGGCTAGGCCAATTGAATCAAGCCAACTTACATCCAGCCAGGAATGAATTCAAGAAAAGGCCAATCCAATTAAATTTAAGTCCAATTGGAGCAAGGAATCAAAGGAAATTTACTCCAAATCCAAGTCCAATTCGGATTAGGATTCCAGACTACATATCAGTTAGTATTTTTGGCATAACTTTCGGCTCAGATGTCCAATCGATATGATTCAAGTTGGGCTGGAACGTTAACTTAAAGGGCTACAACTTTGTAGTTTACCAAAAGTCCAAATTCTGACGTTAAATGGGCCAAAACCGTCAGTTAATTGAAGCCTAAAAATCTGGGATTTTCTCCAAACGGGAATTCAACTTGTAATAGGATTCCTTGACCTATTTAAAGGCTCTTTAGGGCAAAATTGAGGCTGAGGCAAAGGCTAGTGCTAGGGCTGAATGTGTAGAGAGTGCGGCTATTTCTTTGGTTTTCTTCCATGACAGTTAGTTTTATTTTATTTGTCTAGTTTAATGTTTGGTATTTTATTTTTGTGTTTTCTTTCAATTACCATGTGTAGCTAAATTTATAATTAGGGTTGAGGATGAAACCTTGTTAAGGATTATCAATAATATTTATGTGATTTGATTTTTCCCACAATAGTTGTTCTTTAATGATTTAAATTGTTCTTGCTTCATATCAATTGACTAAGATGAGATTCTAGATATGAGTTCAATCATGTTTTTCTCATGATTTAGGATTTGTCTTAATTAATTGAATGCTTTGTTTATTAATTCTTGATTATAAAATTGGATATCGCTTGTGATTTGTCTGTCAATGGATACAATTTATGATTTGATTTTTAGAATTGGATATATTTTGTGATTTGTTTGGCTACGGATACAATTAATGATTTGATTTTATACTTAAGAAGCGAAGAAGAACATGATTTTGATTTTTAAAATAAGGGTTTAAATGATGATATTTTCCATGATAGCAAGATTGATTTCTAGATTATCATGTAGTGAGTTGGGAAAAATTAATGATCATAAATATATGCTAATATGACTTACAAGGTGGATTCCAAAACCTTAATTCCTTTCTCTTGATTGTTTACATCTTTATATTGCTTTATATCTTTTGCTTAGTTTAGCTATTTGCTTAATTTTATTATTTGTTTAGAATATTTAATTGCAAAATAACCAGTTTTTATTAAACTAGATTAGGATTAGTTTGGTTAAGGTTTAATCAATTTTCCTACGTTTATTCAAGTCCCTGTGGGTTCGACCTCGTTCTTGTCCAACTATACTTCGGTACGATTCATACACTTGCGAGTACTTTAAAATTTCACAACATCAAATGTAACTAAATCTCTTTTATTAGAAGTTGTCATCAATTTCTCTACATGATGTTTGACTTAGAAGATTGTAGCATTTTAAAGTTGCTACAATATCGGATGGTAAGCTAAGCCATAGAAATTGTCAATTTAATTGGGTGATGATATATAAAAGAATTAACATTAAATTTTTTTTTTTTTTTGGGTTGAATATATTTTGATTGTTAAAGACAATTGAAGCCTGATACTAAGTTCTCATTACATATGTACATTTTAAAAAGAGATGTGGAAAAATCACATTTTTTTCTACCCTAAACTTTTATCCTATTTGCAATGTCCCTCAAATTATCATTTTGCATGATTGACACTCAATTTGACATAATTGCATCAATGTGCCCGCTACCATCTAAATTTGGTGTTAAATGAGATGAAAACAACAGTCTCATGTTAAATTCACACGAGACAGAAAAATTGGGTGTATTTACAACAATACTCTCATTTACTTATCCAAAAAAAAAAAAAAACAATACTCATTGGTGGTAATGAAAAAACACAATTTTGATTTAATTTAACTCTCAATTTAGACAATAGATGGTATATTGATACAATTCTATGAAAATTGGAGTGTAAATCAAGCAAATTAATAGTTTGGAGATAGTTTGGAGAGATACTGTAAATAGGGTAAAAATATAGAGTGAAAAAAAAGTTATTAACCACCCACAAAAAAATAATAAAATAAATAAATAAATAAATTTGAATGATCAAATAAGCCAACCTGTGTATGATTGAATAGATTCCAATTGTAAGATTGGCATTGAGAGCGAGGGGTGATGAGGAAACCATTAGATTCACTTTTTTTTCTTTCTTTTTTTTGATAATTCAATAGTTAGAGAAGAAGAAATTTGAACTTGGATGTCTTCGTTGAAAACACTAGAAGGTACCAACCATGACCAGTTGAGTTACAAAACTCTTGGCACCACCATTAGATACACTTATCCTTTCTTTTCATGTGTTTAGCAAAGGATTTATGTGACAAAGGTTAAGAAACTGAACTTTTGTGATTCCGTTGGATGCTATTAAGAGCATTCTCATCAACAATTGTAAAAAATTTCGCATTTACAATCTCAAAACACTACTTTTACAATTTTAACACCTCATTTTACAATATGCTAAACATCAAACATTCTATTTTTTTTACAACTTCATTTAAATATTCTTTCTTTAATATTTTTATTCATTTTTTTAAAATTATTTCTCACTATCCCTCTGTCTCTCTCTCCCATTATCTCTCCATCTTTCTCAACCCATGGCACAACCCACACCCAAGGCTAGCCACTGCCAACCACCATTGTAGCCCAGCCTCACCCCAATACCAACAGCCACCACAAAACCCACCACCCACCCACCCCGATCTCAACCCCAACCAAAACCCACCACCACCCATACCCAACTTAACCCAACCAAACCCATGACCCATCACCATCCACAGCCAAAAACCTGTCACCAAAACCACACCCACAGCCAAACACTACAGCCACAGCCACAGAGAGAAATCAAACCAGAACCAAACGTACGATCTCAAACGCCACCACACCGATCTCAAACGCCATCACGCCCACGACCCAGGAACACAACCCACAACCGTCAATGACCCAAAATCAAGATCAAAACCACGACCCAGTAACACCGCATCGTGACCCAGAACAACATCGGACCATCAGATCCAAAACCCACCACCACCCACCCAACCCATTCTCAACCCCAACCAAAACCCATCACCTTGATCTCAACCCCATCAAAACCATTGCCGAGCACCACCGATACCCACTAAATCACAAACCATACCCATCCAAACCATACCCATCCACCACCACCGGTCCACCACAAAACCATACCCATCCACCACCGGTCCATCCACCAACAAGCTAGTGACGAAATGAGAGAGATGTGGGAGACGGAGAGAGAACCAGAGAAATCAGAAAGGAGAGAGATGTGGGAGACAGAGAGACAGAGAGCTGGAGAGAGAATAAATAAATTAATAAAATATTATACAATCTTGCTGCAATGCGCTCTCAAAAATTAGAGTGCATTGTAGCAAGATTGCAAATTTTATAGCATAAACCAAGTTTGATGGAGTGAGTTTTTTGGGTTTCAGATACTAAAAATAACATTTATAGCATTAAGCATTCTTGATGAGAATGCTCTAACGTTCTGTTTGTTTCGGCAATATTTTTTTTAGAAAATGAGTCATTTTCTAAAAAGTATTTTCTATAAAACTATCTCAATTTTCTTATATTTAGTAACAACCTTAAATAAGTTAAAAAACAATTTTTTTAACTTCCTTTATTTAACTTGCTATGAGATAGAGTTGTTTTTCAAAAATAATTAATGAAAAACAATCTCTAAAAATAAGCCATACTTTTTCTGTTGACTATAATATAGTTTTCCTTTGACTTATTTTTTTAATACTACCAAACACTGAAAAACGAAAAACTATCTTTACACAAAATTTCCATCAAAATAAAAGGAGAAAGAAGCGTAAGTTGATACTTTAAAGACTGAGTGTGTTCAACTCACTCTGCCAAACAAGCTCTCGGCTATTAATTCGTTACGACTTTGCCTTTGATTTACTAAAATTAAACTTTCTGGATCAGGATCCTTTTTGAGCTAATGTTAAAAGTTAAGGTAAATTACACTAACCTACCCTAAGGATAATGTCAACCACATCCAAAGTTTCTTAAAAATAGCCAATTTGGTCCTTGAAGACATATGGCCTATAACACCATTTGTTTCAGACCCAAAGGTTTTTTAAAAAAAGAATGGGTAATTGTCCCACATTACTTAAGAGAGTGTATTGTATGTAGTATAACTTACCTCACCCTCCCTTAAAAGTTACCATGACTTTTGAGTGGAGTTGTGGTGTGCATTTGTGTTATAACCCCTTTCTCTCTCCCTTGTATGTGTGTTTATTTCTATAAAAATAAAAAAATAAAAAGGTTTTTTTTTTAAAAAAAAAAATCTTTTCTCCGTTCTTTCTTCTTATCCTCATAGAGTCACAGTCAACACCTTACCTCCACACACTTGGCCTTCTCTCTATCTCTTGTTTCTTTTCTTTTTCCTCTATTTCTCACTTGATTCTCTCACTCTTTGCATTTTCTTTTCCTTTGCCAGGCCAAAATCTTACCCTTTTCATTCTCCCATCTCTTCTTCTCTCATGTCTCTATTTTGCTGATGGAAATCCTTCGATGGTGGCTGGTGGGTCAGCCATTTTCGATGGGATAACTGGATAGTCTGGATTTGGGGTTTTTTTTTTTTTTTTTTTTTTTTTTTGGACAAAAACTGGATTTGGGTTTGTTGAGGTCCAAAATTTCACAAGAAAGCCTATTCCATGAAAAGTAAAGAAAGCCCAATTCGTGCAGTAAGAAGAATCAACATCAAGGCCCTATGTATGTTCAGATTTCCAGCAAAAAGGCCATTAAAAAATCCAGCAAAATCCAGTGAAAGAACTGGGCCGGGATACCTAGAGGCTCGAGATCCTAGGAACATGCAGCACAGTTAACGTGGGATTGAGACAGCTCAAGAGGGGTACCACGAAATACAAGAAACGAAGAACAGATATATCCTTCTCAAGCACCCAGTGGTGCAGCAAAGAACCAGAAAGCTTAGAGAATGACAATTCATGAACAAAAAGCTGGTACATCGAGAAACCCAGAATGAAGAACTATAAAGGGAAGTGGCTGGGAAAACCTTCAACCCAGTAGAAATGGATTCTGCTCACTTGGGAAAAATGACAGCAAGGAAAGACAACCAAAAGCTGAGTCTGAAAAGTAAAAAGCCTTGAAAGAAGAGAGGGTGAAGGTTAGCTCTCCAAGGATACCCCGGAATGGAAGGTCAGCAAGTGGCTTTTAGGAAAACAGAACTAAAAGAAGAAAACTATGAGAAACAGAGAAAGAATCAGCTGTCAGAAATGGCTGGCATAACAGGGGCTCTAGTACCCAGGGAGCCAAATGGGGGGAATCAATGGTATCCTGAACCCTAAAATGACACTATAAAAGGGGAAGGCAGCCAACATTGAAAGGGGATTTAGGAATAGAAAATCACAACAGAATCGTTGAGAAAACTCTATCAAATTCAAGGGAAAACAGTGAAATATCTCCCAGTATCCCAGAAACTGCCACTATAGCACATACTTGAATTCAAAAGGATTCAAACTTTACAAGTCTTAGAGGCTTGGATAGCCATCAAAGTCTGTAATTTTTGAGCTTATTTGAACCTTGTATCACGTCTTAGTGAGCACATTGTAACCATAATTAAGAAAAACTAATGAAGTATTTCTTATTAATTTGAGGATTTCTAACAATTACTTCGCGTATTTCTTTATTATATTGTCTTCCTTTACTGTTTCTTGCTGCTTAATACATATATTCTTGCTTGTTAGTTCTTCCTTTTACTCAGCCAAAAGCTGAGTCCTTTTACCGGGGTCCTCACTTCAACTTGGGCCTTGAACACACTTAGTCTCCAAAGAAACATATGCCTAAACATACACACATCAGATATCTCTCTCTCCCACAAAAATTCTTCTCACCTAACCATCTTGGAAGGTAATGCCCAAGCAAAACCACTCGGACTTGAGTTCCAAATCCCACAAGTCTTGTGCAAAAGTACTAAGTCTGTGAGAATTGGGGCCAGGATCCTCGTGGCTGAATCATTCTCATGAAATTCATTTACATATATGTATATGTATTAAAATATATATCCTAATCTAAGAAACTAACAATTATTTGAAGATATGTGTATTGTATAGTGTGTTTTATGTAGCACCTATAGAGGTAAAGGGAAAGGACAAAACTCTATTGCATAATAAACATGGAGAAAGATTATATAGTTCAGAGAATCAGCATTCTGGGTTCTTACAGGCCTAGTACGCCCCGAGATCCCACAACAGTACGCCCGGGAGCCCACGACAGTACGCCCGGGGTACCAAGTGAAGGAACTCTTTTAAATGTTTATACAATAAAAGGTAAGTCTTAAATATTCTATTTCAATCTCTTTCTCATTGTGAATATTATGAATACTTATTTTACTTATTTTGTAATAGTAAAGGGTCATTTTATGACACTAAAACACTTATAATGGTATTTTTTATTACTTAGGAGGAATCGCATTTTCATCTTGAGGAGCTTTATGTGACTTGCGCACAACTTGGTTTGTAATCAGCCTCATTTAGCTGCGGTGAACCAAGCCCAGTCCACCAAAACAACAAGTAAAGGGCCCAAGATCCTTGTTTCTACATGGGCCTGTGTGCTAAGAACTCACAGGGTTTAATAGCAATATTGTGATGGAATTTTGGACCTTGGCTGGTGTGATTGGGTTAAGGTCATTCGGGTTTTCATGGGTTTCTTTGTGAAAGAGATGAAGATGTTCCTTTTGGTTTTCTCGGCAACCAAACACTGAGTAAAGGAGTCTAAGAGCATCTCCAACAAGAGAGCTAAACACCAAATGCTCTCTACTTTAGAGAGTAAACCTACAAAATAAGCTAGTATTCATTATCTAATAGACTCTCTATATCCTGAATTTTTTTTGGCTCATAAACAGTAGCTCATCAAGTCTGAAGAGCTATTGTTCATTCTTCCAATATTTTTTTTATATTATAATAATAAGCTATTGAATAAAAAAATGTTGGAAAATGTGTAGTTATTAAAAAAAGAATAAATAATGAATGAAGAAATAATATTTAAATGAGATAGAGAATCCGTTGGAAAATGTATTTGAAAAAGTAGGTAGCTAAAATGTAAAAGTCACTGTTCATTCTCCAAACAGTACAAAAATTTGTCTAATCTGCTGGAGATGCTCTTAAGAGCATATGAGACTATGGGTTGTCCTCTTGATATTTTGGCTACTAAATTAGGAATGAAGAAGATTTATGGGTTGTACTCTTGATTTTCTTGGGTGTCAAACACAAAATGGGGAAGATCCATGTGACTTTTTCTTTGGGTTTTCTTGCTACCAAACACAAAATTATTGATAGTTTTATTTTAAGAAAAAATCTAAGAAAATCATTGGTGTGGTGTTGATGAAACATGAAATGGTGTGGTGTTAATGTCCCACTTGCTTGCTGTCGTGGTAGTCTTCCTTTAGAAATCCCAAGTAGCTTTGCACGGGGAGAGTCCACAAACGGACTTACACGCCGTTAATGTTTAAAGGACCAAATTGGACATTTTAAAGAAGTTTTGGATTTTTTGGCATTATCCCCAACCTCAGAGTAGGTTATTGTATTTTACCCTAAAAGTTAATCAACTAAAAGCAGTAATAAAAAAAATAAAAAATAAAAAATAAATAAAAGAAAGAAAGATCTTGATCCTGATAGTTTATCCTCTAATAAGAAAAATGTAATTAACTTTTCCTTCTTGTAACAGAATTTTATCAAACATGATTTCTTCTACATTACTGTATGGAGCATAGACCGCATAGTAGTAAACCCAGATCAATTGACCCACGTCAATGATTTACTAAAATTAAACTTTCAGGATCAGGATCAGGATTCTTTTTGAGGATATGTTAAAAGTTCATTAACTTTTTCCTTCTTGTAAACGGAAGTTCTTCAAGCATGATTTATTCTACATTACTGTATGGGGGGCATAGTACTAAAAGAGTAAAAGAAAAAGCCTACCCAGATCAACTAATCCACGTTAATCAAATCCCGCAAGGACATCACGTTAAAACATGAAATTATTTAATCAAATTAAAGAGATATATTTCAAGCCAGTGAAAATTAAGTCTGAATTAGATGGCATGAAAAAGCAAAACACAGCTAAGGAGAGGGCCTATTGAGAGCGATTACTCATTCAGTTATCCTCTCAAATGAGAGTCCCCTGTATTCCCCAGACCTCTCCAGTAGAATGTAGCTCAAAATTCAACTTGATAGCAAAACCAAAATTTACAAAAATCCTATGGGCTCAGGGGATAGTTAAACACTTAAATCACAGGTGTGTAATTGAGAATGAGAGAGAGATGCAAACATACTGACTAATAATTTAAATTATTTAAAACTGGGGGAAACACAATTTCGTTCATTTGTCATGTCCAACAAAACAAAGCAATAAACCATCCCAACTTTCATGAACCAACAACTGCCTAAAATAAAACTAGGGCTTCCAAGCAATCCAAAACAAAAGAGTAAAGGCAAGCAAGGATTGGCACCATCCTTTACGTCCCATGCTTTCCAAAGTACTTAAGCTTCAGCATATCTGCAAACCAAAGTGAATAAATTTAGTCTCACAACTTCTTGAATGAAAACAAAATTATTGAGCATCCCACAAATCATTAAAATCCAGAACTTACCCTAGCTCAGAGAGCTTCAAGTGAGCTTCGGCATAATCAGCAAAGAAGGCATCTTCATCCTAAGAGTTAAAATAAGATCAACAGCAATCAGAAAACTACAAATTAATCCATCATTAGTGAAATCTCATTGACAACTAAGAGACACAGAAAATACATACCGCAGCATATTTTTCAACAAGGGGGCGGAAGACTGGGTCAGCGAGAAGTGCCTTGTCAGTAGGCAACTGCAGAAGACCTTCCTTCTCACCACTCAAGAGCTCCCTATCAAGTTCAAGAACATATTTTAGCATTGTGAAGCACATAATAAAGAACAAACACAATGCATATAAATTAGACCATGAAAGTCAGACCAGGACAGGAAACTCACTTAAAGTATGAGTTGTCAAAGATGAGAGGATTAGCAGTCCATGGTCCCTCAAAGCCAGAACGCTCCTTGTGGCACCTTCCCTACAAAAACAAATTCACATAAATCAATAACATTGGTAACAAAGCCCCAAAAAAATAAAAAAGCATTATGATTTCAGCACAACCGATAATTCCAAAAGAGTTAGCAAGCGATCCCCAAGGAATCATACTAACCAAAGTGTGCCCACCAGAAAGAGCAACAATGTCCTGGTCACTAAGGCCCATTTGTTGGCCAAACACAACCCTCAAATGGTCAGTACCTGCATCATCAATTAAATAAAAGTAAGAAATAAAGCATTCTATAAATTAATTTCAAAGCACATGCCATTTTGATTTGGGAATATCGACTAGTACAAGAATACTAACCCTTTGTAGCATCGGGAAGACGGCCCTCAGGAGGTGGCTGAGGCTTGTCCTGAGAATGAGAATACAAAACAACACCAAATATATCAGTGACTGATGATGATGATCAATACAAACAACAAACCCATGGCTCCCACAAGTGACAACATTGCAATTAAATGACAAATAGACAAAACTACACAATTTCAAATTCTTGTAACAAAAGCATCTACTTTCAAATATTCTTTTCCGAAGAGTAAAGAGAAAATGACATCAGAAAATTCAATAATTTTTAAAAAGCAAAGCCGACCAAATCAAATAAATTAAGCACAAATCTCCTCACAAACAAACAAACAAACAAGCACGTGGCATCAAGAAAGTCAAGACCAAAAGTCGGGATGATCGTGTGCGTTTGGTACGCATTATTATTTTTCAATAAACGAAACCAATGAAGTCAAAAGTAACAAACAGAACAACGAAACTATAGCAAGAGTAAGGCCATATATTCCAAAAAGCAAACCAGAAATTATGCAACACACACACACACACACACAAACATTATAGAAATTGAAAAACCAAATTCCAAATAGCCAACACTGACCTCGCGTCCTGGGTGAAAGGGGACCTCGGGCCCACCAGTGATTTCAACAGCAACAACCCCAGCCAGCTAAATTTTTAAAAAAAAAATTAATTAATTAAAATCCAATTAAGATTAATTAAAAATCTAAAAATTTAAATTATATAAAATAAATAAAAATAAGAGTACCTGGTAGAAATCGGCGTAAGAGAGAGTGGGGAATTGCTCCTTGATGGGCTCCAAGAGCCTGACGGCGATGTCAAGGCCATTGTTGGCTTCGTGCTTGAGCTCAGCTGCGTGTTTCATGGTTCCGAATGGACCTCCGGTCTTTGTCTTCTGGTCAAAGGTACCAGCTGAGTGCCACCTGTACAACCCCCAATCACATCATACACCGTTAATACCAACAACAAATCCTCACCGTTGAAACTGAGTGACTGTGAGAGAGAGAAAGATCGTACGCGATGCGGAGCATGAGAGGAGCGCAGTGCTTCTCAGCAATGAGTCCCCTGAGCTTCCTCCTCGCCTTCTCGACGGTCTTCTGGTACTCAGCGCTCACGGTTGGGTACTGCTTCGTCATTTTTCAACGATTCTACAAACCAAACAATCAAATCAGAAACCCAAAAAATACATACAAAGATCTTCGATTCAAAAATGCAGATCGATCATAGAAACACAAACACGCACAAATAGAACACAAAATAGCTTGATCCTTGATCGATGAAGATCAGTAACGAACCTTGGGAAACAGAAAAGCCGATTCGAGAAGTGAGAGAATTCAAACCCTAGAGAGAGAGAGAGAGAGTGTGGCACGAGTCGAACACAGGCCTGGGAGAATGAGGTTATAAAGGTGAAGCTAAAAGGCCTGTAGAAAAGAAAGTTCTAGTTGTTTTTTTTAAGGCCGTTGGATTAAGACAATCCTGTGGATAGTATTGGTTTTGGATTTAAACGGCTGTGATTAGTTTGGACAGCCAAAATGTACGGCCAAGCTTTTGGGGTTGGTGTAAGATTAAAATAGAAAAGATATATATATAAGAGAGATGAAAATGTTCGTTAAAAAAAAAAAGAAAAAAAAAGAGAGAGATGAAAATGGATATAAAATAAAGGTCAAGAGGGTTATTAAGGAAACGTAATATAAACTGAACAAATCGATTGACTTGTTGGGGTAATTGACAAAAAAATGATGAGATTCAGATGGTCCACCGGGAAAAAAGGAGAATTGGAAACTTTGGAGGTGGAGTGTTCTTAAATGACTAAACTACCCCACTTATTTTTCTCAAATTAGGATTTGCTAATAAATAAGTTGCACTAACTAAAACCAGATTTTTATTTTTATCAAAAATAAAAATTTACTAAAACCAGATTTACAACTAATATCTACCTGTTGGTTTTGATAAGCTTGTAACTTGTAAGTCAAACCTTATAAAAAGGAATTTGATATCAAATGATATCATATCAATAGTATCAAAGTCCAAAAAGTGTGAGATATATCAGTAAAAAATAATTGACTAACTAACAATTGAAAGACATGTATTAGTGAGTAATTATTTTTGCACACATGTCTCTCGTTTATTAAATTTTGATACGGATGACATAGTATCATTTGATACAAAATACTTTTTCTAAACCTTGGCCATCAATCTGATAAAAAATGAATTTTATTTTAAATAACTTAAAATAATTTTTTTTTAGAACCAAAAAATATAAGTATAAAATAATTAAAAATTTTATTTTAACAATTTAAAAAGAAATTTTTTTATTGAGAATAATTTAGCAAGAAATTTGATTCAAGGGAAAAATAATTAACCATACAATTTATATGGACGTGTCAACCCAAGAATGTTCCTCTTTATGTTACTTCATTTTGATTTTCCTTCAAAAAAAAACACTTTTCCACATAAATGCCTTTAATGAATTAATAGAAGAATTTGATTAGGAGCAAAAAAAAATTAATTATATAAATTTTTATAATTAGGAAATTACATAAATTAAGAAACACTAAGAAGAAATCATATATAGTATAAAATCCACCAATCTATCAAAATTAACAATACTAATAAATATAGTAAGTGGAGCAAAAAACAAAACAAAATCTGAAGTTTGTGATACCCCCGATATGACTAAAGCATCAACACACTTATTTGTTTTCTCAAACATGTGTTTGACTTCTATATGATGGATCATCCACAATTGAACTCAAACCTAATTAACAAAATGTACAATAACCAATTCAACTCGAGATTGTATGATTAATCCCGACTAAGAATGGAAGACAAGACTTTTCATTTGTTCGTTAACAATAGGCATAAAAGCTTCTTCTTTGAATATGAGATAGATTTGTTGAAGCAATACTAGTTTTAGTGGAAATAATATTGCCTATGTGAAATTATATATCGATACCAAAAAAAAAAAAAAAAAATTGTTCATTATAACTAATATTGAAGGTTGATTAAAAACTTAATCAAGAAATTTATTCAATTTTTTTTTTTTATTGATAATAATTGAGTCTAAACAATCCAATTTAAATTCAAATCCTTTGGTTTGATTCAATAAGTTCACAATTTAGTGTAGATTAAGTGATAAAAAAAAATAATAATAAAATGGTAAGAACCTTGACAAACTTTGTGGAGGTGTTTCTAAAAAAAATATTTTAGAGTTTGTAGTTTATTGTTTTTCTTTTAGATTAAATATCTTAATCCAATTGAATGTGTCAACTAATTGTTAGTTAATAAAAACCTTTCATTGTTTAGTTGATTAGTTTTATCTCATTTATTCTTAATTTACTGACATTATCTTCTACTTCTTTACAAGAATACTAAATATTTAACATATACACACGGGGAGAAGGGAAAATGTCTTAAAAAAACTGACAGTAGTGTATATTTAAAAATACCTCACTAATATTATCTAGTTTTTTTATAAATGAGAATTTGGGTTCAAAGCCTCTCCCCACTATTTAATGGTTAAATAAATGTTAATAATGAGTTTTTTTCTTTTCTTTTAGATGTTTAGTTTATTTGTTTGTGTAGAATTCTTAAGATGTGTACTTTTAAGAAATAAAGGGAAAAAAAAAAAAAAGATGAACTTTTTTACTTATAAAAATTTAAAAAGAAATTAAGATGACAAAAAGAGAGTTTTTTTCTTCCTTTTTTTTTTTTTTCTTTTTTAAGAACATATAAAGAGATAAAAAGAGCTGTAATAATATTCCATTATTCTAAGGAGAGCAAAGACAGCATGATAATTCTACTAAAAAAAAAATTATCATGTTAATTCTACTATAATATCTATCCTGTTAACCAAAAAAACAAATCTACTAAAAAAAACAAGACGGCATTGACGAAAGACGGAGCACATTTTAGGAGGCCGAAAAAAGCGTTTCACATAAATAAAAGCTCACTGTAAGGTTACTTTTGTCATTTACCTCTTCAAACGGATTAAGAACTTTCCAAGCGTGAAAAAAATCTTTTATCACCGAGTGTGAACGCGTTTCAAGTTCAGAAGATTCGGTTCGAGCAATGATCAAGTCACCCGTGGAAGTCTACCACTTTTGTCACCCCCACTAATTTGATTGGGCCACATACATCACATGGAAACCTTTCATGCTTGCACGTGCGATATTTTTCTAACTTTTTTGTTCAATAATCACGGCCAAGTTTTGATATCATTGGGTTGTAAGTAGATCGCCACGTGAATATGAACACAACTGTGACGGATTTGAGGGTGAGAAATTTCCTGGGCGTAGCTGCCACGTTGACATAGTTCGCAAAGCACTTTGTTACGTCCCGCTCTCAACGTTGATTGATTGAATTTTTCTTTCTTTCTTTTTTTTTGTTTTTTTGTTTTGAGGAGATGACACACAATGGAATAATAAAACAATGAGAAACGTTGATTGATTGAATTTTCCTTCTTCTTTTTATTTTTTTTTTATTTTTGAGGAGAAGACACAATGGAATAATAAAATAACAAGAAAGTTTCTTTCTAAACTTATCAAACTATTCTTATATCTTTTTATTTGATATGAATTTTAACAAATTTATTTTTAATTATAAAATTTTAAAAAAATTAATAATTAATAATTATGTCATCAATCTTTTTTTTATTTTTTTTAAGAATTATGTTATCAATCAAATGTTTAAATTTCAAGATTTTACAATTTTAAATTATGCATAAAAAATATATATATGAATTAAATAATAATTGATATTGAATTTGAATAAAATTTGACATACATATTAAAAATATATAAAATATACAATTTAACGATTAAATTTTCAAAAATATAACTATGTTAATTTTTTTTTTTTGGTTGCAGTTTGAAATGTTTCCATTAAACAACAAATTACGACATACATAAAGAGAAATAAAATAATTTATTATTAATTAATTTAGAGAAATTTTATTTTATTATGTATGTCTTCAATGATAGTTTGTAGTAGTACGAAAGTGGCAGATGGGGGCACAACCGCACTTGCATTTATGTAATATGGAAAGGAATATACCAAAGTGTCACGACTCACGAGAAGAAGAAGTGAGCACCTTGTGGCTTGTGGTCACCATCAGAAGAGGCTGCAGCCCACGACAACTCTACTCTATTTTGATTTAAAAAATAAATAAATGTTGGTAGTACTCAGTCCTATCACTTAATTTCACACATATTTTGTCACAATTATTTTATACGATAAATTATGATTCATTATATGTTATCATAACTTCTTCTTTTTTCTCAACTACTCAATTTACCGCTTAAAACAATTATGGCAAAATATACACTACTGGTATTATTGTTTTAAAAAATATAATTTTGGGATAATTACAGTAAATCCACCTGAGGTTAGGTCCGTTTTCACGTTGCCTACCCGTGGTTCAAAACTTATCACTTTGCCCACCTGTACATCAATCTGTTACCCCCCCGTTGCCCACCTCACCCTCAGACGTTAGAAAAACACCATTTTATGCCAAATTAGAACATTACACGGATCAAACAACGCGAACTCACTCTCTTTTCCTCACGAGCCCTACAAACGCGAAAAATCCCTGTAACGCTGGGGTTTTGATTTTTCTGATCGTGCTTTCGTGTGAGGGTGAGGTTGTGACTTTGGGTTGTCTTGAGTCGTTGAATATTCGAAGATATATCATCACCAGGTACGACATTTCTGCTTTATGGTTCTAAGCTCGGGTTTCAAGTTTTGATGATATCGTTGATTCACAGGAAGTTGATAATCGATGTCTTCTTCGAGTGGAAATTACTCAGGTTCGTGTGGGCATTTGTGTACATATGAGACTTGTGTGCTGAGAACAAGTCTGACAGTGGATAATTTTGGGAGAAGGTTTCTGGGTTGTAGCCGATATAAGGTAAGTATACTTTTTACTTAATCTAGCTGATTCACATGAGATTGGAATGTGATGTGTACAATTCAATTTATGAACAGATTGGTCCCAAGTGCCCTTTCTTTAGATGGATTGATAATCCCACTTGTGTGCGTGGGAATGAAGCTGCCCATTTGGTGGAACAAAAGCTGGATTTACTGCGGAGTGAGCTGCAACTTGCACGTGAAAGGGAAAGAGAAGCTACCCAGGCAGCAGCAGAAGCTACCCAGGCAGCAGCAGAAGCTACCCAAATGGCAGAAATTGCTCAAGACAGGGCAGCAAAAGCCATTGAGAGGGAGAGAAAGTTTCGAGCTTCCTCTGTTCAAGCCAAGGAGATAGCAGTGAGAGCTTTAAAGCAAGAGAGAAAGTGCAGAATTGCACTAATTCTGTCATGGTTTTTTTTTTTGTTTTGGTTATGTTGTTTTCATGTTTTGGCTCAAGTGAAAATGTTGGAATGATGAGATTGAGTCTGCCTGATGGGTTGTAATATAAGCTGGTCCTCAATTGTATTGTAATAGAATTATGAAAGAATTTTTTGAGAATGAGGACTATGTAAGGTGGTAGATGCTGTTTGAGAATGAGGACTATGTAAACTTGAAGCCACTTAATAATATAAGCCTTTTTAAGATAAAGTGTTATTTATGTTAGATGCTGTTGGTATTTTTGTTTAGAGTGAATTGGCTACTTGTGAGCTGTGAGCTGTGAGCTGTGAGCTGTTGGTGTTGGTGTTTTGTTGGATGTTGTGAGCTGTGTTGGTTTGTGCATAAAGTGTATTGTGTGAAGACAATTGTGTTGAAAGTGAATTTAAAGTGCATGACAATCTGTCAACTTGCAAGAAAAGACAACAAATTCAACACATACACCTGCTATTCAACACATACACCCTGCACACATAAACAAACTCATATAATAATAACTCATATGAGAAACTGCAATAATACAATAATTCTGAACATCTGTCATTAAATTGGGAAATTGTATACATATTTTAAGGTGGCATTGAATAGTCTTTCATCAACCACCAGTAAATATAAGGCATTTGGTACAACAACCAAAACAGTTGCAGCTGCCCAATGTTTACAAAACTTACAAAAATACAAAAAGTGTTTGAACAGCTATATCAAAAAGTGTCTTGCCATTGTCTGCCCTGCCATTGTCTACAAACTACATAAAACCCTAACACTACATAACCCTAATACATTATACATAGCAACAAAAGTGTCTTGACTTAGTCTTCATTTACTGCCCCTACCCCTGCCTCTCCCACCACAGCTGGCCTTTCCACCTCTTGTTCTACATTTCTGAGCTCTAGCTGCATCACCCCTTCCTCTCAAAGCAGCTCCTCTGGTAGCAGGTGGTCTTGTAGGCTACAAAGTACAAGAATTCACATGTTAGCTACCAACATCACAGTTTTATGAATAAAACATCAAACCTAACACTACAGTACCTGTGATGATAGTGGTCTACTGTCCCATGTTTCTGTAGGGGTGTGTGGTGTTGGCTGGCTTGAAGAGAACCAAGGAGCTCCTCTAACTGTGTACCTGAAGGCTGAAGAGTACCATTGACTTGGGTTCTGTGACCATGGAGCTGGTGGCCCTAACCATGGAGCTTGTGGCTGTGGAGCTGGAGCTTGTGGCTGTGACCCTGCTGCCTGATTGGATAAGGCCATAGTGTAAGGCTGATGTGTTGGTGGGGGCTGAGCTGAGGATTGGGTCTGTGATGAAGATGGGGCCTGGGATCCTTGTGTGTGTGTAGAAGGCCTTCCACTTCCCTGCAACCAAATATGAGCATGTTTTTACAATGTCAGTTATTGGAATTTTGCATTTGAATAAAAAAAATTTGTAAAAACTTACAGATTTCCCTTTCTGCAATCTCTGCCTCCTCTCCCATGCTGTCTCACCAGTGACATTGGCCTTGCATCCCCTTGCATTGTGCCCTTCCTGTTGACACCTTCCACACCTCACTGGCCTGTTTCCTCTAGACACCTTATAAGGGTTCGGCTCATCAGCATCTCTCTTCCTCTTCATGGGTGGCCTGCCTGGTGGCTTATAAACAGTAGGTGCAACAGGCTTGGGTTGGCCACTTGACATCCACTCAGACTGACCAGGCATGGGAGGTATGGGTGTCTTGTATGTCTCCACATAAGCATCCTTGTAGTAGCATGGATGGGTGTAGTCTTCTGGTTTCTCACGATTCACAAAAATGGCTGCAACTCCATGCTTGCAAGGGATTCCTGTCAAGTCCCATACTCTACAACTGCATGTCCTATTTACCAAGTCCACCACATGCCTTTCCCTCTCATTGTCAACCTCATACACAAACCTCCCAGAAGGAACTGCACAGAAACTCTTACACTCTAATTTTAATTGCTCCAACTTTTTTTGTATGCTTGGACACAAATTGCCACCATACTTTTCTATGCCAGCCTTCTTTATATACAGCCTGCTCATAAGCCTAACTCTGATCCACTCCAGCATTGATAAGATGGGCTTGTCTCTAGCCTTCACAATCATAGAGTTAAAACTCTCACTCAGATTGTTTACCATACAATCTGTCAAAGCTCTTGAAGAAAAGTGGGATCTGGTCCACTGTGCAGGCTCTATATCAGCCAGGTACTGCCAAGCTTCTTCATCCAAACTCTTAAGATGGTCCATCCCTCTCTCAAATTCCCTGGCTGATGTTGTGCCAGCACACCTCCACAGTACACTCTTCAACTCCATGCCCTTGTGGTTAACCTTGAAGTTGTTGTATATGTGCTTCACACAATACCTGTGCTCCACAGTTGGGAATAGAGTCTCCATTGCAGGTAAAAGGCCCTGCAATCAAGTAAGCATTCAATGTTAGCAAGTAAGCATGTAAAAAGGTAAGCATGTAAAAAGGTAAGCATGTAATGAAGTCATGAACATGAGTGAGCTAAATGATAATACCTTCTGCCTGTCACTGATGAATACCAGATTGAGCTCATCTGGCCTGCCAATGTCATCAACAAACTGCTCCAAGAACCAGGTCCAGCTATCCTTGTTCTCTTACTCAACCACAGCCATTGCCACTGGGAATATATTGTCATTTCCATCCTTGGCAGTGGCAGACAATAATTGCCCACCAAACCTACCCTTCAAGTGGCATCCATCCAGCCCAACAAAGGGTCTACAACCACCTAGAAAGCCAACCTTCTGAGCATTGTACCTAATGTACATCCTTTTAAACTTGGGCTCTGCATTCTCATTTTCCATCTCTGTTTGCAGAATCACCCTACTTCCTACATCTGTCCTTAATATCATTTCTGCATAATCTCTAAGTAGGCCATACTGAGCCTCTTCATTCCCAGTAATCAGCCCCCTAGCTGCCTTCCTTGATCTATACACCTGACTAAGACTTAAATCAACTGAAATCTTCTGCATCACATGGTGCTTAACACCTAAGACCTCCTAATTCAGATTCTTACCAAAATCCTCCAAATACCTCTTTGCCACATAGGCTGATGTAACTTGCCCATTTTTGAATGATAGGGGGCAGGTACACTCAGGATAAAGTGTCTTGATCTCAAATGTGCACTCCCCAGTCACCATTGAGGCATAACACCTCCATCCACAATTGTTCTTACAATGTACAGAAATCTTCTTCTTCTCATTCAACTTCCATTTGACATCAATGTGATTCTGAATCACATACTCCCTCAAAGCCTTTTTAAACACCTGGGAGTTTGGGAACTTCATCCCTTTTGCCAACCTAACATTTTCCATATCAGTCCTCTCATTGAACTCCAAATTGCCAGGCCCCTGCTCATCATCAGAACTATCCACACTTGCAATATCATCCTCTAAAGCTGGTTCAGCCCACTCTTCATCTAAATTTATGTTTGGAGGAGGAACATTGCTTGGGCCAGGTGCATCTGTGTTTGGCTGAGGTGTATCAGTGTTTGGATGAGGTGTATCAGTGGTTGGAACAGTGTTAGGCTCATGTGGCACTGTGTGAGGTGGAGAAGACTCACCAAAAATGTCATCAGCAAAATCTTCTCCTTCCAGGCCTTCATTCAACCAATCAAACTCCTCCTCCACACCATCACCCCCTGTAGCAGCTCCTGCACCACCCCCTGTAGCAACTCCTGCACCACCCCCTACACCAGCCCCTGCACCCCCTATAGCAGTCCCTGCACCAGCTCCTACACCAACCCCTGCACCATCAGGAACTTCAACTGCAAGTGGAGCATTACCACTCTCCACATACAGTATGATGGTGTCCCTTGGCCCTCCCTCATTAGGCTTCCTCAAGGGTTCCACATCTTGATCATCTTCTATGAGCCTTAAGTCTTGCTCCAAGTTGCCCCCAGAACCTAAATAATGAACCCTACACGGTTCATCAATCCCCAATTCCTCACATATACCTTTTATTTCAAAATAACCAAGCAAATCAGCATCCCTATACACTATTTCAACTTTCCCACCAAAGTACTCTAAACTAGGGTTCCACACAAAAGCACCCCCATAATGTACCTCCAATTTCACTTCAACATCCATCTGCAATAACAAATTACAAGTTGACACGTATACAATTAGCAATTAAAGAATTGTAAACAACAAAAGAGGCAAAAGAGTAAACAGTTGCATGTTTCAGTTTTGCTTTTGGGATGCAACGCACACAGAGGGACCACATTTTCTGCTTTTCTTTTGATTTTGATTCTGTTTTACTAAATAGCACATGCAAACACTAAAGATTTCAACCCAATAGAAACTTGGGTCCACTGTGAGACACAATGACCACGACAGACAAAGTGCCCACAGACAAAATGCCCATAAACAAACACAAATCCAAAGAACAAATGCTCACATTTTTCATAAATATCAACAAACACAACCAATATTCTCATTCCACTACATGTAACATTGACCATTGATTGATTACTCAAAAAAAAATTAAGACAACCATAAGCCCAAACTAAAAACCGAAACAGTGACTGATTTCTTACCAGGATTTGAGTCACTCGAACAACCCGTTGCTCGTCTAGGTTTACACTTGCAGCAGGATGTCAATATCAGATGCAGAATGGATTTTTCGCGTTTGTAGGGCTCGTGAGGAAAAGAGAGTGAGTTCGCGTTGTTTGATCCGTGTAATGTTCTAATTTCGCATAAAAGGGTGTTTTTCTAACGTCTGAGGGTGAGGTGGGTAACGGGGGGGTAACGGATTGATGTACAGGTGGGCAAAGTGATAAGTTTTGAACCACGGGTAGACAACGTGAAAACGGGCCTAACCTCAGGTGGGTTTACTGTAATTATCCCTATAATTTTACTCCAGGGTGGTGGGTTCTACCTAGCATTTTGTTTGTCTTTAGCAAACAAGGAGATGAATGAAGGTAGGATAGAGATTCATTTCATAATTATTATCACCAAGTTTGTAAAGATTATATAATAAAATTTATAATTATTTTTAAATTTAATTGGTGGAATTTATTATTATATACAATTTTTTTTTTTAGAAACATATACAAAAAATAAAGAAATATCATTTCGATGTATTTCCAAACTGCTCAATAATTACTCATCCAAACATATATGGATGGTATAATATGCAAAATTATACGTTCTTTATTGGACATGCGCAAAAGGATATTCACATATCCTAAGCAAAATAAGCTAATATAAATACTATAATATAACGCTCTGTTTGTTTCAGCAATGATATTTTCTAGAAAATGAGTCATTTTTCAAAAATTATTTTCTATAAAACTATCTCATTTTCCAATGTTTGGTAGCAATTTTAAATGAGTTAAAAAACAATTTCTTAACTTCCTTTATTTAGTTTGCTGTGAGATAAAATTGTTTTCCAAAAAAATTTAATGGAAAACAATGTTTAAAAATAAGCCATACTTTTTATGTTAACCAAATATAGTTTTCCTTTTACTCATCTTTTTTTATGCTACCAAACACTGGAAAACACGGAAAACTATCTTTACACAAGGTTTTCCATCGAAACAAACAGAGTGTAAATACAAATGAATGGTGTGTTATGCAATGTACACGTTCCTTCTTTGACATGTACAATAAAAATTGATTCACATGTGTCCGTTTAGCATGATTAATTTTGCCAACTTATTTTATTATTCAGCTTATTTTTGCCACTATTTATAATTATGGGTCCCAATACACTTTTTGGTACTATTCATGGGTCTCACTATACTATTTCAGCTAACTTTTATCTTTATCTATAGTACTTTCAGTAAAAAGTTTTCAGTTTCAGCAAAATAAACAAATCCCAAATAGACCCGTCATGTAATTAGGCAAGTGAAGAAAAAAAAAAGTTGATTTTAATTGGTTTTTTATTATTTTTAGTTTACATTCAGTTTGTTTCGATATTAACCTTTTTTTTTTTCAAATGAATCATTTTTCAAAAAGTATTTTTTTAAAAAATTATCTCATTTTCCTATATTTGGTTGTTTTCAATAGTTTCCATATTACCTTTTAACTTTCTTTATTTAGTGTGACATGAGATAAAGTTGTTTTGCATAAAATTTTTGCAAAAATGGTTTAAAAAAAATAAGTTATACTTTTAATAGAATTGTTCGTTGATCAATGATAATTTTCATTTGACATAATTTTTCCCATTCTATCAAACGCAAGGAAACACATAAAATTATCTTTACAAAAGGTTTTCATAGAAATATTTTTTCTAATGCTACTAAACACAACGCTGTTTGTTTCAATAAAACTATCTTTCCTATGTTTGGTTGTTTTCATATTACCTCTTAATTTCTTTTATTTAGCATGGTTGTGGCATAAGATAAAGTTGTTTTCTAGAAAAAATTTGCGAAAAATAATCTCTAAAAAATAAGTTATACTTTTAATAGAATTTTTTGTTGATCAATGATAGTTTTCATTTGACATAATTTTTCCTATGTTATCAAATACAAGAAAATGCATAAATGATAAAACTATCTTTACAAAAAAAATTTATAGGAATATTTTTTTTTCTTATGCTACCAAACACAATTTTGTTTGTTTTGATATTAACATTTTATATAAAATAAATCATTTTCTAGAAAACTATCTCATTTACCTGTTGTGGGGACTAGAAGAATCCCCGTCCAGGCCTTAGGCCCAATAATGGATTGGGCCACAAGAGTGAACTGGGCCAAGCCTGTATGTTTGAGAGAAGTCCCAAAAGACAACGAGCTATGAGAAAGAGGAAGTTGAACCATCCTCCACACCCAAGAAAGGAGAATACCACCGGAAAATGATTCCCGTGGAGAAAGAAAGGGACAAACCTTACTTGAGGCGAGGTGCATAGATGATCCACATATAGCTTCCAGACGATACCCAGGACCACGGAAAACTTCAGGAACATGCAAGAAGGTCAAAGAACTTTGCTCCCGCATTAATGATGGGGTTCTTACCTAACCTCTGCCGCATTAAATACAAGTAAGACAGCCTGAACAGTACAAACAACCACCAAAAGTCAGAGTTCCAGGATAAGGGTGGGGGGGAGGAAACCGATAAAGTTAAGGAAAATATCCCTGAGACTTTGGTAGACAACATGACAGTTGTAGTGATAAGAGCAAGGATTAAAGTTATAAAAGAGGGAGGGGAGGCAAAAGACAAGGGATCTAGAAGAGGGGGGAAAGGAACATTTAAAAGAAAAAGCAGCCAAAGAGAATGAGTAAGGGTAACACTGCGGGAACGTGAGAGTTATCTATTGTAATATCTAGGTTGAAATTGTAATATATGAGGTCAAAGAAATCAATTACTTGAGTTTCCCATTGTGGAGTGTTTATCCCTTGTTGTTTACTTATATGTTGGTTATTTGAATAATTGTAGTGAGAATCTGTAAAGAACTCCACGGGGGCCAATTTTTGTGTCCCTACACCTATATTTGGTAGCGACCTTGAAATGAATTGAAAAATCGCAGTAGGTTGTCTATAGTAGCGATTTAAAAAGTGCTGGCATTAAACTGCCGTAATAAATTAACCTATAGGGGCAGCTTCTAAAAGTGCTGCTGTAACTCTCTTACAGTGGCGGTTTTCCCTTATTTTTTAGTTTCGAATGAAATAAAGTTGTTGTGGGTCCTCTTTTTGGTGGTTCCCGGGCCCAATGTTGATAAGGGATCCTAAGTCACCAAAAGGGACGAGTGGATCTTGGTTGGACTGGACTTGGCTCACCGTGACCCTTTCGGGCCGTTATATGAACCAATCTATGCATAAGACAAGTGAACTCCACAACACACACACACACACACACACATATATATTGGTTGAGCAAATAATGAAGGAACAATAAATATACAATACTAAGTAAATAATGGTGATTATGAATGCCTCAAAGAAGATTATATTTCATTTGATTAAGTCAAGTATTAGAGTACATTAGATCCTACTCTGTGAGGATGTTCCACAAGGCTCAATAAAGCTCAAAGATCACAAACTTGACTAATCTCCTTTGGAATTTCAAGACTTGTGAGCTTTGAGTCCCTTTGAATTTGAGTTGCTCCTCAAATATCTTGTCACATGATCTTCTACAATGCCTCTATTCTCCACTAGGAATTTAAGACTCTTTTCTTGTATTTTTCTCTTTTGATTCCTTGTGTTTGAATGCCCTTTGTCCCCTTAGCCGCTCCTTTTTATACTACTCTTGAAGGGCTTTTCAAATTACTATTCTTTCCCTTTGTTTTTTTGGGTACTTGAGTCAGCCCCCCCCCCCCCCCCCCCTTGTTTGAAATATTGGTGGCTGATCATTTCCTTATTTCCTCTCATTTCGCTTTCCTAGGAACTCATACCTAAATGTTCATTCACTAACTTTCTACTCATGGGAGCTCCTTCCTTAGGTAAACCCAGATTCTCTTCTGAGGTCAATGCTTCTTAATCTTCCTTCAAGGCCTTAAAAGGACACTTCGAATGTCCTGAGGCCTTCATGTTAACTTTTCACAATTTGGCCTTTTTCCAAAAATGAAATGGATTCCTTCTTGCAAAGGGTGGGCTTGAAAGGCCTCTGGCCACCTTTCTCTTATTCCATGTTTTGTGCCTTATTCGAGGTTCCTTAGTTCCTTCACCAGGTCTTGATCTTGAAGCCATCACTTGTCTCTATCACTTCCTTCTGCATCCCAGGAGCTTGACTTTGACAGGACTTCTCTCGTTTTCTCTTCCTCTTCGAAATAAGCGTGCATTGTTCCCAGACCACCTCTTGAGCTGTCCACGTCCTACTCAGCATCCTTCAAACTTCCCTAAGGACCTGCTTCATGGGAATGGAGGACCCATCCATAGCCTAAGCCCAAGTCCTCTCCCTTCCCAGGCTTCTTTATCCTTTATTCCTCCTTTTCCCATTGGGCTTTTTGGGCCTTCATGCCCTGTTTATTTTATAGGCTAGGCTTCCTTTCTATTAAGGCTCAGACCCTCCATTTTCTGTCTCTATAGGCTGGGATTTCTTTATCTTCATGGGCTAGGCTCCTTGTCACATTTTGGACCTTGACAGTTGTTTTCTTTACTTAGTTTATTGTAAGATAGAATTTATGGAAAACAACTCTATCTCATACGAAACTAAATAAGAAAAATTAAGAGATAATTTTTCTTTAACCTATTTTTTTATACTAACAAACACTCAAATATATATATATATATATATATATATGTGGAAATTATCTTCACATAAGGGTTTTTATTAAAACAAATGGAGTTGGTTCAAAATGGAATCCAATATAGTCTTAAAAACTAGTTTTAAGTGACTTTAATTCTTTCAAATAGACATTTTCCCAAAATCAAGTTTCACTTTTTTGATGTTTTCACATTCATATTCTCATCAAAATCTAGTTTTAAATTTACTTGATATGCATCTTATGTCTTAACTAAAATTAATTTTGATCTGATTCGAGACAAACTTGATATAAACAAAACTTAATTAGTTTAAAAATTGAACTGATTCTGCTTTCGCTTCAGTTTGTATGAAAGTTGAATTAGATATGTGATTTGCCAAATATTCCTATAGACTCCACATATATGTGACAGTAGTCAGTAAAGTTGTAGATACCCATTACGCAAAGTCACAAATAAATACCAACTCTTGTGTTGGGATATAAAAAATAACTCTTGCGTTTATACCTATGGTCAATTGATGAGAATATGTTTAAGGAGACCATTATTTATATCGTATTTGTAGCGTCAACCTATCATTATCATTTTTGTAGTGTTGCCCCTTCATCCTTATGTAATGACACCTGAAAGGAGTATCACTTTTTGCTATTGAAGTGTACAATTTAGACCATCTCATTATATAGGTTGGCGAAATAGTGGACCAGACCAGATTCGATCCACATGAAGAACTAAAGAGTTATTTTTTCTTAATTATACTGAAAAAAAATAAATGAATCCTTTATTGGTTTAAATTAGTTATATACATATACACATATATTAGCCTCTTCGCATAGGCGTTGTGTGTGCTTAAAGGCCCTTTTTTAAAAAAAAATGACAAAACTTTCCATTCATCACAATTCTTGGTTGATGCATTTTTCTTAACTCAATTGGTGTTTCCAAATGAAACAGTGGTATTCAAATCCCCTCTTCCGTTGTAATTATCAACAAAAAAAAGTCATTTATTTTGTGTGGTTGGTCTATTTATTTTTTTGTGCTAGTGTGTGTGTTTGCATATATATATATATATATAAGAGTTTTAAATTAGTGTTAATGTGTTATTAAACTAAGCATTGGTTGGACAATAAATCAGGAGATTAGGCAAAGCTTCCTTTTTTTTTTTTTTTTTTTCTTTTTTTTTTTTTTTGAAGTTCGATTTGTTGTGGTCCACTCGATCAAATCTATTTGATCTATTCAAACTTTAAATTACGACTGCCCCAAATGCTTTGTTTGGTATGGAGGATAAAAACATGAAGATACAAAATATAAGAAAGATGGAAAGAAAATAGTAATATTTTTCATTACAAGTTTTTTTTAATAGATGTAATGGGTAGAGATAACAAAATTTTATCTTTATTTATTTTTATGGATAGAGACTACTAACAAGACATATGAATTGGCCCAATAAACTTCTTACATTAGGTTGAACTAAAATAGCCAAATTATTCTAACTCGTTACAAAATGGTCTATATATGTTTCTCATCCTTCAAGGAATCAAGAGTCGAATTGAATGTTGGTTTGGAAGTATGAAGGGCTAATGATTCGAGAGTGATGGACTTTGATTCTTGTCGGGGACGTTTTTGTGACAAGGGCCGAAAATGCGAAAACGGCCCAAATCTCCCCTTGGGTTCTTTAGAAGTGTTTATTTGTGGAGAATTAAGCCCAAAATTCACAATGTATAGAAAACAAAGGCTAATAGTGCTTTGACAAGAGAGAATCAAATTGCTAAATAACAAAAGTGTAAAAAAAGCATAAAAACATAACAGGTCTGAAACTTTGACCCACAATCACCGAGAAGAGGAAATTGAGAAAGGTTGTGAGGGAGAGAGGGAAGCTTCCCCTGTACCCATATTTCCACCCCCAAAGTTCAGAATTGTGAGAATGTTTCCTAGCTCAGTGGGTTTTGGCTCTCAAGTTTCATCTCTATGGGAAAAACGTGGTTCAACAGGTCTGAAACTTTGACCCACAGTCACCGAGAAGAAGAAATTGAGAAAGATTGTGAGGAAGAGAGGGAAGGTTCTCTTGTACCTATATTTCCACCCCTAAGGTTCAAAATCGTGAGAATGTTGACTGGCTGAATGAGCTTTTACTCTGAAGTTTCAGATATGTGGGTAGAACATGGTTAGTTTCTTTTTTGAGCTGAAGAGAGTTTTATATAGAGTTTGGGGTGTTGCTAATGACTGGTTTTTGAGTAGTGGAAGAGGCTTTTATCCCTTATGATACTAATTTGGTGTTTTGGCTTGAGTTGCTTTTGTTTAGAGAAGAGTTTAACATGCTTTTAGCATGATTTTGGAAATAATGTGGCTGACTCCATTAGCTATTGTTTCCTTGTCATTGTAGACTTTTGATAGCTGCATTTGGTGGCTACAATAGGCTAGCTAATTAGTTTAGGGTTAGCTGTGTTTTGGTGTGAAAAATGGAGCTGGGCTGAAAATTAGGGGCACAGTCACCCAGAGCATAAAAGCTTTTTTGAGGTGAAAATTTTGGGTACAAAACCTCCCCCATGAGCCTAAGGTGCTACCAGTGTCCTTTGCCCACTTGGTAGCATGCATGGGTTGGGCTCATGCAAAAAGTCTGAAAAAAATCAACCCATACCATCCAAACCACACTTCCTCAATTTCCCCTGTATATTGCATGGGCTTGGGCCATGCTTAAAAGAATTAAAAATAATATAATACATGAATTGGGCCCATAATGAGGTCGGGCTCGATTGAGTTGGGCTTATAGAGAATGTGTCGCAAAAATGGGTATCAACAATTCTCTCTCACACCCTATTTCTCTCTAATTTTTCACTCTTGGATGCAAAATCTTTTGTTAAGATTTTAGATGGGAATTTATAGGCGCTCTTGGTTTGTATCTCCAAAAGGGAGAAGGAAGGTCTCAGTCAAATCTCGATAAGCTATTAGGACAAAGGGATGGGTTGGGGGCTAACTCTACCACCTTAATTGTTCCAAAACAGTCATTTTGCATTTAATGTAGAGGTGATACTTGGTAAGAGCATTAACTGCAAATGTGACTATTGCCTTCTTCAGGAAGCTAACTAAATTAAGTTCGAGAAAGCGTCTTAGGCGAGATACCCAAAGATATTCATTCTAAGAGGCAATTGAGTAAAAGTATCTCCTAGTACAATGACCATTTTTCCTCGATTGGATTACTGGTTTTGTTGAGCAATCCAAGAGTAAAATGTTCAGTGCAATAGCTTTTTGGTTGGCCAATTGTCCTCTCATCAACGTGAGAGTTCAAGTGATACCTTGTACTTTTTGGGGGATGGAGCCTGATCATGAATATGCCCCGCTAGAAAAATGTAGGCCTTATGGCCATGGACCGAATCAGGACTTGGAGTTTGGGAGGCAGCTTTGCTACTGGCTACATGTAGCAGCTCTAGCCTCCGACTCTACTACTTAACTACTAATAAATTTTATTTATTTATTTGTGTGTTTTTGATATGTGTGTTGCTTCTACGTAAGGACAAAATTATTTCATTTAAAACTTTTTAAAGGATCGAGCTGTTTATTTTGGGTAAAATTAGTTGATTAAGCTTAATTGTTTTTAGCTTTACTAATGGTAAATTTGTTGTTGGCCTAATTTTTTTGGACTTGTATATTTTGTTTTAGATTTTAGATCTATAAATTTTTTTATGACCTTTAAAAGGAGGAAAATACTAATGCTATAACATTTTTTTTTTATTTTTTATAAATTGTTGATGTAGTGAATGATTATTGGTAAGTTAAAAAGTAATGAGCCTAGATGCTAACCAATAAATGATGTAGAAAACTTTGTGCTTGTAGCATTACTTGTAAAAGAATCAATGATAATATTAAGAGGAACAAAGTGTAATTTTATAGAATAAAATTACTAAAATTAGTGCCTATGTAGTACTAATATGTTTTTTTTTTAAAACTAGGGGGGGCCATTGCCCCCCAAGGTCCAACTATGCGTCCGCTCTTGCTTGTGGCCCTTTTCTAATAGGCCTTCCTACGAGAGAGGATGGATATGGGCTGACCCTCTTTAATAGCCATTAAAGGTGTTTATTAGGAGGGATAGAAGAATAAGAGGATATAAAGAAAATTTTATAATATCTATTGTATTTTTATATTAAATTGTCACTCCACTTTTCTGTTATGCTCTACAAAAGAAAATATTAATCTATCTTTTTTTTTTCTTCATTTCTATCCTTCCACTTTTCTATCATACCAAACATATTATATTTTGAGTGACTTAGATTTTATAGAGGGTCGTAATGTCCTGCCAAGTTCAGTTTTATACAATTATGCTACTAAAGTTTGTGTTCCTTTAAAAATGAAAGTATTAAGAATTGAATTTTGAACCCAAATTTACTAGGTAAACAACTTATATAGCAATGCATATGGTAATTTCAAATCTATAACATGTATAACATGAAAAGTTTTTTGATAATTCAGTTATTACAACAAGTGGAGGAGGGGGATTTTTAGTGTTGCCACGTAAAATTTTGTAAATTTACTGTTTTTTTTTTCACACCATCATTCTTATACATCTTTTTTTAATTTAAAGTTACAAATAGCCAAAAACTATATTAGTTTAATCTTACTAAAAATTGTTGTTCTTTTATACAAAGCAACCCAATATTAAACGCATTATTGTCTACAGATTCTCAAAAAGAAAATTCTTTAATAGCATTTTTATTTATTACTACTTATATATATCGCCATTTCAAAATGTTGTGTCCAAAATTTCTATACCCTACTATACGAATTAACGATTAGTTTCTTTTAATTTCTTTCTCAAAAAAAAAAAAAAAAAAATGGGAACTTCTTAAACAAAGTTGTATATTACATGTATAAAAAAAAATCTTTATGTGTTAAAAGAAACTATAAATAAACATATACACGAATGTATACACATAAAATCGATCAAATATACACATATTTTATCATGAACACTTTTGGTTATTTTATTTTGATATATTTTTTAAAAAGTAACCCAAAAAAAAAGGTTAAACATGTAATTATCTTTCTTTTTGTACCATTCATAAAATAAATTATGTTCAATGTTGATGGTGATCCATAACAAATATAATCCGTCCATAAGGTTCGTCCAAGCCCAACCACGTCAAAGACAACCTTCAGAAGGGAGAAAAGAGAAAGAGCACCACAAATGTAAAAGGAAGCCATCCAAATGGATACCAATCATCCATAGAGATATAGGTCGTCCACATCACTAGAGGGTGTGGACGATCAACAAACACTTAGTAAAATTCTAAGTATTTTCCACTGATCACAAGTGATTAGACTGCGATCCCTCATCTCAGAACGCAAGGTCCCCGAAATTCGCTCCACTCTCCCCCACTAAGTCCACACATCCTTCTTGATGTTAGTGACACCTAACAAGTAGACCCACTCTGAACTCTCTATAAAAAAGACCTAATCTCACCAGGCTAAGGTACGTTTTTACCATTCATCCACTCATTAAACTTAAGTCAAAACTGACTTAACCATTAGAGGGTTTTTAGCCAGTTCATCCCGATAACCTTTGATAGTCTCTTTTCTTCTTTTCAAGTCATCCATCCACCGTTAAAGCCTGGAGCATACAGCCTACTGATTTCACACATCATCAAATGTTATATTAGAAACAATATTTAAATTGTCCTATCAAATACCAATTGATTGAACCAACAACAAAGAGGTAATGATCTAAATTTTAAACATTGGCTAGACACCCATTTTTATTCTGTGTGTGTGTGTGTATTGGAGAAATGAAGGTCTTCAAAGCTCTTTGAGCACTTGAATATTTCCTCGAGTATGAGTAATCCTCCTACCTCATGAAAAAAGTATATTTTGTATCAAGTGATACCACATCATCTATATCAAAAAAGACCCACTCACAAAAAAGTAGACCCACTCTAAACTCTCTATAAAAAGGACCCAATCTCACCAGCCTAAGGTATGTTTTTACCATTCATCCACTCATTTAACTTAAGTCCTAGAGAAAAAACTGACTTAACCATTAAAGGGTTTTTAGCTAGTTCATCTCGATCACTTTTGATGGCCTCTTTTCTTCTTTTCAAGTCATCCATCCGCCGTTGAAGCCCAAAGCATACAGCCTACTGATTTCACACATCATCAAATGTTATATTAGAAACAATATTTAAAATGTCCTATCAAATACCAATTGATTGAACCAACGACAAAGAGGTAATGATCTAAATTTTAAACATTGGCTAGACACCCATTTTTATTCTCTGTGTGTGTGTGTATATATATATATTGGAGAAATGAAGGTATTCAAAGCTCTTTGAGCACTTGAATATTTCCTCAAGTATGAGTAATCCTCCTACCTCACAAAAAAAGTATATTTTGTATCAAATGATACCACATCATCTATATCAAAATCCAATAAACAAGAGATATATGTGCAAAAATAACAACCCACCAACACATGTATTTCATTTGTTAGTAAGGTAGTTATTTTTTGCAAACATATCTCACACTTATTGAATTTTGATACTGCTGACTTGATATCATTTGATACCAAATACTTTCTCCTATCCTCATACATACTAAATTATTACAAAAAGAAATCCATTAGAGTATGAATGGTTAAAATTACTTTAAGGATAACGATTAAAATTGCCATTTCACATGCTTGATGGTCAAAGAATCATTTTTGGCCAACAAAGAATGAATATCCACATCAATAAGTGATTCGAATCTCAACCAAGCACATTAGGATTTTGAGATCAGACCACAAGATTAAAAGATCTTGTAAAACCAAGTTTCAGCAATAAACTTCCTCAAAAAAAGTTTCAGCAATAAAGTATTTTTAAAATGGAATTGAATAAGCACAATAATGAGTAATTAATTGAGATTAGTTTTTAGAGGAACTAGTCGCTAACCCGTGCGATGCACGGGAAAGCTATTAGAAAATACATTTAATCCGTCTTTTTGTTCTATTAAATATAATCTTTCTTTTATTCTTTTAAAGTTTAGGTCTAATGATAAAAAACAATCATCGTGTAACAGACGTAATAGATTAACATTTTATTGAAACTATAAAAAAAAGGGTATAACATTATTTTAAATAGTAAATCTATAGTTTTATAACATCTTAAACTTTTTTTTCTTAATGGCATAATGTGTTAGGATCACAAAGGAGTTTGTGTAAAATCTAACTGTGAAAAGTGGTTCTTAGAGGTTCAAAAAATCTAACTTTTATCACATTTTATAATAACTTTACAAATTTATAGCATTTATCTTTTAGTTAAGGTTGTATTAGAGGATTGGAGTTTTTCTTGCCCAATTGACATAAAGCTTCAAAAGCAAACAGTCCCAAAAAACATGAAACTACTTCACAGTCTTGGCTTTAGTGTTCTTGGAACCAAATGCTTACTAAACATTAGATTTTCTATATCAAATTGTTGCACACTCTAAATGCTTTTATTCATCTGTTAACAATTTCCACAATTACTACAACAGGGCATTGAAAAAAATTATATAGCAATAGTAACTAATAATGTTAGGTCTATCTTTATCTTAAAGCTAAGATAGTAATGTTTGAGGGAACATTTCAACTTAATGGGGTGCAAACAAAATGCAAATCAAACTAAACTCTTAGGATAAACCACTATTATATAAAAAAAAAAATGCAGGTCCTCCCATTCCTTCTTGCAAGCCAATAGTAGCTGCAAGAGTTATCCCCGATTGCTCAATTCCATGAGAGTATTCCACCTGATGGTCTTGACACAAGCATCCTCCTCCTTTATCCCATCCCCTGCAAGTTAAAATTTTTAAGAATGAAAATTCTCAATTGGTGGTTTCAAGCAAAAGTTACATTTGTACAAAATATAAGCAGCCTAACTCATTTGCTTGAGGAAAGAAAGACCAACACCTCAGTTAGAAATTTCTGACTACAAATAGGAAATTACTTCAATTTAGCTGAAAAAAAGAAAAGAAAATGCAAAGTCTACAACGCTTCCTAAACCTAAAAGAAAATAAAAAGAATGAAAGAAAATGTTCATCAAAGCATCATTCACAGTAATATATATAAAAGAGCCCAAAAGAACTACAAACAACCAAATCAAGTAATAAGTAACAATATTCACACAAATAAAAGAGCCTCATGTGAGGATTATGCTACTCTTTAAGTTTTTTTTTTTTTTTTTTTTTTTTTTTTTTTTTTTTTTTTTTTTTTTTCTTTTTAGCTTTAAATCTCACTTATCAAAGTAGAAGTTTTTTTTTTTTTAATCTCTCACCATTTTGTGAGTACCATCATCAATTGGAAACAACTGGAGCTTCAGCTTCATAGGAGTTATTATTCTCAACAAAATTTTTTTGCAAAAAGGAAGGCAAAGGAGGCAGAACTTTGCCAACAAAATTAGAATCCTTTTGGTCTGGAATTTAGATTGGAAACAAATCACACCATCAAAAACTTTAGATGTTTAGAATTTAAATCCTTTTATGAATACAAAAGGAAAAAAATAGGCACCCTCCTAGAGCACCTAGGTCATGTTCAACCTCTTTATCCACAACTACCTGCTACAATTGCTTGCATTGAAAACCAAAGAAAACCCAACAAATGCAGCTTTTTTGCATTTATTATATGTATATGATGAGATGACACCAGCTAATTTCCATTTTAATGACCTTCATGAAATATTAACATTGTGCATTTGTGATGCTGCAAACAGCAAGATTAAAGATGGTTAGTCACTATGGCTCTTTTGTCAATCATAGTAACAGGGTGCTAAGTAAACTGCTTAGCCCCTCAGGGGTGAAAAGCCCTTGAATTAAGCATCTCTTATGAATGAAAGTATATGCAGCCAATTACAACAATTTAACCCAACAGAGCAAGTTGTTAAACAATTGTTTTTGTTGAAAATAAATAATTTTCCTTTGAAACAAATAGAAGCTCATTTAGCAAATATATGTTCCTGGGAAAATAGCAAGACGTAGATATAATGGAAGATGTAGCCCACTTTATCAATGAAGAAAAGCCAAAAGAATTGGTGCATAGAAACATGATTTTATCAAAAATTTCTAATAGCCATTAGTCACAACAGTATGCTAAATTCACATATGTTTCTAAAAGAAATTTCACTGAACACATGGTATGAACAATAACTAAAAAAAACAAACACTGAAGAGTGTAGGACTACCACAATACTATTAATGCCGACTCCCCAAAATAGAACACCAAAACCTTCTCGTAGCAAACTCATAAATAATAAATTAATAATTGACACTTTGAGACTTTGTAAATACTAAGTGGTATTTAAAATAAAGAAAAAAACCACAGATTGAAAGAAAAGGAAAAAAATATTACATTGGTTTAAAGCAAGTAAAGAGTGGTCATGAAGTCCCTCTAAAGATGCTTCTTTCACAATCACGTGAAATTTGAATATGAAATCTGAAGAATTGGCTCCTTTAGGATATGGAATTCTGGAATGTGCGATCAACTGAAAGGTGTGTGTCTAATGTTTCTTCACCAATCTGAAAGGTAGGTTTGCTCATGCTATGACAGAGGCTAAGGTTTTCAACTTTCTTATTAAAGATTATAAAACTGTCCCGAGTTATTTTTAAGTCATTATAGTAGAGATCAATTGTAAATCATATGTAATGTCAATAATTTTGATATGACCCAACTGTCTTTGATTTATATTTATTGGTTTAATACATAAAAACAGTAACTTTGTAATTTTTTTGATAGGTTTTGAACTCATGACCTCTTTCCTTTATCCACTCCCACGAGAAGAGGAAGTGTCATTTGATTTGAGTTACAATTCATTGGGATATGCTTCTAGTCCATGAGTATTTCTAATTGAAGAAAATCCTATGTAGGGACTGTGGCAGAACCAAAAATTAGCACTGCTGCTGAACCATTGTTGCTTAATGCTGTTCGTGGGGAAGATGTTGAAAGACCCCCGGTTTGGCTCATGAGGCAAGCAGGGAGGTACATGAAGGCAGGTTTAAACAGAGATCTTTGGATAACAATTCTTATGTTCATGGCCCATTTTTTAGAGAATATATTTAGATGCCTTTTCTATAAAACTTCTATTACCTATACCAAAAAAAAAAAAAAAAAAATCATGCCTTTTCTTGGATTTGTATAGCACCAAACCTGCAAATTCAGAATGTCTGAGTTTCTTATACTTTGTGTTTTTTTACTTGTTGGACCCTCATTTTATTTCTAAAATAAAGGATCGGAAGTGGTCTTCACTTTTGCCTCAGTATGAGGATCATGTTACTACTTTGGAATACTAATTTGTTTTTTTAAGTGGTCCAACTACTTCATTAGTCACTATCCTAGATTTCCTTAGAATTTTTTTGTTTACTTTACATCCCATTCATTTGTTATTTGTTCATAAGCTATATTTCTACATAAATTTGGGTTTTAATAGTCTTTTAAGTAAAGTTACCTAGAGAAAGTTGACTGCTATGTCTGATCTGTAGATCACTAATTTTCATAGTGTTTTGCTTTACCAGATCGGTTGTACTTTGAAATTTCCATAATTTTTTTGTAGTATCTGTTTCTTTTATATCTTTCACTGCTGAGAGAAGGTTAATCTTGCATTCCCTATAGCACTGCAATGCATATATGACATTAGTCCCCCCTACATAACTTGGACCTCATTTATTGACAATTTCTTGTGATGGAGCTACCAAATTATCAGTGAGAATTATCCTTCATTTCGTGAAAGATCAGAAAATGTTGATCTAGTTGTGGAGATTTCACTACAACCGTGGAAAGTTTTTAAGCCTGATGGGGTAAGATTCCTTTCTGGAAATCATTCCAACATTTCTTTCTCTCTAAGCAATTTCATGTTATACTTCTTTTTTCTCTTTGATTTAGTTGGTTGTTATCTCTTATTAGATTTCTTTCACATTGACTGAAAAATTGAGGCCAATGAAAATGTATCCAAATCAGAGTAGAGCTTCCAACTTTTCTACTTATCATAACAAAAATCACTTATAAAGTTCACAGACATTATATCCTCAGCCAAGTTCACAGACATTATATCCTTATCATATAAAGGCTATGAAATTGAACAAAAACCGAATAACCCAGCATCAAAATCAACAATAAGAAAATGTGAAAAAAAAAAAAAAAAAAATGCTCTCAAACCATCCACAAAAACCCATCTACACACTAAAATAAATGAATAAATTCTCAACATTTGGATAACCAAAAAAATCTAAAGCGCATCCAAACAACTTCTAAGAAACCCAACGACCCAGAATCGAAATCATCAAGAAGGAAACGAAAAAAAAAAGTGATGGATTAGTAAAATACCAACCGTAACCAAACGCGGAGGTACCGTAAGTCGTTTTTGTAACGGCGATCGGAATCGAAGGTCTGTGCACACTTCTGCAAAAACCGTGGCAGATTCTCATTCAGAACTTGCGAAGGTAGTGAATCCTTCATCTTTCTGATCCCTCTGTATATACAAAAAGCCAAACAATCTCACTTTTTAAAACCATTAACAGAGCTACCCACAAAGAGAGAGAGAGAGAGAGAGAGATAAAGAGGCATACCGGAGCCATATGGTTGGTGATGCCTTCTTTCTATCTCAGACCTGACAGTATGGGGATGGCTTCTAGGCAGGATTGATTTTCAGTGTTGGGTTTTAGGGAAGGAGAAGGTAGAGAAAAAGAGAACAGAGAGGAACGGCAGAGCTTTTTTGGTGCTTATGTTTTTTTATACTTAGGTTTTTATCGGGTTTTAGGAAAGGTTTTTCTTTGCTTATTTATTTATTTTTTTTATTTATGTTTTTTTTTTTAATATTGTGCTGACGTGGAAATTTGTGGGAGCTTCAAAAGCTTCGGTTTTATATATATATATATATATATATATATATATATATATATATATATATATATATATATATATATATAGATTAATTATCATAATAACATGTTAAAATCTTGTTGGTTCTAACATAAAAGAATGACAGACATCAATGCATGCAATAAAACCTAATAGATAATTAGTTATTTTAATTATTAAATTAAATAAAATAAAATAAAATATTTTTCTCAAAATGAATATTAATTAATTGATAATTAGGAAACCCAACACTCTTAGGGTTATTATGGTTCCATAATGGCTCAATTTTGAAGATAAACTCATAATTATCCATTAAATATATCAGAAAAATCAAAGTTAAATTAGATATGCATGAACCAGAAATCCAAGTGCAGCATACAAAACAAGAATTTCGGTACTTTGAGTCTAGAGTGTTGTATCTTCGCCTTTAGCTTGATTTTTCTTATGCTTTCATTTACCTTACCATTTTGGGGGTTAAAATGAGTTAGATAATATTCAAAAGAATCCCTGGGCCTAATTCTGAGAGACCTCTTCACATCAAATAGAGGGGAAGTCCACTCATTTGGAGGGGCCTTTGGAAGATAATTGTCTGATATTGAAGAAATTTTCTTTTCATTTTTAAGTCCCTTTGAGCTATCTTCTAAAAAAGAGTCCCTTTGAGCCACAAAATTTTGAAGAAAAACCATCCATTTTTTATCTAAAATTCCATTCTCAAATTTTTAAAACAACCACCTTCCAATCTATCATCAATTGTTGTTGTGCGTGCCAGAAATGAAATTATTGGGCCTAACTTCACTTGGACTCACAACTTATTTATAAGGTGAGTTAAGGATTTCCTACTTTGGGTCGTTCACGGCACAGAGGCTCAAAGTGATATTGTTACTCTCTCTCTCTCTACTGTTTTTTCTCCTTTTTTCTGAACCCAACTTCTCCTATTTATAGCTGTATGTTAATGGGGCGATCATGATTACTGCCATTGTTAGTGCAATCGGAGGTCCAATATTATCTATTGTAAGTGGGTGTTTAGGTGAGAGTGGGATGCAGCGATTATAGCTTTGGAACTTGGCTCCCACTCAGGTTTATATGTTCGGTAGTGATGTTTCTAGAACTGCTGAGCATGCAATGGTATGTCCGGACAAGACATCCTTATTTGTTCGGGAAATTCGTGCCGAGCATAGGTCGGGAGTCGAGGCTCAAAACTTATAGTTTGAGAAGGCAAGCTCAAACAGAATTTAAAGTAGTGGGGCCGCGTCATTGGGCCTGAATCTTGGGCCCATTTGGGTCCTGGGACCTCGGTGCCGTACATTAGCCCCCTCTTGATTCATACCCGGCTGCCGGGAAGAATTAAGGAACTGACCAGCCTTTGGATTTCGAAAGCCCTACGGCCAGGGACTCACGCGACAATGGCTTCTCATCAACGCTCTTCTCAAAAAAGACGCGCTATCTTGGTGTGCCAGATTTAGTTGTCATTATTGCCTGACGGTTCGTGAACCGAAGCAGCGCGCGTGTCGGTTACCTTTTGGCATTCGCAGGGTCTTTTCGTGAATCATGCCCATTTATTGCTGATTAAATGCTCCTATGCCCTCTTCTGCTTCTATAAATAGCCCCCTTTAGAACATTCTTTCACTTTTTCACCTCTGATTTCTTGAGCATACTCTCTGCCGACCATTCCTTTGAGCGCTTATTCACCAGCCCAGAGTACCTTTCTCCCCTAGAACCCAAAGTAAGTTCTCTTCCCTTTCCTATTCCTTCAACTTCTCACAGTATTAAATTTCAAAAATGAGTTACTCTTATCTCCTGGAGGCCCCGGGGGCTTTAGCCACATTTAGGTAGAAATTTGATGTCCCCAGTGACGTGGAAGTGGCTTACTGCCACGAGAGCGAAATCGCTCTACACCGAGGGCGTCACACAGCTTTTTTTCCCTTAATGGCAATTCTAGAGGGTGGGGTAAGGTTCCCCATGGATCCTCTTTTGACTAACACACTTAGGTACTACGGGCTGTGTCCCGACCAGCTTCCCCCCAACTTTTACCGGGTAGTTAGTTGCGTTAGCAGGTTGAATCACACCTTTGATTTATAGTTAGACCACCATGACATTAACCACATGTATAGTCTTTGTGGGAATAAAACTTCCAACTATTACTTAAAAACTAGGGATAATCGGGTACGGCTGATATCATGCCTACCTGATTCGAATAGGAACTCGGCCGGGGAGTTTGTCCGGGTGCGCGGCAACTGGTTTGCCGGGGGGGTCCCCTGCTCTCTTTCAAAGCACGAAGTGCGTTCGTACCTATCTCTGACCTGACCGTCTCTCCCCCCCTCTTTTATTTTTTATTGAAGTAGCTCTTCATTACTAGCTGTTGATATAACATCTCGTTCTTTTGCAGACGGCAAGGTCTTCGTTCCAGACATTAGAACAGTCCACGTCAGGGACCTCAATTTTATCCTTCGTTCCGAGATATTCGTTCACAGGGACGGACAGCTCCGAGCCTCGCACTTGATCCTCGAAGTAGAACCCGTTTATTCCACCTGGCAATCCTTTAAACAAGCGCTGTTAGTTGACAGTCCACTTCTGTCATATATAGACGTTCGGTATGCAAATTTCCTGCCGCCGAAGCTTACGACTAGTGAGGCGAGGGAGTTCGGGAAGCGCTACACCGGCTCGGACGAGCTAGCGCCTTTGCGGGACGAATCTGCGGAGCTTGTATCTCGACGTTTTCGAGAGTTAGCTCACGAGGCTATCCAAGAAGAAGCTCCTGTTCAAGTACCCGCTCACCCCGAGGACCCCGTTGAACCCGAGGCCCCTATTGTGGAAGCCGAGCATCTTGCGCCTGAAGCAGCAAACTTGTCGGCCTCCGATCCCCTTCTCGGCGAAGACATGGTGACCAGGAGGACAATGACCATTGACCGTTTCGCGCCCGGTGCACGGCAGGCCACTCAGCCCCCAACCTCTCAGACTCAAACCCAAGTACCTCCCCCTCCACCCCCTCCTCAAGTTGGACGAGCCCGGAAAAGGCAGAGGGCAACCAACCAACCATCCACGAGTCCGGGAGATGTAGCCACTCAAACCCCTTCCTGGCCAATCGGGGGTATAGTTATTCACGAGCCGCCAACCCAGGTCGGGCTAGGTGTTGCGTCCTCCTCTCAAGCCGCGCCTGCGTGGAAGTCCAAGTTTTTGCTGGACGGCAAACCCTTGCCTTCAACTACCTATGTATGGATGTGGGAGAAAGGCGAGGGGGGTCACATTGCTCAGACCCTGGCCACGGGTCTTCTTCTTCTCGACGACGTACATGCCTTTGAAGATGGTTCGGAGGAGTCCGTGGGGCGCCGGTTACAGTGGCATACTATCGCGGTAACTCCCTCATTGTCAATTACTTATCATTTTCTTCATTTTGTTGCCGTACTGATTTCCGTCTTTGTCAGGCTGCTCAATTGGCCCATATTTTGTCTAGACGTGCAAAGGATCTTGCCAAGGAGGTTGATCGTGAGAGGGAGGCACGGGAGATAGCTGCCAAAACAGCGAAGGAAAAAGAAAAGGCAGCTGATTCTGCCGAGAAAAAGGCCGCTACTGCGGAGAAGAACAGAGCTTCGGCGGAGAAGAGGTGCGCGAAGCTCCTGGCTAAGCAAAATGAAACAGACGTCAAACTAGCCGAAGCGATTAGCCTAAACACATCCCAAGCCGAGGAACTCACCGACCTGAGGGCAACCTTGGAGGCCTGCGAGGAGAAGTGGTATAATGAAGGGTTTGCCGATGCCGAGTATTCTGCGGAACCGGTGGTGAACCAAGCCCGAAGGCTGGGTTTTGAGGCTGGGTGGTTTGCCGCCCTGCAAGCTTTGGGTGTTCCTGAGAACTCCCCTTTGAGAGACCCCGACCAGATTTCCTTTTTGAGCCTTGTTATTGCTGCGCAGAATCACCCAGTGCCCGTCGAGGAGGAAGAAACGGCAAGCATGCGGGAGCTGGTGGAACAGATCGATGCTCACATAGAAACAGATGAAATGGAAGCCACCAGCATGCTGAATGCACGAGACATGCTCAGTGAGGACCTGTATTTTCCCGTGACCGACCACCTGCATTTTCCCGTGACCGACCAGCAGCAGCCTACAACCGCAGATCATACCGAACCCCCCACTTGACTTAAATTAATTATCGTTCCGCTTTTACCCCTTTTTACCGCATTTTTTCTTCTCTTTAATTTGTTAAGTTTGCCTACGTCACCGGGTTGTGGTGACTGAACAATTTCTTTATTTCGCGGTAATGACCCATAAACAGTTGCCGAGTTTTGGCGATGGAATATTAACTCTGCTTTTCTCTCAATTTGAATGACTATCTGTTTACTGTGTGTTTGTTTGGATCATGCCTGTGAGTGCTTCACTGTGATCCTTGGTGCTGCCTTTCTTTATCTATTTTTGTTGTCACTATTTATTCATTCTCATGTTTGGCCGGGAGCGGCCTGCACGGTGGCCCCAATATACTGTGTTTATACAATGTTTGTTCATTCTTCTGAGAGCGTGAACGGCAGTGCCTCAAAATATGGCGCGCAGTCTTCACGTGCTCGGTGAATCCAATCGTATTGAGATTGGTAATCCGAGAAGGCAGTTTCTGTCGGTCTCTTTTCTATTATAGAACGATAAGGTTTCCCCATGCTCGGTGATTTTGATGGAACCAAGAATGAGGTTTTTGTACTTAGTCTTTTTGCATGTACGATAAGGTTTCCACCTGCCCGATGATTTTAATCGAACCGAGAATGAGGTTTCTGTCCTTAGAGATTTTTTTTTTTTATAAGAACGATAAGGTTTCCACCTGCTTGGTGATTTTGATCGAACCGAGAATGAGGTTTCTGTCCTTAGTCTTTTTGTAAGTACGATAAGGTTTCCACCTGCCTGGTAATTTTGATCAAACCGAGAACGAGATTTCTATCCTTAGATTTTTTTGTAAGTACGATAAGGTTTCCATCTACCTGGTGATTTTGATCGAACCGAGAATGAGGTTTCTGTCCTTAGATTTTTTGTAAGTACGATAAGGTTTCCACCTGCCCGGTGATTTTGATCGAACCGAGAACGAGGTTTCTGTCCTTAGATTTTTTTGTAAGTACGATAAGGTTTCCACTTGCCCGGTGATTTTGATCGAACCGAGAACGAGGTTTCTGTCCTTAGATTTTTTGTAAGTACGATAAGGTTTCCACCTGCCCGGTGATTTTGATCGAACCCAGAACGAGGTTTCTGTCCTTAGATTTTTTGTAAGTACAATAAGGTTTCCACCTGCCTGGTGATTTTGATCGAATCGAGAACGAGGTTTCTGTCCTTAACACAATCAATTCGTGCTAGACATGTAATTTGCTTAACGTATGACAATAAAATCAAATACAGCGAACACAAATAAGGTCACCATTATATTGACTAGAACAAAGTACAAAATATGGACTTACGTTTTCGTGCATGAATGGTCACTGATAGAACTTCTTTAGGTTGTGGACATTCCATGGTCGGGGGAGTGGCCTCTTGTCAAAGTCTTCTAGGTAGTAAGCCCCCGCGCCTGTAATGGCCGTGATCCTGTACGGTCCCTCCCACGTTTGAGCTAACTTCCCTGCACTTACATCCCCCATGTTTCCCACAACTTTTCTCAGTACCAAATCTCTGGCACTGAACTCCTGAACTTTCACATCTCGGTTGAATCTTTGGGCGAGCCTTTGCTGGTATTCCGCGAGCCATATTGTGGCCATTTCCCGGCGCTCTTCTAACCAATCCAGGTGCTCCAGCATTGAACCGTCGTTCCGGATAGGGTCAAATCCTGAGACCCGTGCGCTGCACAAACTAACCTCGGTTGGTATCACGGCTTCTGCCCCATACATCAAAGAGAACAGGGTTTCCCCCGTGGACCTTTTGGGGGTTGTCCGGTAAGCCCACAAAACATTAGGTAACTCTTCGGCCCACCTTCCTTTTGCCCCGTCCAACCTTCTCTTCAACCCATTCAAAATGGTCTTGTTCACTGCCTCAACTTGGCCATTGCTTTGAGGATACGTCGGAGTGGAATACCTGTTCTTAATGCCGAGATCGCCGCAAAAGGTTCGGAAAGCTTTGCTGTCGAACTGTAGGCCATTGTCTGATATAAATGAGTCTGGTACCCCAAATCTGGTGACTATGTTCTTCCATACAAACTTCTTCACGTCCACATCCCGGATATTGGCCAGGGCCTCGGCTTCTGCCCACTTTATGAAGTAATCAACCGCCACCAACATGAATCGGCGATTACCTGTTGCTCGAGGAAACGGTCCAAGGATGTCTAGCCCCCATTGTGCAAATGGCCATGGACTGTTGACGGGGTTTAAATGACCTGCCGGCTGGTGGATCAAAGGGGCGTGTTTTTGGCACTGTTCACATTTTCGAACATATTTCGCCGCATCCTTCTGCATTTGCGGCCACCAGAACCCTTGAGTCATCGCCCTGTATGCCAATGAACGCCCCCCAACATGGCCAGCACACACCCCGTCATGCAGCTCGGACAGAAGTTCATCTACTTTTTCGAGATGTAAACATAAAAGGTACGGGCCTCCAAAAGACCTCCGGTACAACTTGCGATCTGCCAACAGCCAATATCGGGGAGCCAGCCGACGAATCTTTTTGGCCTCTCTTTCATCGTCCGGAACTTTATCCTCGGCTAAGAAATCTATGATTGGGTTCATCCAGCACGGCCTGGTTGTTGAAACTATGGACACATCAACCCCGGCTATGTGACTGTCATCTTCCATACTGATACTTGGCTCCCTTATAAGCTCTATTTTGATAAGCCGAGGAACATCCTCAGCAATTGATGAGGCCAACGTGGCCAGTGAGTCAGCGTGCCTGTTTTTAGCCCGTCCTACCTGGGCTACCTTCACTGTCTCGAACTTGCTAATGATACACTTAGCTGTGCTCAGATAGGCCTTCATCCAAGAGTCCTGAGCTTCAAAGCTTCCAAGGATCTGATAAACAACCAGCCGAGAGTCTGAATAAATCTCCACATCCTTTGCGGGCGCACAACACGTCCTCAACCCGACAAGAAAAGCCTCGTATTCGGCCTCATTATTAGAGGCTTTGAATCCCAGTTGAAGGAATGCTCCAGTCGTATGCCTTCCGGAGTGATTACGACTATTCCGGCTCCGGCCCCCATAGCACTAGAAGCATCGTCCACAAACACCTTCCATGGGCGATTTTCTACATTACAGATTATCTTCCCGTCGTTCTTGGGTGTGAATTTCGCGATTAAATCAGCGAGGACCTGCCCTTTGACTGAGCTTCGCGGCCTGTATCTTATGTTGAAGGAACTTAACCGGGTTCCCCACTTAGCTATTCGGCCCGTGAAGTCTGATCTTTTCAACAACGACTGCAGGGGATACTCGGTGAGGACGAACACGGTATGAGCTTGAAAATAATCTGGCAACTTTCTCGTTGCGTGCACCAGAGCTAACACTAACTTCTCCAAGGGTAGATATCTCGTCTCGGCATCTACCAGGGTTTTGCTTATGTAATACACCGGTTGCTGCACTCCTCGGTCCGTCAACAACACGGCGCTCACAGCGTGATCGGACACCGAGAGGTACATGAACAAATCTTCTCTGGAATCCGGGGCCGTTAACATGGGCACTTGTGCAAGATATTCCTTCAGATCTTGAAAGGCCTTGTCACAGTCCTCGTCCCACTGAAACCCCTTCCACTTCTTCAGAAGTTGATAAAATGGTCTGCAGCGATCAGCAAATTTGGAGATAAAGCGATTCAATGCGGCTAACATCCCGGTTAATACTTGCACCTCCTTGGGGTTACTCGGCGGTCTAAGGCGTTCTACGACTTCTATCTGGTCGGGATTGGCCTCTATTCCTTGAGTAGAAATCAGATACCCCAGGAACTTACCAGCCCCCACGCCGAATGTGCACTTCTCGGCATTCAGGCGTAACTTATGCTGCCGGAGTACCTCAAATACCTCCCGGAGGTCTTCAATATGCCGTGGTTCCTGTTTACTCTTCACCACCATATCGTCAATATACACTTCTACCGTGCGCCCAATTTTTTCTCGGAACATCCTTGTCATCATCTGCTGGTAAGTGGCCCCGGCGTTCTTTAATCCGAACGGCATCACTTCATAGTGATAGTTGGCATCTGGGGCGATGAATGCCGTCTTTTCTTGGTCCTCGGGTGCCAGGGCAATCTGATGATACCCCTGAAAGGCGTCCAAGAAGCTCATCCTCGGGTGCCCATACGTAGCATCTACTAGTTGATCAATCTTGGGCATTGGGAACGGATCTTTAGGGCATGCCCGGTTTAAGTCCGTGAAATCCACACAAACCCTCCATTTGCCATTCTTCTTCTTGACTACCACCGTGTTTGCTAACCATTCCGGGAAGAATACCTCTCTTATCACCCCTGCTTCCTTCAGCCTCAGGACTTCTAACTTGATCGCGTCAACATGCTCCTTCGATGCTCTTCTCGGCTTTTGCTTTTTTGGTGGGAATGATGGGTCAACGTTGAGCTTGTGGACAATGAACTCGGGATCAACTCCAGGCACTTCGTACGGACTCCAAGCAAACACGTTCGCATTCTGCAAGAGGAATAATAACATTTGTACCTTATCCCGGTCTGCCATGCTCATGCCTATCTGGAAATACCGATCAGTGTCTGGCAAAATTTTAACCTTCAAAACATCCTCGGCACAACTCGCCCCTGCTTCTTCTCGGGGCCTCTGTAATTGCTATGAAGCTACTTCTTCGATGACTTCCTTTTGTTCAACCTACTCGTCTTTCCACCTGACTGCGGCGACCAGACACTGCCTAGCCACTCGCTAGTTCCACCGTACCACAGCAACTCCATATTCGGTGGGAAATTTAACTTTCATGTGCAAGGTGGACGGGACGGCTTGCATTGCGTGAATCCACGGCCTTCCCAGAATTGCCGTGTATGGCGAGAACGACTTGACTACTATGAAGGTCACCGTCATTTCCTTGCCCTCCATACTCACCGAGAGAGAAATCTGACCTTCAGGGATTACCGTTCTTCCGTCAAAAGAGACCAGCGGCATGTCATATTTCGCCAAGTCCTGATTTTTTAGTCCGAGCCCTTCAAACAGATCGGGGTACATTACATCAGCTCCGCTCCCTTGGTCTATCATCACTCTCTTCACCAAGAAGCCGCTTATCCGCACTGTTACTACCAACGCGTCATCATGAGGTTGGATCGTCCCCTCCAAATCTTCCTCGTCAAAAGAGATCGTTAGCCGGCCAATTTTCATCCTTTTTTCGGGTGATCGTCCTTCCGAGCACGCTACTGTTAATACTTCTCTCGTCATGGCCGCATTCCTTGGGGCGGCGTGGATGACTTCGATCACTCCTAAAGGTGGCAGGAGAGGATTCCCCTTCTGCCGAACACCTTGACCAGCATCTCGGTTACCAGAATCCACTACGAATTCTTTCAAATGCCCGACCTTCACCAGTTGACCCAGATGATCTTTTAATACCCAGCACTATTCGGTGGTGTGCCCTTTATCTCGGTGATATGTGCAGTACAAGTTCTGATTCCTCCGAGATGGATCCTCTCCCATCTTGTTCGGCCATCTAAAGAATGATTCATTCTTAATCCGATCTAAAATTTTGTGTACCGGTTCTTTGAACGCTACATTTACCCCTTCAATTTGTGTTTCTGGTTCCTGCATCCTGAAATCCTTCCTCGGTCTCGTGGGAAAAACGCCCTGCCGGGAGTGGCTCAGCAACGGGGCCTTTCCCTTATTTTGCAGCCGATCATCTTCGAGACGTTTGTACTCCTCAATACGTCTCATAAGTTGCCTCATATCCTCCGGGGGTGTTTTCTTCAACGATTCTCGTAGTTCAAAATCCTCGGGTAAACCCATCCTGAAAGTGCTTACCGCAATCTTTTCATTACGCCCACCAATCTCATTGTACAGCTCCCAATACCGACTGGCGTAACTCCAAAGGGTTTCGCCGACCCCCATTTTTATGGAAAGTAATGCATCCACCGGTTGCGGCACCCGGCTGCATGTCACGAATAGAGTGCCAAACTCCTGGATTAGCTTGGCAAAACTGTGGATGGAGCCTTTCCGTAACCCATTAAACCATCTCAAGGCCGTGGAGCCAAGACTCGAGAGGAATACCTTACACATCAACGCATCATTGTGTGCGTGTAAAGACATCATGTGGATATAATGACTGACATGTTCCACCGGGTCCGTCTTCCCGTCATAGGAGTTGAACGGTGGTCGCATAAATTTGCTCGGCATAGGGGCCCGTACAATTTCGTTTGAGAACGGTGACCGAGCAGCTCTTCGTAAAGCCCGGCTCATTGCGTCCATGGTAGCATTGTAGGGTTGCCGCTCCTCCGGCGAATTCGAACCACGGTCACCAAACCCGTGCGAAGGAGAACGGCTCCAGCGCCGGTGCCTCTCTTGGGAGTGTGAGCGGGTCCTATGTCGGCGTGACTCTCGGGATATTGAACGGTCCCGAAATCGTCGGGAACCGGAATGGCTAGACCTCTCCTCGCCTCGATCTCCCATACCTCCGTCTCTCCTTTCTCGGTGGTCCTGGTCCCTTCTCTGGCGCCAACCCCTTGCCTCTAACTCCAAATCCCACACCAGTCTGCGCAATCGCTCCAACTCTTGGTCCCTCTCGTCACGCTGCCCGTGTCCCGAGGCACCGAACATCGTTCGGCGAGTCTGGTCTGATCCCTCTCCCAGGCCAGATTCTTCTTCTCCTCGCACACGCTCCCTATCCTCACGCATTTTCTGCCTTCTTTCCCGCCATGAAGAACCCCGAGAAGATCCTGTCGACCCGCTCTTGGCCTGGCCTCCCGTACGCCTTTCGGACATTTCCCTCGTTTAAGTCACTGTCGAACCACAGCTTCGTAGGATGGCCCCACGGTGGGCGCCAATTGTGCGTGCCAGAAATGAAATTATTGGGCCTAACTTCACTTGGACTCACAACTTATTTATAAGGTGGGTTAAGGATTTCCTACTTTGGGTCGTTCACGGCACAGAGACTCAAAGTGATATTGTTACTCTCTCTCTCTACTGTTTTTTCTCCTTTTTTCTGAACCCATTTTTCTTCCCCAACTTCTCCTATTTATAGCTGTATGTTAATGGGACGATCATGATTACTGCCATTGTTAGTGCAATCGGAGGTCCAATATTATCTATTATAAGTGGGTGTTTAGGTGAGAGTGGGATGCAGCGATTATGGTTTTGGAACTTGGCTCCCACTCAGGTTTATATGTTCGGTAGCGATGTTTCCCAAACTGCCGAGCATGCAATGGTACGTCCGGACAAGACATCCTTATTTGTTCGAGAAATTTGTGCCGAGCATAGGTCGGGAGTCGAGGCTCAAAACTTATAGTTTGAGAAGGCAAGCTTAAACAGAATTTAAAGTAGTGGGGCCGCGTCATTGGGCCTGAATCTTGGGCCCATTTGGGTCCTGGGACCTCGGTGCCGTACAGTTGTCTAAACCTAAACACAAAATACCTGAAATATGTCTCTGTCTCTCTCTGTTCTTTATTTTATTGTTTTTTTTTTTTCATGTGTTTTAAGCACCATAGCCTTAGGCCCTTAGCCACAAAATTGCATATTCCCAAATCACTAAAGGCACATTCATTCTTTATGGATTCAATCAGACAAGCCTAGTTTATTAGGCAAGTCTATATGTCGAATTCTAAGTTTTCACCACTTTGCCTTATAGCTCAATTAGTACCTTTGCCTCTCAAATAAATAGAGTGGGTTTGATAACTAAGTACATGGTCCCCTTCAAAAGATACAAGAAGAGAGAGAGAGATAGTATAGATTTCTAAGAAACCAAGACAATTGAAGTTAAGGTTCTTTAAAGCAATGAAAGTTTTGGAGATGTCATAAGTCATTATGCATAATACAACATTATATTGAAGTTAAATTGGCAAGGAGTTCTTGCAAGAAACATTCCAATTACACATACATCAAAGAAACTAATATTTCTAAATTTCAAAGTAGGCAACATATATGAGGGTTCTTGTATTCATATTACTTTAACTGATAGTCTCTTGTTCTCAAATAATGGGCATGTGATTGAATTTCGCTTACACCAAACATAAATAAGCAAGCAATTATCCAAGTGTGTATAAAATTCACAAGCCTTTAGTTTTGAGGCTTGGTCGTATTAGATCCTAAGGCTCACCATCCGCGGAGGTGGTTAGATGCCCTCAAAACTCTTTATCTTGTGGGTCCCAAGGTTAAGAGATCAAGTATTAGCATGCCTCACTATTTCTCGAGTGTCCTTATGGCTTGTCGAATTAGGGTATAAATTTACCATGGTAGTAATCATATCTACAAACTCCCTTTTTTTTATTAATTAAAAAATATATAGTTTTAAATCCTAAGACTCTGGACCGATGTAGTCAGATTGAGGTTAGTGGTGAAGGAGAAAGCCTTTTAAGAGATGTTGGTGAAGACTGAAGAGGATGCTTTTGAGGATTTTGAGGTTTTTGAGACCATAGAGAAACTGGAGTTTTTTCCCTTGATTTTTGTTTCATAAAAATAAATAGGGGTTAAGTCGACAATATTTGTTCACTGGTCTAAAAAAAACTTTATCTATAGCACATTTTTTTTCTTCAAAGGGTCAACAATCCAAATTTTCTAGGTTTATAATTCAAATTTTAATTCTATAGTTGCTGGCTACATTTAGAGCTGAATCATACAAACTACATATGACGGTAATGAGTAATACCATGTATACCATACGAGCCTTGTTGGGTCTATCGTTTGAACCACTCTTTTCTATATACTAGGACAAAGACTCCTACCATCAAGTTACATCCTTATTTCAATATCAAACGTCAATTGTATCTCATTGGATGTTCCTAAACAACATCTCGCAATTGATTTTCAGTTAAGTGAAAATTTCCAGTATGACAAGGACATTTTTTTTTTTTTTTTTTGAAAGACCAGTATGACAAGGACTTGCCGCATAAAGTCAGCATTCTTGGCCCAAAAAAAAGCTGCTTATCAATAGAATTAAACACCCTGATTTTCATAGGAAAATATTCCAAGAAAAGGCGAATAAATGTCACCTATTTCAGAAAGATAGTGATTATTTTATTTATTTTTTGGGACAGGGATAGTGCAATTGTTTATGATCATATACTCGGTGATGATATTTGGGCCTGGATCACTGTGCAATCAACGCACCAAACAAAAATTGTAGGTCCATACCAACCGGCCCACTTGTTCAACCCACTAATTTCTCCTTTTTTCTTTCTTTCTTTTTTTATTATTATTATTTTTGGGATAATTTAATGTCAATGTAAATATCAAAAAATAAAGTAGCGAAAATTGGCATAAGAAAGGAACTGAAAATATTCCACATGGTCAAAGACTAACAACATGAGTTACATGACGGTTTATAATGCAATTGTGATTGTGAAGGGTTCGGCCATATCCTCACACAACGCAGGTACTTCATGGACCTGTCTTCTAAGCTATAACTAGGCAGCACACTATATTGCTAAGCATGCCCAGTATCAGTATGGTGCAGAAGAAAGGATTCGGCTAATGCTGTAAACTAAACTGAATCTAGATTTGGCTAATGCTTTCCCTATGGAACTACTTTCTATGGATTTTTTAATGAAATTATATGATATGGGACATGTGTGTGTGTGAGAGAGAGAGAGAGAGAGAGACACTACATAAAATTAATTTTCTGGAGGTTTAAATGAAACTAATGAATGTATAATTTCTATGTAAATCCGGGCTCAGTCATCCATGTAACATAAAAGATGTTTCACATTTCAAAATGATACCCAAACTTCAGCTCAGGCCTGAGAAACCAGGCCTAAGGCTAACATTATAAATGTGGAATCAGACTCTTGACTTTGGTGGCCATAACTTGTGTAAAAGCCCATCAGCAAAAAAAAAAAAAAAAAAAAAAACTTGTGTAAAAGCCCAACGTAAGATGACAAGGTAGTTAATTGACCCAAATCCATAAGATGCATTAGAAAATATATATATATATATATAAAGACTTAAAGAAACCTACGAGGAGTTTCGTAGAAATATTATATATTTTTTGCAAAAATACACTTACACCCTTGTCATTTTAGTTCACTGAATTTAAAACTTATCATTTTAGTCTATTGACTTTGATTAATTGTCTTTTAGTCTAGTAAGCTTTAAAATTGTAATTTTAATCCATTAACCTTAAAGATTTGTCATTTTAGTCCGTTAAGTTTAAATTTTATCATTTTTTAATAAGTTAATAAAATAATTTCTACAGTTAATTGTTTAATGTTAAAAATGTCAAACAACATCTTTTTAAGGAGGTCAACATAAATTTTTTAAGGACAATGGACAATAATAGGACTAAAGTGAATGCGTTATCAAAGTTAATAAATTAAATTGGCAAGTTTTGTTTCTCAAAAAAAACATTGACAAATTTTAAACTTAATGGACTAAAATTACAATTAATCAAAGTTATAGGATTTAAAGTGTATTTTTGCCTAAAATTTTCTCAAATATTCAATTTTTTTAATCATATTCAATATATATATATATATATATATATATATATATATATATATATATATATATATATATATATATATATCTATCAATGCCCTTGCCCCACTTAAACCCTAGTCATGAATGGCGTAAAACCCCATGCAATAGTAACAAACTTTTGACTTGTGAGGTTTTTTTGTTCTAGGTGGATAGTAACAGATTTTTGAACCACATACAGTAGTCATCCCAAAACAATGTTATTACAACTGTGCTATGAGTTGAACCCCAACCATGTGAGAGTTAATTCTAAAACTTTTCGGCAAGACCATACAACTATATCACATAAAGAATTATACATACTAGAATCTTAAATTAAAATGAGAAAGTCATGGAGCACCATATATGACACTTTGTGAATCTGTTAGTGGAATAAGGTTTAATGTTTTATCATGTATGGAAAATACGATGAAAAGTTAAAACAAGACGAAGAAGAATCACAAAATATTAGGGGTTGTTTGATACATAATTTTAAACACATGTTTTCAGTTTTCAAATAACAAAACATATGTTTTTAAGTGCATGTACTAAACACCCCCTTAGACTTCAGTTTTGTTGAATCGCTATCTTTTAAAATGATATTTGCTCTCACTCATAAGAAAGTTTACTATTGTATTCCTAACAATTGTATTTATACAACAAAACTTGAATTAAGATTGCTTAGAATTTTAAGTCACGAGAATTATGGATTCTTGAGAGATTATATTTATATTGTTCGATATACTTAGAATTTGATTTTTTTTTTTATATATCATATTATAGAAAATATGTATTTAAATATATTGAAGGGGGTGGCTTATAAAGCCTAAATAAACATTGGGCCGTAGGTTTAAACAAGCCCAGAACGTATCCTTCTGAAGTGGAAAGTCTTTCTATAGGGCACATACCTCGGAATACAAACTGAAGGTAACCAAAGGGTCAACAGAAACCTCCCGAAAGTACTTGAACCTCGAACTCTAACCCAATGGAACCTGCCACCTTAGATCTATTCATGAATAACCACAGAAACCATCAGAGGCGAATCACTTCAACCATACTGCCCATGTCAACCTATGTTTTGAGCTACAAAGGAATAGTTATGAGATATACGTGGTTATTTGAGGATGCTTTCTGGATATTCCTGATAGATCTACAACAACCTACTTGACACACTTGCATTAATGCTATAGATATCTAATTAGGATAAGACTAGAAGCCCCAAAAGTCTTTATTCATCCTAACCTTGAGAAAAGGAGAGCCTAATGGGATAGAAGGCTACCTAACTAAATTATGACATCATATGCTAAACAGCTAAAGCTTATGCTGGAGAAGAAAATGAGGCAAATAAAATAATGGATAAGGATGAAAAAGGAGAGAAAGGGGGAGTATAAAAGGAAAAAGATGGACAGAAAGAGGGGTTGGTTGTTTTTCGAGATTTTGAGAGAGAAAAGAGAGAAGAGAGATACACAGTGAGGAATGTAACAGTAAAGTTAAAGCAACAAAATCTTAGATACTATTTCATTAGTAACAAGTTGTTTGGTTCTTATTCAAATCTCCCATTGTGGATTACAGTGAACCCATAATAGAAATTAAGTGGGTTTCAGTTAACACAACTGGTACAATCTCTGATGGTTGAATAAGAGATACGATAAGAATGATTTAAGTGTTGCTATGATTGGAGTGGAGTGGACTAGGAGCTGTTGTGATCAGGAGTTGTTGTGGCTGTGATTAAGAGCTACTATGGCTGTGATCAGGTGCTGCTGTGCTATTGTGTTGCTGATGTGTGTGTGCTACTATGGTAATCTGTTGTAAGCTAGACAATAACAATGCATAAGTTGGGTAGTTAGCAATTATAATTGTGGAATGTTCAGTTAGTTACAACTGTGTCAAGTGATTGGATGGGCAGTTAGTTAGTTAGAGGTAGTTATAGTATTGTATCATTGTAAACCATAGCATTTTCATTCTGTTATAAAGGTGTAATCTGTTAAGGAGTAGGCATTAATGAAGATTGATGTACAATTCTCTATTCCTTACTCTCTCTATTCTCTATCTCTCTCCCTATTTCCTTCACTGTTCCATCCATTCTTCAAAGAGGCCTAGTTCCCTCGAAGAACTACTAGAATTGCTCCCATCTTGATTAGGATAGGAACAAGTAAATTCCTATTAAGATCTGGGGTACAATTCCTGCTTACACCAAAACCGAATTAGTGTTTTGGTCTAATGATAAAGGGTTATCATCAGAAGTGGATGTCATGGGTTGAAACTCTCTAAAATAAAAATTGTGATTATAAGTGCTAAATTAAACACGCTTTAATTTCATGCTTCCACATATATAAAGTTGAATTGTTTTAAATAATCTTATAAACATTATTTTAGTAACTAAATAATTATAATTTGACCATTATAGATGCATTTAAAAACAACAATAATACCCTTGAATATTTACTTTGGTGAAAATAGTTATTTTTGTTTAAAAATTAACTTTATTTAATTTGTTAAAAAAAGTGAAAAATGATTTAAGTATTATATTAGATATTCTCACGTATACAAGTTTTGTGGGAATAGATATTTCCTACCTAAAAGGTGGGGGAGTTAACTCTCATTTTTCATGAGAATTGAGATACTCGTAAAAGTTATAATTCTCAACAATTTTGCCAAATGAACAACCAAATTTTTATGAATTTTCACGATTTAACAATTCTTATCCCAAATTCATGCATAATGAATAGTCATATGTTGAATAATTTGTTGGGGACGTTTTTGCGACAAGGCCCGAAAATGCGAAAATGACCCAAATCTCCCATTGGGTTCTTTAGAAGTGTTTATTGTGGAGAATCAAACCCAAAATTTCAAATGTATAATGAACAAAAGGCTAATGGTGCTTTGACAAGAAAGAATCAAAATGCTAATAACAAAAGTGCAAAAAAAGCATAAAAACATAACAAGTCTGAAATTTCGACCCACAGTCAGCGAGAAGAGAAAATTAAGAGTGGTTGTGAGGAAGAGAGGAAAGATTCCCCCGTACCCATATTTCCACCCCTATGCTTCAGAATTGCGAGAATGTTAGTTGGCTAAATGGGCTTAACAAAAGTGCAGAAAAAACATAAAAACATAACAAGTCTGAAATTTCGACCCACAGTTAGCGAAAAGAGGAAATTGAGAGAGGTTGTGAGGAAGAGAGGGAAGGTTCCCCTATACCCATATTTCCACCCCTAAGGTTCAGAATTGTGAGAATGTTTCCTAGCTCAGTGAGTTTTTGCTCTCAAGTTTCAACTTTATGGGGAAAACGTGGTTGGTTCATTTTTGAGCTAAAGAAATAGTCTTATATTGAGTTTGGGGTGTTGCTAATGGTTGGTATTTTGGTAGTAGAAGGGGCTTTTATCCCCCATGACACTAATTTGGTGTCTTGGCTTGGGTTTCTTTTGTTTAGGGAAGAGTTTGACATGCTTTGAACATGATTTGGGATATAAAGGAGGTTTGCTCTAATTGGCTGCCCTTGGTCAGACATTTCAAATTATTGGAACACTCACCTAAGTGAGGGCTAGCTGTTGGAGTGGGGCAATGAGAGTCAACTATGTTTTAAAGGTAAAAGTGGGTTAGGGCAGAAATTTTAGGTCATAGTCAGTCAGAGCATAAAAGCTCTTTTAAGGTGGAAACTTCGGATATAAGATCTCCTTCATGAGCCTGAGGTGCTACTAGTGTCCCTTGCCCACTTGGTAGCACACTTGGTTTGGGCTCATGCAAAAAGTCCGAAAGAAACCGACCCATACCCTCCAAACCACACTTCCTCAATTTCCCCCATAAGTCACATGGGCTTGGACCATGCTTAAAAAAATAAAATATAGTATAATACATGAATTGAGCCCACAAGGAAGTCGAGCTTGGTTGAATCGGGCTTGTAAAAAAGGTGTCGCGAAAATGGGTATCAACATAATTACTATCCTAAATTTTATAATTTCCTTGTATATGAGTATTTTAGTAAAAAACTACATATAAAACATCTAAATATATAACGAAAAGACACTGTTGAAATGTAAACATGGAGAATCACAACCTTTAAAGTAGTGTTAAAATTGTTACTAACCATTAGAAATAATCATCTGTTACTCACAGCACACTTTTTTCTTTTTCTTTTTGGGTACAATTTGTAAAATCTAAAATCTCAAACAATTTTGCTAAGAACTTCGTTTTGAGTGAACAAAGTAATTAGGAAATAATTTGGGACAAAATCTAGAAGCTAAATCTGTAAGAGAGGCGTAAAATGATGCTATGGCGAGCTCTTCAAATGTTCTTACAACCAAAACTAAGATATTCAACTCCATTCAAGGGTTAGACACAAGCTCTAAAGACTCTAAAGACTCTAATCCACCTGATTCTTCATTGCCCCTAGTCAAAGTTGGAGGGTTCAACAGCATGTGAGGCCTTCATACATAAACAAAACTCAACTAGGGACCTTATCAATCATTTTCTAAACCTCACAGCTGCTTTTATGTGTCAAATTGATCGAAGATGATTTCATCCTCTTTGCAGCATTGGCCATGAATTTCATATGGGGAAAGCAAAATCAAGTTGTTCACGATGGGATAATCCCATCTATGCCATAAATTCAAGGAGGAATTTCCCTGCTCCTTCAAAAGCACAAAGAGCAAAGAATTGAATCCTAACTATCTTCAAGAGAGACCTCCCAAGACCATTCCACTTGAAAACCCAATCAAAATTAATTGTGATGCAACGATGTCCAAAAACCATTTGATGACATACTTAATTGCCAAAGATTGGATAGGATCCCTGGTATTAACATTTGAGAAAAAAAGAAGACACCATGGCCTTTGTCAAAGTAGAAGCGGAGGCCATCAAATGGTTAATCCAATTAGCAAAACAGTAAAGCCTGAGCAATTTTTTATGTAGAAAGTGATTCCAAGTTATGTATGGACGTCCGTTTGTTACCGTTGTTTAAACAACAGTTTTCAGTGTTTAAACATCATTACATATATTTCTAAAAAATACAAACAACGTTACTAGAAATCTCTTACCAAACGGACAAATGCCTTGGCATTGCTCCTCCTTGGTGAATATCCAACCTAATTGAAGAAATCTATATAATCTCTCTTGATCATTTGAGTCCCATTTCTTCTCTTGGGTCTTTAGAGAGGCAAACTCCTTGTCCCATGACCTGGCCGATGGGCTTTCCTGGAATTGTACTCAAGCAAATAAAAATATGTGTTACTTTTATAAATGATAATGAATGAAAGGACTAATTTGATAGACACATTAAAATTTAAGCACTGAAATGACAAAAAAAAAAAATTAGGTACAAAAATGAAAATTCACCCAAACTTAAATATATGTGATTTGGAGTTTCCCTCCTTTTTGTTCTCGAAAATTGAGTAAGCCAACCTAACTCCATGTTTTGGACTTCGGTGGGATGGGTTTGTGTTGACCATGTTTTTCATGGTTAAAAAAAGAAACCCTTACCCATACCCGTTTTCATCATTTGGTTTGGATCCAATTTTACAAGGTCGGTTCACAATACCTCAAAATCTTTATTTTTTTAGTCAAGTTTTAGGTAGATAATAATGTGGTACACATTCTATAGAAAATAAAATAAAAACTTGGGACTAAAATTATATGAACCATAATACAAGATGTAACAATACATTTCACCAAAAAAAGAAAAAGGAAAAAAGACAATACACTGTTGAACCGAGTTTCTCAAAAAAAAAAAAAGAGTTTCCCCGAAGTCGACAAAACTGGAGCAGTGTGGAGACAATACATAAACATAAAACATGTAGATGTAGTAGACTCTCAAGTCTTCAAAAAAGTGAAGAAGGGGCACATTCCCGCAATTTAGACAAAATCGAAGGGCATTGAGTGGAAATCCCTAATATTTAAATGACAGCGACGCAGAGAGAAAAGAGAAGCCGGCAGCCAAAAAAGCCAAACAAGAAAGAGCTATCTCTCTCTCTCTCTCTCTCTTTAATAGACCCTTCTTCTCTCTTTTGTGGTTCGCTCTCTCTCTCTCTCTCGCTCTCGCTCTCGCTAGCTGTGTTCCTGGGTTTTCTATCGTGCGCTTCTCACACAATCTCATCCTCTTACAGATTCGTTGTCTTCTTCTCGATCCCCAAACTGTAAGTCATTTTTTCCTCTAATCTCCAACCCTAATTTCTCGATCCTTAAACTCCTTTCCAAGATCCCTAATTTTTTTTTTAAATTTATTTATAAAACCTCAATCTGCTTTAATTTTTATTTTTTATCTTCTCCAAAAATTAATAAAAAAATTTGTGTTTGAAAATCGAGCCTATCGATTTGCTTTTTTGATTTGGATGTTGCATGTCAACGATTCGGGGGTTTAGTCGTCGATCTTGATTTTTTTTATTATTAATTAATTTATTAACAATTTTATTTAATATATGTGATTGGTGAACTTGCTCTGGTAGATTTTTATTGAATGATCTGTGATATATTTGCGGCGATGATTATTGAATTTCATTTCTTGTTTGTTAATTTTATTTTTAATATTTGATCGGAGAAATGCCGATATGTTGAATAATTAGGGCTTTTAAGATTTGAAATTGGATTTTTTTTTTTGGAAAAAAAGAAGGGCTTTAGCAGTGGTTTGCAGATGCCTTAGGGTTAGCTTGGGCATTTTCTTCAATTTTTTGTAAATTTTGGAGTTTTTCTTTAATATTATCTTTGTTGCAATATATCATATATGTTAATGTGAATGTGGACCAAGTAAATTGGGCAATTGATTATCAGTAGCTTCCAGCTATGAGCTATCAAAAATTTCCGTTTTTACTTTCCAAATCTTAAAAAAAAAAAGAAAAAAAAGGGGAAAGTGTTTCATTTCGTGTGCTGAAAGTGAAGGATTTAGCCCCTGGATCAAGTGGGTTCAGTGAAGTGATGGGATTTTTATTATTTATTTATTTTTGTGCTTGATCATTTAAAGGCTTTAAATTTGCAATTGTTGTTGTACCCAAACGAGAACAATGAGTTTTTATTTGCAAATTGAAGCATATTGAACATGTTGGTTGTACAGTTTCATTGTTAGAATATTTAAATTTGTGTTTTTTTCCTGAATTTTTATCAGGCAATCATGAGTGATGAAGGAGAAAGGACTTGTCCTCTCTGCGCAGAAGAGATGGATTTGACTGATCAGCAATTGAAGCCGTGCAAGTGCGGCTATGAGGTTTGAGACTGTTTATTATTTTACACTGGAGAAGGATTGTGTATTTCTCATAGTAGGAAGAGTTGATACTAATTCCTGTTTCACATTTCTAATAAATTTGCTTTTCTTAATGTTATTCTGAAGCTTTGTCCACTTTGTCACAGATATGTGTTTGGTGTTGGCATCACATAATGAACATGGCTGAAAAGGATGACACAGAGGGGCGGTGTCCTGCATGTCGTTCGCCTTATGATAAGGAAAAAATTGTTGGGATGGCTGCAAACTGTGAGAGGTGATTATTTTTTAAACATTGTATATGCTACTGCCAAGAAATTGATAGTTCCATTTGTTTTTCTGTTTTCATTTTATTTTAATATAAATTTCATTGCAGGTTGGTGGCCGAAATCGGTTTCGAGAGGAAAAAATGCCAGAAGGCGAAGACCAAATCGGCTGATGGACGTAAGCAACTTAGCAGTGTTCGAGTGATTCAACGGAACCTTGTCTACATAGTTGGCTTGCCTCTTAATCTGGCAGATGAAGATGTACTCTCTCTCTCTCTCTTTCTCTCTCTCTCTCGTGTATGTCAGTACCTATTCAGTTGAGTTTTTTGGAGGAGCATTTGAATATTTCTTCTTTAATGTTTTATGCAGCTTCTCCAGCACCGTGAATATTTTGGTCAGTATGGTAAGGTTCTAAAAGTGTCCATGTCTCGGACAGCTGCTGGTGTAATTCAACAATTTCCAAACAATACATGTAGTGTGTAAGTTTCTTAATGTTTGTTTTGTTGGTTACCGAACGCACCCAGTGTGAAACATTCTGCTTTTGCTGTTTGAAATTTTATTATATAAGTTTTTACCTGGAAGTGTAAAGTAAAAGTGCTGCTTAAATTTTTATTATATATGTATGATAATTTGTCTTTAGTGTATTTAGCTTTTATGATTTTTTCCCCTTCTCATATTTACGGTCTCCTTTTCCATGGGGTTTTGAGCTGTTTAATATGTTTAATTTTTATGTGTTTTTTATTAACTTTTTCAGAGTTATCTGTTTTATTCTTCTCACTAAATATCAATTCATTCAGATATATTACTTACTCAAAAGAGGAGGAAGCGATTCGTTGTATTCAAAATGTACATGGGTTTATTTTGGATGGTAGACCGTTGAGGTAAGTGCATGATTATGTCTTTTTAAACATGCTTCTTTCGTCAATGGGTTGGATGAATATGCACCATTGTAGTTGTGTGCTTAATAATGTTCGAAGTTTTTATCAGGGCTTGCTTTGGGACTACAAAGTATTGCCATGCTTGGCTGAGAAATGTGGTATGAATCATTACTTTCTAGATTGGTCTTATGACTTATTAGCAAATGTTTTTTTTCCCCTCCAAGTTTAGTGTAATCTAATTGGGTATGAAACATCTATTTGGTACAGCCTTGCACCAATCCTGATTGTCTCTATTTGCATGAGATTGGTTCTCAAGAGGATAGTTTCTCTAAAGATGAAATAATTTCGGCATATACAAGGTATATTTATGATTGTGTACCGTATAGTAATTTTCAAGGTAAATTTTTTTTCCCCCCTAACCTCTTCCTATGGTGCTGTTTAATGTAGTCGAAGACCTTACCTCATTATAATGCATAAATTGTCTGTTTGGCTAGAGCTTATAAGCTGAGCGTTTAGCTTGTATGTACAACTTTTTAAAACCTAACTCATTTTTCTCATTTTTTCGAAGTACATGTATACTTTAGCACACTTACAACAAAAAGTTTCCAGCAAAAAGCTAAATAAGTTGTTCCCAAATGGACTAGTGAAACCTAAATATCAGAAATATGATAATTCTAGACCATTTGCTTGGAGTTATTATTGTAACAATTGGAAATTCCTCTAGTGGGATGGGTAAAAATGAGATTAGAATTCTGAAAGGCTTACATCTAAGAGTGCATGCTTGTCATTTCTAGAACTGAATAGAAATCTCAAGTCATTGGTGAAGTATAGGATGTGGTTAGAGTTTGCATTTTTAAATTGTAAAAATTTGGTAGGAAATGCAGCTGAAAAGTTGATTATATATGCGTTTGGGTGTTCATCTTGCAAAATCTTTCAAATGATTTTCCTGCTTTGTGCTGCTTGATAGTTATGTGGTGCCTTCATTGCATGATTAATTAACTTGCATAGTGTTTTTAAAGGAGTAGAGTTCAACAAATTACTGGTGCTGCAAACAATATGCAACGGCGTGCGGGGAATCTTTTGCCACCACCAGCAGATGAATATTGCAGTAACAGTTCTGCTTCTGCTGCAAAACCTATTATCAAAAGTACAAGTGTAAGATAATACACCATAAAATCATAAGCATTTTGCTTTGCACTAAGCATAAAATTATCTGGATTTTACTTTATTGTTGTTGTTGCTTTTATATAGTTGTGTTGGTGTGTGTGCATGTGTACTTTTCAACAAAGCAACCCAACACTCGACAAAATTCTGACTAAATTATGTTTGATCTTCTCTAAACAACTTTTGAAATTAATTTAGGTATGGCCTTTTCTACAAATTCTTTAATTGACTTTTTATTTATTTATAGTTATTAAATAAATATGTATTGTATACAATATTTTTAATCGAAAATATTTATGCTTACATGTACGCTTCATTTTCCTAGAGTATATAAGAATAAAGTGGAGGGTGAGGTCATTAGTTCAACACTTTTTTTAATTTTTTTATTGGTAAGTTATTCACAGTTATTGGTTCAGCACTCATTGAATGTGTGTGTAACTGGCTAATCAAAATATTTTGGGTTGAGGATGTTTAAGATGATTTGATCAAGACAATCATCGGCTTCTCACATTCATACTCAAGCAGGTGTTGTAATGTAGGATAGGATCAATGATATTTTGTTATTTAGTACTCCTGTCCCATTATGTTTATCCACTTTAGAAATTCAACTTTTCAAGGGAACATCATTTAATGCATTCTCTTTGAAATAAAAAATTTTCAGTTTTCGAAATTACCATTATTTAACTCTAACAAAGCAAATGGAAAAGAATTATTGACTTTCCAAATAAAGTAAAGGTTAGGATGGGAAGGTATAAAGATTGTGGTTATTGACTTTTCACAATGGACAAGTATTTTGGGACATCCCAAATGGCTATGGTTGGGACCAGAATTCAGGAAACATATAATAATTATTAGTGCTAAAGTTATATCTAGTGTTCATGATATTTAAATATCCAGCTTTATGATTTGACTCATAGAGATGTATGATTATGATTCTCCACCGAACATTACTCCATGCAACATAGGAGTGAATGGATGATGTTATTAGTGAATATATGGGATTTATAGAACATTAACTCTTGTTATTCAGCTATCATAATTGTGATGGAAAACATCAGCATCTATGTTGATGTTAACTGAAATTGGTTACATTTATCTAGCAGAATGTGGCAAGTGTTGTTAGAGTTTCTCCACCAAATTCAAGTTCTGGTAGCCCGGTAGCTCTCCCTCCTGCAGCCTCATGGTATGCAATTTTGCTAGGTTTGGCCTTAATTTTGTTGATGATAATTACTTGTCTTAAAAATTTGATTACTTGTACCAGGGCAACACGTGCTCCAAATGGCCAGCCACCAGCTGCCAGTATAGCATGTGCAAATGGGCCTTCCAAACAGAAACCTGAAGCAGTTAGTAGTACATCAGTATTTTCATCAGCAGTTGCAGGCACAATTCAGGCTTCCACATTGCATGGTGATGGCAGCAAGAAGCTAACATTAAATGAAGATATTCAAATTATAAACTCTCAAAGTAAATCCGAATCATTGAAACCCTTGAAACAGCATACAAGTATGGATTGCCTAAGCAATCCAACTGAGAAACTTGCCATACCGGATGGAACTCATGCTTCTTTATCGTTGAGCAATGAGTTATCTTGTCCACCAGCATCCAAGGACAATGATGGAGGCATTAATATGCCACCAGACATTACAGATTCTGCTTATAATACAGGGCATTCTTGTGCTTCTGTTCCTGAAAAACTAGGGGTGGTTGCTAGTGGACAGATTCAGAACTTATGTTCTGTTATGTCTTCGATAAGCATTGATGGAATTGCAAGAGATGAACACTCTGGTGTAGTCAGACCTAATAGTTCAGAGTCTGATCCTGTTTTGATTAAAGCGCCTGGAATTCAAGGGTTACACCAACATTATGCTGAGCAATACAGAGAACCTGCAACCACAACAGTTGGGAAAGCTACCCCAATTAATGGGGTGTCTGCATTAAGTGAACAATGTGACTGGAGATCAGATTCAAATGGTCAAGTAGCACAGGATAATGCTTCTGAAGTGGAAGACGATGTACTATCTTTTGATAGTCAAAGACTCAAGGATCCGGAAGTTGTGTGTAGGGCTACGTATTTGCCTAATTCAGCTAATTCACTCCATGCTTCAAGGTCCCATCCATTGCCACATAGTGAGGTATACAGTGCAGTTAGGTTAAACACTGATCATCCAATATCTTTGGATAATAGAATTAGTGAAGGCTCACATCTACATTCATCTAGCATTTCGGTATTATCTAATGGTTTCCCTGAGAACTTGGTCGGCAATGCCTCTGGTTCGGATAGGTCCTTGGATCGCTCCTTTTTACTTCCAAATGAAGAGAGAAGAAATCCGATGGGACGATTTCTAGGTGATGTAGCTAATGGTGACAGCAATGCTGCTATTGATAGAGGAGAGAGCAATATAATCTCAAATATATTATCATTGGACTTTGAATGGAATGAATCGTTGGCATCCCCTCAGCGTCTAGTTAAATTGTTGGGTGAACGAGATAAAGAGTCTGGTTCTCTCAAAATGTCAAGTTCTTGGAAAGGACAAAATAATAATAATCAGTCCAGGTTTTCTTTTGCAAGGCATGAGGAATCGAGAAATCAAATATTTGATGTACAACCATCTTTTAATGCAATCGAACAATTTCCAAAGAGCCGTTCATATAGCCAGGATTTTGCTGAAAGAGATCTGTACATGGATAAAATTGGAATTGGCAATGGTTTCTCTTCCCGAAATTTTGAAGAATCTGAATTTCTTACTAGCAGTCATCCTGTTATCTCTTCTAGTAAGCTTTCTGGTGAGTCTTGTTTTAGGTTTCTTTGAATTTTTATTTACCTCCTATGATTTTATGTTGGTAAACCTAAGTTATATAATTGCATCTGCTTTTGTGTGATGTTTTCTTGATCATCTTGGTTCTATGTTTGTAAGCATCTGCTTGCCATTATAATGATAGCTTGTAATTTGTATTTAGTCTGGTTGTGCTTCCTCACACACATGAATGAGTCTAGATGTTGATTTTGATCATAAATGTATGTGTTTTGGGTATTTTATACATTTGATTTTGGGGCTGCTGGCAAATAAAGTTGGCTAGGCAGTGCTTCAGTCATTGGTGTGTGTTGAAGGAATTTGTTCCAGTTCCTCTGTTTTGTTGTGTGTGGGCCCTATTAAGTGATTATACCAGCTATTAGTGTGAAATCTCCTGTATCTTGTCTTATACTAGCACTTTTGTTTTATCATTGATGAAAATTCATAATATATCTCTGTTTCCTTTTAATAATCTTTTTATTAGGTTCAATGTGGTATTTCTCTTTGCTGGAAGGAAAAGAAAAGGAAAAAATGACGTGTTGACCTTTATCAATTTTGCCTTGAATTAGGTTTTTGATATCTAATATTTTTGCAGAATTAGAGAAGTGATTCTGCTATGTAGTCCAATATTTCTGGGTGGAACTCAGTTAAATAACACGTCCTTAATTTACTGTTTAAAGCTACCACATGATCTCCCCCCCCCCCCCCCGGCCCTGCCCTGCCCTCCCAACCCGAGAGAGAGGGCTGTTTGTTACAGACATTTTGTTTTGTGGTGTGCAAATAGATTAGTCACTACTTATCAAATGAAAAAATGCTGTATGACTAGTTTGCCCTTCTAAAGACTGCACTATGTTTGTGGATTCTATGATTTGGGGGCATGGAAATATCTTTAATGCTTTGACATGTACACAGGATGTCATACATGTCAACTTCAGAGTTCCCAAAATCCTTTCCGGTTTGCATGTGAAGGTGTCAAAAAGATTACAAAACACCTACCAGTAATATATTTTTAATCCTAATAGATCTGAAAGTGAAATAAGATCTTTAGGAAAGTTCCTTTGCCACATACTAGATATGGATCTATGAGTCCTGTTACTCCGCATGAAAAGGCATGCATTGTGCATGTCTAACATGGTTGAACAATGGTGGTGATCATCTTGGATTTTTTTTTTTTAACTGCTGGTGAAGGTGGATGGCATAAAATTGGTTGTTATGCCAAAAGTTAAATCTATTGGATATTTTCTCTTTATTCTACGTTAAAAAACTTAAAAACAATTTTGGTTTGTCATGTGATATAATGTGTTTATGTGGAAATGGTAATTTTGTGCCTACCATCTCTTCATGTTTTTCTTACCATTGTTTATCAGGTGTTTCGAGAGCACAAATTTCTGCCCCTCCTGGATTCTCAGTTCCAAGCAGGGCACCGCCTCCGGGTTTTTCATCTAATGAGAGAGTGGACCAAGCTTTTGACCCTATGGCTGGTTAGTTATAATATAGTTTGTGCTGATCTTTTAACAGATCGTTATAGATATATTCTGTTCAAAATGATAAAGTATTACTTTTGTATTTTTCTTCTCAGGAAATCATCTGCTTGACACTTCCTCCTTGTTGAGAAATTCATATCAGGCACCTACCTCTGGAAATATTGGTAATACTGGGGATATTGAGTTTATGGATCCTGCAATTTTGGCTGTTGGTAAAGGGAGAATTCAAGGTGGGATTGGCAATCCGGGCTTGGACATGAGATCAAATTTTTCCCCACAATTAAGTGCCTTTGAAAATGATGCAAGAATGCAACTATTGATGCAAAGATCACTCTCCCCGCAGCAGAACTTCAGATTTTCTGACATTGGAGATAATTTTTCTCACCATAGTGATTCTTATGGCATTTCCTCAAGGCTTGTGGATCAACCACAAGTTAATAATATATCCCCTTTTGCACAGCTGCCCCTCCAACAGTCTAGAAGTGCACATATGTCTAATGGCAACTGGGACAATTGGAATGAAGTTCAAAGTGGAAACAGTTTGGTTATGGCTGATCTCCTAAGAAATGAAAGATTGGGATATAACAAATTTTACAATGGTTATGAAGATTCAAAGTATCGGATGCCCAGTTCTGGTGATCTCTATAATAGGACATTTGGGATGTGATCTTGTCGCTTGTCAGAATGATATATCTTTTACTTGGCTGGCAATATTATGCTTAAACAGAAAAGTGAAAATAAACTTTTGCAATTTGGTGGCTCTGTATTGAGAGGATGTACTGACTCATAACTGGTCTCGTTGGGCAGCCTGATGAAGGATCAATCTCCCGAAAAATGTGGGGTCTGGTTGCCAGTGGGTAAGGATGAATATTATTTGCTTTTGGATAATAGCGTTCTTTTGGGTGGCTGCATAGATTTTGTGCTTCACCTCTTATCCCTTTCTTTTCCACACACAACCAAACACCATTTCTGTTCCATGAGGAAGCATATACATTTCTGTTTCTCCCAAAAATTCCTCTTCCCTCCCACTTTGAGTATTCTCTTTTGATTTTTGATTCCAGATGGACACTTCAAAATGTCTTTTAACCTTCCACTTCAAGTGTTAGCTTTCACCTGCAAATCCTGATTTCAAAATTGCGGGACAGAAATTGAAACTAATTTAGAATTTTAATGGCCTGAGTTTATGCCTAGCATTAGGCATAAATCAGAGCCATGTCCAAGCCGGAAGTGTGGGTCCCACATGCGAGGACGTGTGTGCCCGTAAGGGGGGTGGATTGTAGTGACCCAAAAGGGGGTCTTGCAATCCATGGAATCTCACGTCGCCTAGGGAAGCACATGGGGATGTGCTTATAAGGAGTGACTTCTCTTTAATGTGTAGAGGTCTTTTTCCCCACTGTTGTGTTCTTTGAGAGAGAACAAAACCGTGAGGGGCGTGGGCTCCAAAGCGGACAATATCTACACAGTTGGGGCAGGGTCGTTACAGATATATCAAGGTGTTTGCATTTTCCAATGCTCTGTGAGAACAACCTTTTTGTTCTCTTATGTTCCCTTCATTAGGAACCGTATGGTTTACAATCAATGGCTTTTCATTGTTAATTTGGGTATTTGAAATTTGTTATCTCTTATTTATTGTTGTATATCATTTTTCTATATCTGCAGGTGAACGAAGCTGCGATTCTACAAAGTAACATGGCATTGTAACATTTGATGGATGGGAAAGGGTTGTTATTAAGTGAATGCTTTTAATGATCTAATTGGCAAGCAGACGCTCCTGATATTTTCTCCTAGTTTCAGAAAGAGTTGAAATCAATGTTGCTCTCACTCACCAATTAAGCGGATGGAATCTGACCTTAACTTCTTCTTTTTTTCTTTTTTTTCTTTTTTTTTTTAAATTTTGGAGTTCTATACTACTACTACTGCCGTCACAGTTCTACTACTATGTATGAAGTGGCCGGACCCTGAGTGGTTTGAGTTTTGGGGGAAAAAATGCCCCCTACAGTTTTACAATATGACAATCTTATCACATGTTTCATCTACATTCTTTTGTGGTTTGGATGTATACGTGTTTAGATGTTTCGAGTCTTCTGACTTGTCATGCTTCATGTTTCCAAAATTGTTGAATATATTTCCTTAAAATAAAAAAAGGTCAAATATAGCAAGTCATTAAGATTGGGACAACAACTTTGATTTGAGTGCAATTTCAACTACTCTCGAAGTATACGGTGGACTCTTATAATAAATGTTCTAATAATGATTAGTGTTTCAAAAAATTTCATGAGGACTATTTAGTTGGTAGAAATAAAATTTTTACTTATATTTTGTGGGTTAATGAATCCAACCATTTTACATCAAAGTCTGATCGAATAATTTTTCCCCAATGGTCAATTCACATCATAATATCAGTTAGGTCTGGTCTTTCTACATCTTCTGTAATTTCTCTTTGGTAATGAAAGGTTTATGATGCTGTAAATATGTATATATATTTATAAGGTTAAAATTTGTGCTGTATTTCCTTAGTAAAAAAGAAGTGCTGTAATTGTAAGTTGTTTATAAAGTTAATTTAAGTATTTTTTTAAAAAAAGGTTTTATAGTTTATATAAATTTGTCACTCACGGGTGTTTATGCAAGTGCCAGATAATTTAAATAATTTTGACTTTGATATTTTCTATTAATTCTTTTCATGATGAATGTTAATGATGAGAGGCATAATCATAATTATTAACTTCAAAGAAGAAAATATATCTCTTTCTATTTTTCATAAAAAAAATTAAACTCTATTGAATATTGTTTATTCATTTAAGTTGTGTACTACTCATTCCGTTTCACTTTATTTGTCCTGTTTGAAAAGTCAAATTTTTTAAGAGAACATCATTTATTGTTTTGTCTACCTTTTAAAAATGTATAAGTTTTCAAAATTACCTTTAAATAAATTTATCAAAAAATTAAATTATTAATAAAATAGGAGTATAATAGGAACATTAGTAAATTAATAACTTTTATTTTTAGAAACAGGACAATATTTTGGGACATATCAAAATGGAATAAGAGACAAATAAAGTGAGACAGAGGTAGTACTAATTAAACTCTATTAAATAATTGTACTATATCCACTATTATAACCAATGGAACCTCTTCAAACTCAGCCAAAATAATAATAATAATAATGGAACTTGCTCGAGTCGTACACAGGTAGACTCGTAATTATTGAGTTTAATAGAATAATAGATCTGCATTTATATCCATAGCGTTATTAACTCCGTTTACAATAAATTAATACTTATTGTTGTCTTGTTGTATCAACGAATAATAATTAATGCATCTTCTCAGATGCATTTAAATTTCCACCACATTGTTGAGGAAATTTGAATGCTCTAGTCAGGTTAGAGATAAAGCAGCAGCCATGCATCGACCTCGTCTGTGGTTTGTTAAAGCTTTATTAGGCTGACTGGAGGTGAAATATTAATTGCGAAATCAGTGTTCAGAAAAGTCATGCAAGAATTTTGTTTATATATCAACAAAAATTTGAAAACAAGTTTTTATTTTTTATTTTTAAAAAAATGATTTTATACGTGGTTGTATTGGTAATATAATTGGCTTATTGGTCAATTATAGGCTTTGCCGGGTTCTTGAATGACACCGCAAGAAATAAAGTAATTAAATCTGTAAGTGTGAGGATGAAAATTCAAAATTAAAGCAATGTAACCGGCCCAAATCCTAATGACCTCGTGGTTTTGTAATTGATTCGGCCCAAAGGTCCAAGTAATTTTCTTTTCATATTCTATTTCTCCGTTCTTTCAATTTTATCTCCTTTATCTTAACCACAAAATTTAGGTTGACTAATAAAAATAGTTTTGAACCAACCAGTACATGGACCAAGAAATAGTAGTACACGCTTCTTTTGAACATCTCCCAGTTCAAAAAAGCATTCTCATCTTGGTAATTGGGCTGTTTGGTAATATTGTTCTAGTAATGTTGTTTATATTTTTTGAAAATACGTATGGGTTAAAAAATGTGTGAAAATACGTGTAATATTGTTTAAAAACTGAAAAATGTTACTTAAATTACCCTACCAAACGGTAATTGTGTGCAAAACATATTGCAGTTTTATTGTCCATGAAAACCCTTTGTTTTACATTTTACCATCTGTTGAGATTGAGTTGTATGTGATTATTAATCATACAATCTTAATATAGTTACTCCAAAGTGGATTGATGAAATTAAAACCAATCGCTGTAAAGACAAGCCCAAAACGGCTGTATTACATCCTCATCAAAGTTTCCTTTTTAAAATTTAATTTCTATAAACTTACGTTTAAGAGTCTAGAATAACCTATCTCTCTCTCTCTCTCTCTCTCTCATAATGTAATAGGGCTTTTGGGGGGAGAATATATGTGGTGCAAGTGCAAGTGTGCAACCACTCTTTTCTCCTGAATAGCCCATCTTCCTTTTGTCCAAATCACAATTATAATGTTAGCCAAAAATAAAAAGTTTAAAGTTTATTTTTAAAATATAGTATTTATTAGCATCTCTGAGGATTCAAAATATTATGGTAGTGCATTGGTGATCAAGCCATTACAAGCCTTATCTTTTAAATTGATTTGCAGCATAAGAGTTGAGTAAGGTGCGAGATTATAGATCTCATGCTTAATCTCGTAAGAATATATTTTTATTGGTAAATTTACATGCACATCATTCTAACCATGGATGATTTCTTTTGTTATTTTTTAGACTTAGATCATGAAGATAACATGTCCAATTAGGGTTTTGAATTGCTATCACAGATTACACATGTTGTTTCATGCATTGTAATGTAGATCTTTGACTACATTTGCCTTCACATGCATATAACATTTTAGATTTCATAATTCACATGCTATCTCACGCATACTAACATGTTTTCAAATAAAATTTCTCATTCATCCTCACGTGAGATTCATGATACGATCGTGCACAACTTTTAAAAGATGCCACATTTATTGTACATAAAATGATAGATCTTCAAATTAATGATATAGTTTCTTTATAGAATAATAACTTTATATAAGATTTTCACCCTTACCTTTTGTTTACACTAAGCTACAAAAGGGGGAATATATATAAAGAGGTAACATCATTTCATGCATTTCACATGCTCATGCTGTAATTCGATTAGTTGTATGTTACTTTGAATTTTATTGGGCCTCTTTACTAACTTTTTATTCTCCTTACATAAATATTATTAGTTGTTTTAGAACAAATTTCATTAATTAAGAACAGTATTAGGATTTAGGATTGAGTGAAGTGGGAACATATATTCTTATCTCGTAAATTAGTTTTTGAACTCAAATAAATTGATGTACATTAAGCTTTTCCTTGTAATTGGTAGTACTTATATATATATATATATATATACCAAATGGGGGTAAGCTACAAATAGAGTGGTGCCGTTCTGAGGGCAGCACTGGGGCGGAAGCAGGGTAAGGTTACAGATGCATTGCTATTACAAATGTAAACTAAGGGGGAAAGGATAAGAGCCATGGTTATTACAAAGTAGTTCTGGGTACTAAGTAAAAGTGGAGCTCTGAGGTATTCAAATGGGAATTGAATTAGCCTGCTGAAGACTGAGGCCAAGGATGCCTTATATAGGAGGAGAGAGCCTTGGAAGTGTTCAGGAGATTCCTGGAATCACGGAAGGTGAATTGCTTTTACTGAGGTGAATATCTTTTCCACCGAAAGCAACAGTAACTTCAATGATTCTGTCTGGGGTACTGTAGAGTGAACAGTAACTGGTCACTGTTTGGAACAGTGTCTTGTCCCCATGCTTTTCTGAATAGTGACTCTGCATAGTGTTCTGGACTGTGCAGTGAATAGTATCTGATCTGTAACTTTGCTGGTGCGGGTACTGTTCTAAATAGTAGCTGATTTTGCAAAGGTGGATCATGAGCTATACTGGGGCTTCAGGAGCTGTTCTGGAGCATCCGAAAGCAATTCTGGAGATGACTTAGTCGCTGTCCAAATTATAACCATCATAAGGATCTTGGGCATCCTGGAATGGGTCAAAAGGGACATGACTGCAAGAGGCTTCTGAAGAGGCAGGGGAGTTCTTTCCTTCTGACTCTAATTGTTCTGATTGGAGAAGCAATTGCTGGGCGAGATCTTTGAGTTCTCTGCTAGATTTTCCGGCAAATTGAGCGGATTCTAGGCTGGATTGTGATCTGGTATGGTGAGCAATGGTTCTCTGAACTGGAAGGGGGAAGTCTTTGTAAAGTTTGGAGATAGTATCAGATGGTCTGAATTTGTCCCACCATTTTACAAAGAATTCTCTATCGAGTAGATTTCTGTTGATAGCATAATTCCACATACTAATCCAGTGGATCTTGTATTGTACTGTCATATGCAAGATAGCCGGAAACTGGGAAGAGTGCTTGTCAACCTGGAACTTGGAGCTGAAATACCTTAGTGCATCTTGTAGAGGTTCTGGAAAGTTTTCATTGACTGATCCAAACATTTCCCACCACTTGAGGAACCACGAAGGTATCTGGCAATTGAATTTCTTGTCAAATTGGATGAACCAAGAGTGGTCATAGTTCTCATTTTGGAAGAATAAAACCTTTTCGAAAGCATCCATATAGTCATAATAATTATAAAGGGGTTCTGGCCCTTTGAGTACGGTAAGTGTTCGGAGCGAGGAGGGATGTCCCCAATCTTTGCAGCTTACGAAACTTTGAATTATGAACTTATGATACAGGACTTTAGAAGGGTTATTCCTTTCTCTGATGTCTTCTATTCTGGCAGACTTTTCTTGGATGAGAATGCCTTTATAGAATTTGATGTTCTTTTCTGGGGTTTTGGGAAGGAAATGCCATTCATGGGGCAATACTTCCATTGCTAAGGCTAGAGGATCCGTTATATGGGCCAAGTGTGGCTCAATATAAGAGATATGCTGAACAAAAGGTTTTTTGAGGTAAGGAGCTCTTCCTGTTCTAGGAGGAAGGGTGAAAGAAGGTTGCCTGGGCGCAATTGGGCCGAGGGGATCTTCGACAGTGTATGGAGAAATTTCCTTAGGAGGAGGTAGAGCTAAAGCAGAACTATAACTGTGTTGTCCTTGGGGCCTTTGGTAATTTGGTTTTGGGATTGTGGAAACCAAATAACGATTAGCAACAACAGAGGGAGACACAGGTAAGGTCTTTGGAGAGGAAGAGAAGGGAATCAATGGGCCAGGGTTCTGTGTCTGACCTGTACTCCTAGTGGTTGGTTTAGGCATTTTGGGAGGTTGGGGTTGTACGGGTTTCTTCCCGGACATTTTGGACTGGATTCTGCAAAAATTCACGGGTTAGGAAGTCAGGTATACTGTTCTGAGTTCCTGCAATGAATTCTATATCAAAATCAAAAACTGAAAGGATGGCTTGCCATCGTGCAAAAATCTGTTTTGATGCAATGTTTTGAACATCTTTTTCTAAAACATGTTTTGCAGATTTACAATCAATCCGTATCAAAAACTTTTGATTCAAAAGATCACTTTGAAATTTTGAAATGCATAGTACTATAGATAAAATCTCTTTTTTAATAGTACTATAATTGAGTTGAGTGGGAGTCCAAATTCCTGAATGAAAACAAACAATTTGTTCAGGGGAAGTGGGACTAACACGCTGGAGGAGAATGCCACCATAACCAATGTTAGAGGCATCTGTCTGAACGACCTTGAAGGAATGTTCTGAAGGGATTCCTAGACAAGGGAGTGTCTTGACATATTTCTTGAGTTGTTGGACAACCAATGTATGGGTGGGTGTCCAAGGAGAAGGATTGGTTCGAAGTCTATCAAAGAGAGGCTTGCATTGTTGCCTTAGATTTTGATAGAAATCAGAAATGTAATTGAGGGATCCTAAGAACCTTTGGAGTTGGGTCTTATCAAGGATTTCATCTGGAAACTTTTCTGCAAACAGGATGGCTCTATCAATTGGTTTAATGACTGCATGTTTGATGTCAAAACCTAAGAACCTGATACTGGTTTGGAAAAGCTTGATCTTCGGGGCCGAGACAACAAGACCATTTCTTTTGATGGTTTGGAAGAATGTTCTAAGATGCTTCCAATGTTTGTCTAGGGACTCTGAGAAGATGAGTACATCATCAATGTACACAATGATATGACTGGAGAATGGATTGAAAATCTCATTCATGATGTTTTGGAATTCAGAAGGTGCATTCTTAAGACCAAAAGGCATTACATTCCATTCGTAATGACCAAAGGGTGTGGTGAAGGCTGTCTTGTACCTATCAGACTCACTGATTTGTATCTGCCAAAAACCACTCTTCATATCAAACTTACTGAAAACCACTGCTTTACTAAGCCTGTTAACTAAGTCTCTTTTGTTGGGGATAGGATACCTAATCCATTCTAAGACTTTGTTAAGGGGTTTGTAATTGATGACAAGTCTAGGGACACCTCTCTCAATCTCAGCATTTTTCTGAACATAAAAGGCTGGACAGGACCATGGTGACCTAGAGTTTCTGATGATTCCCTTACTAAGAAGATCCTCTATTTCAGCTTTGCAAGTATCCATAAGTTCCTGACTCATTTGGATAGGCCTGGCTTTGGTAGGGATGTTCTTTTCTTGGAAATCTTTGACATATGGTAGTGCAACTTCGTGCCTTTTCCTATGCCAAAATGCTGTGGGGAGATCAGAGCAGACTTCTTGTTTGAGTTCTTCTTCAAACTTTCTAACCTCTGATTGGTAGTTTTTGCAAGCTAATTGCTTATCAACCCTTTTGTAACTTAGTTCATTACTAAGGTACTCAATGTGTTGGGTTTTGGCTTGAATAAGGTTAAGGGCCTTGGAGATGGAAACCTCTTGGAGACTATTGATGTTTTTAGGTTCTGGGCTCCTAAGAAACTTAAACTTGACTGGTTGGCCAAAAGGGTGGGTAGTGATTCCTTCACTATCTGTGGTAAAAGGATATAACAGACACATGAATGGGTTTCCTAAGATGACCCTATCTGCCATATTCTTGACAAGAACAAAGGTGGTTTTGAAACACGCATTGTCTTGGCAAACATGTGCTTTGGGGATTTTGAATTCAATCTGCATTTTCCCACCACTTGCGGAAGTTAACCGTTCTCTGGTTTTCCGGAAGTATTTAGAGGGAATGATTCCTTCTTGAATGCAGTTGAGATCAGCGCCTGAGTCTATTAAGGCAACTTCCTCAAATTCAAAATCTTTACTTATGACAATCCTGACTTTGGAATGCCATTTCTGGAAGTTAATCCGACTGGTGGTTTGTAAGAACGATCCTTTTGATGGTTCTGGTACCATATCTGCAGTAGGGTTAACTGTTTCATCAGCTTCTCTATCAAAAGGGTTCTGTAATGAGATTCTGTCCTCATTGCCTTGATGAGAAGTGTTTCCTGAAAGTTTGACTTTAAGGTTTGTGAGACCATGATCAACTCTAAGGATGACTAAGTCTTGCTTAAGGTTTTTTACTTCAGTTTTGGTATCCTTAATTTCTTTATGGAGATCTTGGATAGTAATCTCTTTCTTGGATTTGGTAAACCTATTATAGATTTTTTCGACTTTTGGTTCCTGCAACCTGGTCTTGGATGTACTGGTTTCCTTGACTAGGGTTCTATGGAGCTTACTAAGTTTCTGAGATTTCTCTTTTGGGTCCTTGATCTGTTCTATGAGATCTAGGAGCAATTCTTCTTGTTGAGAAAGAACTTTGATAGTGTTGTTCCTGCAACAGCTATCTTGGCATGGTATGACATCATCTGGACTACTAGAGGTGTCGGATGAAACTCTAGGAGAGGATGACTCTTGGTAGATCTGGCAGATTTCCTTGTCGATAGAACTATTTGGGGACTCACTTTGGTGGTCGAGTTCTAAGACCTTGGAGGTATCTTTAGATACTAAGGAATGGGTAGGGGAGATGTCTGGACATTCTTTCTTGAAATGTCCTTTCTTTTTGCACTTAAAGCATTTTCCTTTTGCTTTAGGTTTGAGGAGTTTCAAGGTTCCTGGAATCTTATAGATGCCTCTTGCTTCTAATTTTAGGCGTCTATATTCTCTAGAAACAATCTTTTTCCTTTTGAAATCCTTAAAGGCTGGGTTTCCTCTGTATTTGGATTTCCATATTTTTGGAGGAAGTGGGGGTGAATCACTGTTAGAAGATATGTGGCTTTCTAGGACATTAACCACTGGTGAAGGAGAGACTGGTTTCTCTGCTTTCCTTGATGAATGTCTAGCTTTTGGAGGTGGAATGGGTTTTTCTGGAAGTTTGGTTTTGACACATTTCTGTTTATGCCAAATGAAATGTTTCTCAAAGTATTCAAAGAAAGGATAATCAGCTTTTACCTCTTTCATGAACAACTTCCATTTCTCCAAAACTTCAACTTTTTGTTCTCTGGTATGGTTTACTCGATAGGCTTCTCTTTTAATCCGGTTCTCTTCGGAATTAAAATCCTTTTCGAGGTAGTCCATATCAGGGATGAATTCCTTTGTTAGCACGAGGAGCTGATGGTCATATTCAGATTCTTGCTGAATAGGATTCTTAAAATCAGATCCTGATGGTGAGGGAGGTTTAAGACTGTCTTGACTGTTGTTGTCTTCTTCTTGATCAACAACTGAGTCTTGCTTGGCTGTGTAACAAGGGGTACTAACCTGAGAGTGGTCTTTGACACCTTGGAACTGCGGGCCTAAGTCTCTTCTAGATGTAGGAGCTCGTGTTCTAGACGAACTACTATGGGATGCAGGTCTATCTTTCAAGAGGATAGTTGGCTGCCTAAATGGTTGTCTTAGATCCATGGATCTAGACCTTGGTTCCTGGTATGGTTCCTGGTACAGATCTAATGAGGATCTGGGCAAGGGTTCATCATACTCAAAGGGTGACCTAAACCTGGATTGGTCGAAGCTTAGTCTAACCGTTCCATCGGCTAACTGTTGGACATAATCCGGATCTGGGTTCCTAACAGGATTCTGGGTCTGTAGAGGATAATTTTCATTCTCTAAAGACCATTGTGCAGGGAATGTTATTTCAGACCATTTCAGGGTTCTTGGTACCTGAACGGTGGATCTAACATCTGAAGTTTGGATAAGAGTGGTCTCACCTGGTTTTCTCTTATCGAAAGCTTGGATGGACATGTTTGTCCTCATGCACTTATAATACACTCGGTATATAAGAGCAAGTTGTTTGGTGCCATGTAATACAAAGATTCCATGGGTTCTGATGTTGAGGGTGAGGACCTTCAAAATGTGAGGGTCGTCAAGTGCAACTGTGAGGTTTGGAAAACAGTCGAAATGAATTGGACCGTTACTCAAACTGGATTCTATGGTTCCTAGGAGACTGTCTCTGAATTTGATGAGACGGGTATCTCTGAGGGCCATAAGGACCGAGTTGTTCAAACCTTCTCTGATCAATGGTTTAACTCCTACTTGGACAAGTCCTATGTGGAGGTATTTGTGACCAGAATCCCTATGCGCTTTTATGGCTGCAGGGGATAGCAAATAACAGGTTTCATATTCCTTGTTAATGCTGTAGACTTGTTCTATAGTCCTAACATGGTAGTCCGTTCTGAAAGACTTTTTCAAGGACCATGACGAAGACTTATAGACCTGGGTTGTGGGAACTTTGGGTATGTTCCAATCTCCTAACTTCTGATCTAGATCTGTAAGCTGGTACGACTCACTGTTGATGGTTCCATCTTCTGCTGGAATCTCAGGTGGGTTTGTACTGCTAGATCTAATTGAAGTGGAAGAGTCACTCCTTCTAAACATCCTATTTATCATCTTGGATTATAAACCTAAGAAATCAATTACAACCTAGAATACTTCTATCTTCCAATTTCTGGATCTATCCTTAGATCTGAAACAGGGTGTGTATGGACGCCTATTGTGCTTTGTTACCAACTTACGACCGCTCGGACACCATTCTGTAGACCTTGCTACTGCTTACACTATTTCGCTTCGTTGAGTGTACTTTCCCTATCGTTTCCGACCCTAACGCCTAACGCTCTCCTGGCTAACGGCTCAACGGGCATTACAGATTGACTCGGGCTTCCTGCTCAACTTGGGTACTCTAGACTTCCTGGGTAGCAAACAATTACAGAGCTGGACTTACTCCTAGATTTACTGGATAACAATATGGCACAATACTCAGCATAGTACACATCTGCAACAAATTGTGGGGAAAGAAACAAAAGATGGAAAAAGAAGGCAACTGGGAAGTAAAGGATTAGCTTAAACAGATAATCACAAGGTAATAAACAGTTTGAATGAACGGGAGGCTCAGCCTACCACAATAAGAAAGAACAGTATAAACTGACTAAGATGAAGTAGTAGATGAAGAATGCAACATATGGGAGTGGAAGTGCTATCAGAAAATAGATGTAAAACAAAATAATGTTTGTTAGAGATAACATACTTCAAAGTAATACACAAAATAATGGATAACTATGGCGGTTGTACCGGCCAACTTGATTTAAAATCAAAATTTACAGTAACTTAGTTACTGTAAATTTTGATTTTAAATCAAGTTGGCCGGTACAACCGCCATAGTTATCCATTATTTTGTGTATTACTTTGAAGTATGTTATCTCTAACAAACATTATTTTGTTTTACATCTATTTTCTGATAGCACTTCCACTCCCATATGTTGCATTCTTCATCTACTACTTCATCTTAGTCAGTTTATACTGTTCTTTCTTATTGTGGTAGGCTGAGCCTCCCGTTCATTCAAACTGTTTATTACCTTGTGATTATCTGTTTAAGCTAATCCTTTACTTCCCAGTTGCCTTCTTTTTCCATCTTTTGTTTCTTTCCCCACAATTTGTTGCAGATGTGTACTATGCTGAGTATTGTGCCATATTGTTATCCAGTAAATCTAGGAGTAAGTCCAGCTCTGTAATTGTTTGCTACCCAGGAAGTCTAGAGTACCCAAGTTGAGCAGGAAGCCCGAGTCAATCTGTAATGCCCGTTGAGCCGTTAGCCAGGAGAGCGTTAGGCGTTAGGGTCGGAAACGATAGGGAAAGTACACTCAACGAAGCGAAATAGTGTAAGCAGTAGCAAGGTCTACAGAATGGTGTCCGAGCGGTCGTAAGTTGGTAACAAAGCACAATAGGCGTCCATACACACCCTGTTTCAGATCTAAGGATAGATCCAGAAATTGGAAGATAGAAGTATTCTAGGTTGTAATTGATTTCTTAGGTTTATAATCCAAGATGATAAATAGGATGTTTAGAAGGAGTGACTCTTCCACTTCAATTAGATCTAGCAGTACAAACCCACCTGAGATTCCAGCAGAAGATGGAACCATCAACAGTGAGTCGTACCAGCTTACAGATCTAGATCAGAAGTTAGGAGATTGGAACATACCCAAAGTTCCCACAACCCAGGTCTATAAGTCTTCGTCATGGTCCTTGAAAAAGTCTTTCAGAACGGACTACCATGTTAGGACTATAGAACAAGTCTACAGCATTAACAAGGAATATGAAACCTGTTATTTGCTATCCCCTGCAGCCATAAAAGCGCATAGGGATTCTGGTCACAAATACCTCCACATAGGACTTGTCCAAGTAGGAGTTAAACCATTGATCAGAGAAGGTTTGAACAACTCGGTCCTTATGGCCCTCAGAGATACCCGTCTCATCAAATTCAGAGACAGTCTCCTAGGAACCATAGAATCCAGTTTGAGTAACGGTCCAATTCATTTCGACTGTTTTCCAAACCTCACAGTTGCACTTGACGACCCTCACATTTTGAAGGTCCTCACCCTCAACATCAGAACCCATGGAATCTTTGTATTACATGGCACCAAACAACTTGCTCTTATATACCGAGTGTATTATAAGTGCATGAGGACAAACATGTCCATCCAAGCTTTCGATAAGAGAAAACCAGGTGAGACCACTCTTATCCAAACTTCAGATGTTAGATCCACCGTTCAGGTACCAAGAACCCTGAAATGGTCTGAAATAACATTCCCTGCACAATGGTCTTTAGAGAATGAAAATTATCCTCTACAGACCCAGAATCCTGTTAGGAACCCAGATCCGGATTATGTCCAACAGTTAGCCGATGGAACGGTTAGACTAAGCTTCGACCAATCCAGGTTTAGGTCACCCTTTGAGTATGATGAACCCTTGCCCAGATCCTCATTAGATCTGTACCAGGAACCATACCAGGAACCAAGGTCTAGATCCATGGATCTAAGACAACCATTTAGGCAGCCAACTATCCTCTTGAAAGATAGACCTGCATCCCATAGTAGTTCGTCTAGAACACGAGCTCCTACATCTAGAAGAGACTTAGGCCCGCAGTTCCAAGGTGTCAAAGACCACTCTCAGGTTAGTACCCCTTGTTACACAGCCAAGCAAGACTCAGTTGTTGATCAAGAAGAAGACAACAACAGTCAAGACAGTCTTAAACCTCCCTCACCATCAGGATCTGATTTTAAGAATCCTATTCAGCAAGAATCTGAATATGACCACCAGCTCCTCGTGTTGACAAAGGAATTCATCCCTGATATGAACTACCTCGAAAAGGATTTTAATTCCGAAGAGAACCGGATTAAAAGAGAAGCCTATCGAGCAAACCATACCAGAGAACAAAAGGTTGAAGTTTTGGAGAAATGGAAGTTGTTCATGAAAGAGGTAAAAGCAGATTATCCTTTCTTTGAATACTTTGAGAAACATTTCCAATGGCATAAAAAGAACTGTGTCATTACCAAAACTAACTGGATGCTACTTCCCAAAAAGGATGCACCAAGCTCTAGCAAAACAGAAATTGTTAGGTCTAGCCATCCTCCCCAAGAAGCTATACTCTTTAACCAGCGTGGTACCGATGTTATTGCCTCACCTTTTAAGTGTCCAACCCCAGACGAAAAGGTTGTCAGAAAGGTAATAGAGCAAAACAACTATACCAATCAATGTTTAGGAGTTATAGGGAAACAACTTGACAGGATAGAAGACAGGATTGACAACAAAGTTCTCCTCCAACCAGGAAACCTTTCTAAACCAATCCAACCTCTAGAAAACCCTCTAGTCAAGCTTCCCACAACCAGACAAGCTAGCCTCAAACCAAAGGAGCAAATAGCCCTTAAGGAAATGGCTCAGAAACTTGATAATCTCGTGAAAAAAGAGCCAGTCTCCCCTTCACCAGATCTTACATCAACCAGTAGGGATCCTAGGTTTGAACCCCAAGCAAATACCCTACATGCCCATACAGCCTCTAGCAGTTCTAGTAGAACCTCCTCTGAAACTGAACAGGAGATAGAACAAATAGAAGACCAATTTCGAGGTTTACAGGTAAATAAGCTTTACCAACCAAAGGTAACGCCAACTAGCCTTACCAAGAATTGGTATCCCAGACCAACACCCCCTGACCTCCAGTTTGAGGAAAGAACCATGCAATTCACAGTATCCAGTGGTAAACTCTATGAATGGAACATAGATGGCTTATCCGAACAAGAAATCCAAAACAAAATCCAGCATATAACCATGGTAGCAAATAACTATCTCAATGATGGTATTCCAAATACTGAGGTTGTAGAGCTCATTGTTTTAGGATTTACTGGAAAATTGTTGAATTGGTGGAACCACTGTATGACAGCTACTTCTAAGGATGACATTAAGCATGCTGTTCAAAAAGATGAGGATGAGAACCCTATCTTTGATGAACGCATAGGCAGAGGAGTTCCTGATGGAGTTAATACCCTGATCTATACGATCATGAAACACTTCATTGGTAAACCCAGCAATGTCACATCTAGGATTTACGACCAATTGAGTAACCTTAGATGTAAAAACCTTGGAGAATACCGGTGGTATGAAGATGTGTTCACCACTCGTGTCATGCATAGAAGCGATTGTAACTCTCCATTTTGGAAGGAGAAGTTTATCAATGGCTTACCCACATTGTTTGGACAGAAGGTCAAGGAAACTCTTGCCAGCTCGTTAGGTATCATAGATTATGACAACCTAACCTATGGAGACATCTCAAGCACAATCCGAAATGAAGGAATGAAGATGTGCAGAGATCTTAAGATCCAGAGCCAAGCCAACAAGAGCAAAGCCAAGTACGAAATAGGGAATTTCTGTACCCAGTACGGCTTACCTTCTATCATCTCCAAAAGGAAATCCAAACACAGGGGCGAAGAACCCTCTGAAAAACCCCATAGGAAGAAACCTGCCTCCAAACATTATCAAAAACATAAGTTTAAAACTAATGACTTCTATAAGAAAGGCAGATCCCAATCCATAGGAAAGACCACACCCAAGGCATCAGAAACATGCTATAAGTGTGGAAAGAAAGGTCACTACCAAAAAGATTGTAGAACTAAGGCCAAAACCCTTATCAATACTCTCATAAGTGACCAAACCAGCAGGCAAGAGATCTTCAAACTTCTTGAACTCGACCACCTAAGCAGTGAGTCCAGTGACCAAGAAAAACACCAATTGTTTGAAACATCCTATGAAACCTCTAGAGTATCTTCTAGTTCCTCTAGTGACTCGGATGAAATCTTAGCTTGCCAGGATAGTTGTTGTAGAAACAAAACTGTCCATGTTCTTACCAAACAAGAAGAACTACTCCTCGATCTCATTGAACAGATCAAGGATCCAGAAGAGAAATCTCGGAGACTTAGTGAGTTCCATAGAACCTTAGTCAGAGAAACCAATACATCCAAACCTAGGTTTCAGGAACCTAAAGTTGACTTGGAAAAAATCTACAATAGATTTACCAAATCCAAGAAAGAAATAACCATCCAAGATCTCCAGAAAGAGATTAAGGATAACAAAGTTGAAATGAGAAACCTTAAGCAGGAATTAACCATCCTTAGGGTTGATCATGGTCTCATGGACCTTAGGGTCAAAAATCTAGAGTTCACTTCACAGCAAGGCAATGAGGACAGAATCTCATTACAAAACCCTTCTGATGATGAAGTTGACGAAACAGTTAACCCTACTGCAGAAATGGAACCAGAACCTGGAACGTTCTTGTCAACCATCAGTAGTATTAACTTCCAAAAATGGCATTCCAAAGTCAGGATTGTCATAAGCAATGATTTTGAATTTGAGGTTGTTGCCCTAATAGATTCGGGTGCTGATCTCAATTGCATTCAAGAAGGCATTATCCCCTCTAAATACTTCCAGAAAACCAAGGAAAGGTTAACTTCTGCAAGTGGTGGAAAAATGCAGATTGAATTCAAAATCTCAGATGCACAGGTTTGCCAAGACAATGTGTGCTTTAGAACCACCTTTGTTCTTGTCAAAAATATAACAGATAGAGTCATCTTAGGAAACCCATTCATGTGTCTGTTATATCCCTTTACCACAGATAGTAAAGGAATCACTACCCAACCTTTTGGCCAACCAGTCAAGTTTAAATTTCTTAGGAATCCTGAACCCAGAGAGATTGAGTATCTCCAGAAAGTTTCTGTTTCTAAAGATCTTGACTTCACCAAAGCCAAAACATCACCATTTGGTCCAGATCAAGCCAAGAACCTTGATCAAATTGCACCATCCATCATAGTTGATAATTCTTTGAGCCTTCTTCAAACTCATAAATTATCATCTCATCACATTACACATAAAAATATTTGCTCCATGACATCTCATGTTTTTAACAAATATGTTTCCAAAAATAACCATTTTGTTAACTCATGGCAGGCAAAAAAGCAAAAATCTATTTATAATAGCCCCACTAGTAAGTGGAAAATGGCATCTTCAAGCAGGAACAAAGGAAAGGCCCATGTCCAGGGTTCTCCTTCACAAGAGCATGAAGGCATTTCTTCTGGTACAGAACCCAGAGAAGTAACATCCCTTCTAGAACATGTTCCACTTCAAATAACATTTTCAGGTAGTGATAAAAATATCACTTTACATGAAGTTTTATCCAGGAATTTCCAATTTAAAAATGGGGTGTATACAGGTCTTCCACCTTCCATCAAAATTGTCCTCGATAACCTTCAAAGAGCCTTTTCCCAGAATAACAATCGCCTTTTCCAAAGAACCCTCAGAGCACTAGAATTACACCTAGTTAACCTTGAGGCAGAAATTGAGATTGGAAAGCTCTCCATTAGTCAACTCTTTGGCAAAGAGGATGTCCATCCTATGGATAATACGACTATTATGGGCACTGACTATGCTAGGTTAAGTCTTAAGACTCAAAACCAGCTAAGAAGTGCTGTTGCCAACTTGCCTTCTGATATACAAGAACGTATATTTAGAAGCAAGGCTATGACTGAATCATGTGACCAATGGTTCAGGCATTTTGAAATTATGGTCACCACCCATTTTCCAATTCTTGGTGAAGAAGCAGATCCCACTAAAACTGCCCTCATCCAAGAAACCTGGAACCACTACTTCAAATACAGTCACAGGGTTTATGAAAAGCAACATCCTTTTCCTGGTCTAATAGTCAACTATGAAGACGGAGCAGACGATGATGACAGAAACCCAAGCTGGCTTTCAAGAATGTTTGAATATGGTTTCCTTAGACTAATCAAGCTAACGAACCATGTCCAGATCAGCCAATTCCCCCTCATTATTCAACAGGTTGTAACAAAGATCAAAAGTCCATTCGTATCAATCAGATGCTGGTGCACTCTCCCACAATGGGACGGTAACAATTGGATGACTGTTCAACCTGCTCACCACCTAGTACTCATCAACGGGTACTCTCACAATGATCCTTGGTATGATGGTGATTCCTACCTTTCCTATGAAGATCCTCTAGCCCTCGTAAAATGTTGGACAAACTACTTCAGCAATGAACTACGAATTATCACTGGAGAACTTTGGGAAAACTACCATTTTGTAGGAAATACTGGCAGAGTTACAGTATTCACCACCAAACCATACTCAGAGGCTTTCAACACAGAAGGAGTTATCTGTCTTGACCCTCCTCAGTACACTGCCCAGAAAGCAGACTATGAACCTCTCCTTTATTGTGGGTTTTGTAATCTGTTTAAGGAATATCACGAGCATGAGCATTATGATGAACCTCCTGCTTTTGATCCTTACGAAGGGTATCCTTCTGGTTATGATACAGATTAAAGATTGCGCTTCAGGATGCTCCGGAACAGCCTTTTGAAGTCCTGTCTAACTCAATGAACCACCTTTGCATTTCCGGTTACTATTCAGAACAGTACCCGCACTGCAAAGGCTGACCAACAGAACACTATTCACTGCACAGTCCAGAACACTATGCAGAGTCACTATTCAAGAAAAGCAAGGGGACAAGACACTGTTCCAAACAGTGACCAGATACTGTTCACTCTACAGTGCCCCGACAGGATTATGGAAATCACTATTGCTTTCGGCTGAAAAGATATTCACCTGAAGTAAATACAATTTACCCTCCGTAATTGAAGCAATCTCCTGAACACTTCCAAGGCTCTCTCCTCCTATATATATATATATATATATATATATATTTCTTTTTTCTAGATTGTAATTAAGAACCAAATCTTTTGGCATTAATGTACTTAATAGTTTTCATTAATAAAATTTCAAAAGCTTCTTTAATTTCCTTTGTATATAAAAATTATAGTGTCGAATTCTTTGTAAAATCCTTGTATTTGAGGGCTAAGGTACCAATCTCTTCCATTTCCGATCCCTTTATTAGAGGACCTTAGCTCCCTTTTCTCTAAATAAAATATGTTACTAAAAAAAAAGAGTAAGAAATACAAGCAAATTATTAATGTTGAAACTTGAAAAGTAACATTCACAATATTATTTTGGGCTCGTCCCTTCAAGGACATCCAAAAACATTGGAATGATACAGTATTTATTTCGGGCCTTAGGCCTGGTATTGAGCCGATGAGACTTAGTGTTCACACACTTTTGGGTATACATATTCCATCCTAGAGGTAAATAGACCATTTCTTAATCTGGAATGAGAAAGGCCAACATTGATCAATCTAAATGGCACTGAAATGTGGCAAGTACTAGGATTATAAAAATAAAAAAACAAAGACGGTTTCTTTTTTTTTGCTGAATAATAAAAAATGGGTTTTTCAGTGTGAATTCATCAACTTCACGTTATGTAATATTAATAAGTAATACTACGTGTACCATCGGACTTTGTTGAGATTATCGCTAGACCCATTTACCAAAATTTGAGAACTCCTACTATCAAGCCACGTGCCGCGGTAGTAACAAAGATGGGTTGAGCTGAGAGGGCCATGAGTCATATTGATATTGTGTGGAGGAAGAGGATTAAAATGACATTTCCTTTAGAAGCAATATGGATGACAGATGGGGTTTACTGTTCCTAAACAGTACTTGGTGAATCATTACTTGTCCCCTTGGGAGCTTTTGGTCTCCTTAAAACAGATCTCTACCCACTCAATTGCCAAAGAAGCAAGAGAAGAAAGGAAAAGCATTTGGTATTTTGATTGGAAATGGAGGGAGGGCCCTCTCAAAAGTGGACCTCACCCTATATCATCATCATCATGATAAGTAACAAATAATACAGACAAAAATGTGGCAGTACCCTATAAGCCCACATCAACATCACAACACTACTACTACTACTATTACTACTTCTGTACTCACTAATTGGGGTGTGTCTCATTCAGCTCCACACATTAAATGGTTATTTTAATAATCCCCCAAATTTTAATGAAAAACCACACCGGCCTAAAGATAAACCCTTAGAACCAAACCTAACCCAAAAATAAACAAACAAACACAAGTGGGGCCCCATTTATGAGGAGTCGTAAAAATTCCAGTTGGGCTTTGGGCCCACCACGTGTTCCCAAACTCAAGTAAAGATCTAAGGTTCTGTTCATCACTTTAGCCCATCCAATCATGAACATGAGAGAGAGAGAGAGATTGGGGTTATTTTCATGGGAGCAGTATAAACCACAAAGAAAAGCTACATCAAAGGAAGGACAAAGAAACCTTTGAAACCTCAGTGGTACAAAGTATACCAAAAAGTCAATAATATTAGTACAGTTTACTTGTCTTTTTACAGAGTGAAACGAATTAAAATTTGCATTGAGATACGTGCAATTCTCTCTCAACTTTTTAAAAAATATTTTTTACTCGAGGGCTTAAATAATTTATTTCATAAAAAATCATAGAAAGGCCTGTGAATCTAATTTTTATAAGTTAATTAAAAAAATCATTCTATCTGATTAATTGCAATAATATTATTTTAATTAAAATTTAATTTTTAAATATTAGTGTAGTTTGTAAAAGAAAAAATAATTTTAGTTTTGGTGTTTACTCCATAAATTCATCAATATACAAAACAAGAAATAGTTAATCCAATAGCTCGTGTTTGAAATAAAGTAAAATTTTAATCAATTTTAAACTTTTAATACTTTTAAGCCCCTATGGTTGTAGAAGAATAAAATATATACATATGTATGTATATATATAAATTTGATTCAAATGGACAAAAACCATAATTCATAAAAATGATTAATATACTAGAAGTATATTCATATTATGCATGACTTAATTAAATTTTATAAAATTTAAATAATAATAATAGTAATAATAAAAGGACATTACAACTGTCATTGGAACTGGACAATAAACGAATTAATAAAATTAAAATAACTAAAAAATTGTCTTAAGTTACATGATGAGAGTCTAATGTGTAATAGTTTATTTTTATGTGAAAGTAAAAAATTATGGCAGTGGTTAAAATAATTCAAAAATAATAATAAATTTATTTCTACAAAAATTTCAAAATTTTTTCTTCTAATATTATAAATTTAATTCAAATAATAATTTAAATTATTAAATTTTGATAATAGAGTTTCTTCTAAAGTAGATTTAATTTAACAATTTTAAGGCACTTATCATGCATCGCGCAAGGACTCTTGTTAGTTACTCCTATAATTTTTAAAAAAAAAAAAAAAAAAAAAATCATAAGCTTGTAAAAATTAAGGGACAAAAGGATTGTCCCATGAATTTCTTTATTAAAGGAAAAAAAGGAGATCGTATCATACTTTTGGGCAATTACGTGCAGAACACAAATTTTATTAGTATATACCAATATAGCTAGTCATTTGGTTTATTTATTTATTATTTTTTTATAGGAAATTTCAACTTGTAGCGTCCGCTCTTGATGATAACTCTTTATCATCAGACAAAGACACCAATCAGTATTTGGTGTAGGTGGGAATTGAACCCCAGATCTCTTATTCAATTATCAGATACTTTACTAGTTGAGCTAGTTAGAACCTATGCTAGTCATTTGGTTTTCAAAAATGATAAAAAAAAACCCCCCCAAAAAAAAAAAAAAACCAAAAAGCCAAAAGCTGAATTACATAAAGAAGGAAGATAATGAGTCCTGGTATGGATTGGGTGAATATTGGATGCAGAGATTTTGGTGGTTGAAATGTAGAGAGAAATACAAATAAGTAGAGGACCACTTTTTATGTTGGACCAATGTTAGAATTAGGTATAGGTCCACCACTATCACTACCTCACCATCTTCCCCTTTCATTAATTATACATTTTTGTCACATATCCCTGGACCCCCAACACCAACGAAAATGGTATTGTCCTTTGCAAAGCAATACAATCTTAGCTAGCTAGCGCCTAGCTATATCAAAAATATTTAGTTCATAGATTTCATTTCATGTGCTTGACTATTCACTCTCCACGGTTCCTTGCATGTACATAGATGTGTGATTCACATGCACAAAATGCACACCTTTTTCTTATCGACGTTACAGAACTATTTTATATATATATATATCATATATGGCCCCCCAAAAAACCAAACCCGTGTTATTAGAAAGAATTCTGAAGATCCCTTATATGTCACGTATCAAATATCAGTGATGATAAAAAGAGCCAACAATCATTAAAATATATCCCTACACTCATAACAGTCTTAACGTACAATAATTGATTTTTAGATTATATATATAAGGTCATCACCATTTATCTATAAATTCTTAATATAAGCTGAGATTTCTATAATATCAATAAAGTGGCACAAACGATTATTCTTAAAGATAAATCTTATTACACACTTTTTATTGTACACTCCTTGCACGCTCATGTCAAAACGTTTCAATTAAAATTTTGAAATTGTGATTTGATTATGCAATAATTCGCCTGTGTCATAATCACTACTCTATTCTTAAATCTTTTGGCCTTGATTTGCTTGAAATGGTGCCTGACAGAAATATTACACATCCTTGAACTCCACAGGCAGATTGAATATTGCAGACCAAAATAATACATCCTATTCCTAGGATTCACTAGGCAGACAAAATTTTTATTACAGTCCAAAATAATGGACTGATCTATAGGAGGACAGCGAGTATAAGGTATACCTAAAAATAATGGGTAACAATGGAGCATTTATTTGATTGCAAATAGTTCTTTTACAAGGACGAAGTAAATGACTTCGCGTGCATTTGGCTCCAGCTTAAAAAATCAGCTGATTTTACTATTCAGTTTATTTTTGCTACTATTCATGGGTCCTACTGCACTTTTTGATACTATTCATGGGTCTCACTGTACTATTTTAGCTAATTTTTACCTTTATCTACAGTACTTTCACCTAAAAGTTTTCAATTTCAACAAAATAAGCAGATTCCAAACAGACCATTCATAACAAAAACACCAAGGGCTTGTGAAAATTAAATGATATTAATTCTCACCTTCTACCATCCAAAAGCTTTAAATGATATAAAACTTAAAAATGTTACTATACGTACTCTTTACTCACATATGGGCTGGATTAAACTCAATTTATCAACCTCGTTGAATTGTACCGACCAAAAATTTAATTGTATTTGCTTTTGGTTCATGAATTTTATACTAAATTGTTATTATGAGGTTGCTGTTTTGTTTTCTCATTTGATTTTTTTTTTTTATAATTTTTTTTAAAAAAATTAGGTCTTAACATGTGCATTGTGAGATACGATGTTCTAGCATGTATGATAAAAATCTCAGAATATGGTATTCGTATGTCAACTTAAGTGATGTAGCTAGCTAGTGGTCCATCTCATGGAAAGACTAGTTAATGGCAACCAAATTATATCAAATTCAATTCATACCATGCAAATATTAGCTCAATAGTTAGTTTCTTAACCTTATTCACTTGTCAAGTTGTCATGTTATCATATATATCCATCAAGTTCACATTGACTACTAGAAAGTTGAGTACAAGGTTTAGAATAATGTAGAAGTTAAAACTTTCATTTGGCAAAATAAAATGCATAATTTGAGAAAAGTAAGGAATACTTCCAAATTTTCATATAATGAATTTCTCAAATAATTGATGTTTGCATTCAAACACACATGTAGACACTAAAGTGTTAGTGAGGTAGTAATAATAATGAAGTTCTCAAACAATTGATGCTCGCATTCATAAAGTATGTATAAACAACAACTTTTAAAATCGCAAGTTGGCAAACCAAATTCGGCCCAAACCACATGAATAAAGTGTTATTATTCCGAACTAATATGTGAAAACTTCCTAAAATGGCTTTAAATGGCAATCTTGAAGTTGAACCTAAAGCAAGTTCCCATCTTAGCCAACGCCAAAGGAACCTCTATATCAGCATTTCAATGGGTCAAGGTGACAATGTTTGTCTCCATTTTTAAGGATTCCTATCCCACTAGTAAAAGAGAGAAGGATTGGGGAGTAATTGGGTGGGTATTCCCTATTCTGTATTCCTTATCCTTCTTAAAAGCTAGAGCATTCATGCCTTCATGGGGTGTTGCTTTTAGGTCAGATTGTTTTCACAATTCCATTTTCGTCCCCATTACACCTGTACAAAGTAAAGTTTAAATTAGTTAGTTATACTTACATCAACAGTATTCATAATATTTTACTTTTATTGACCTCATAATGTTGTAACATGTCACAACTTTAGATGTCATTATTTTAATATAATTTTTTAATTGAATTTGAATTAAATTCTATATTTAAACACTCTATTAAAATATCAGCACATAATTTATTTTTTCTTAAATGGTGGAATAGATGGTACTATATATAAATACAAAATTTATCTCTTAATCGAGTTTAAATTATTGTTTATATTTAAATTCTTCTTGAATCTTGCTCACGTTTTCTTTGAATTGTAGATGTGGGGGTCAAAAAACACTTAGATCAAAGTAAAAAGTTCTAAGCTCTTAATTGTTTCAATTAATTTATAAAAACAAGAGGGTAATTCACAAAGGGAAGACTGAATAGATATAATCTGGAATCAGAATGAACTCTATTGAATTTATTGATTTGAATATACTTCTGCCGATGTTAAAAACAATTGTAAAAGTAAAGACACTCTCAAGGATTGTAAAGACACTCTCAAGGCTTAAACTCATGTTTCTCTCAATTTTTCCAGTCCCCATTTCTTGAAGGGGAGGGTGATAGGCCAAAAACGTATTGACCCCTTGTAATGAATTAATTGATTAATTAGCCAAGTTTATTAATTAATCAAATTAACATACAAACGTGTGGTAGCACAAACAAATCACCAATTAAACTAAGTATGCAGCGGAAAATAAATTGACACGGTGATTTGTTTACGAATGGGGAAAATCAATACGACAAAAATCCCACCGGGTGATTTTAAGATCACTATTCCCGAGAATCCACTATTATCACAACAAGCGGTTACAAGTAAAGGAATTCCAGTACCTTATATCAACCTACAGTTGAACCCTTACCCCAATACACAATTGGACTTGTTCTGTAGTGACAATCTCTCCTTGTAATGCATGGCTCCCAGTATGTGACTAACCAATTGCGCAGATCCCAGTACGCGACTTCAATCACCAACTAGAAAAGGTTGTTTGCTGCAAAGTTCTTCAGTTCATCACACGATGAAGATCGAGAAGATGCTTGGTCACAAAACCCTATAGTGCACAAACACAACAACTTCTTCACAAGAGAGATGAACAAGGGAAAAACTCTGTCTCCAGTCACAGTTTGCTAGAACAAACTTTACTCAAAACTTGTGCAACTTGTGTCCACTTTGAAGGCCCTTAAAATAATCCTTTTATATGTACAATCACGGATTAGAGTCAAAACATAACTAAAATTCTGTTTTTCAAAAACCTCGACAGATACCCTATCTGTCGAGCTGCTATCGAGCCATGGGGTTGAACAGCTCTTCAAGCTCTATAGATGGCTAGCTGTCGAGCTTTAATGACAGACACTTTTCAAACTTGAATCTTTGGACAGACTTGCATTGTTTCAACACTTGATCTTGAAACAATGTTTCTTGAAGTATTAAACACATCCTAGATCTACCTAAATACAAGTAAAGTGCATTTTGTCAAAGGATTAGCCAATTATATAAAATAGTGACATATGTTCCTAACAAGTGAATCACATATGTCCTAACAGAGGGTTCTCTTTATACTCTCAGTTCTCCTTCCTTCCGGGTAGTGGATTATCATGTTGAATGTCAAAAGGTGCTTGTCTCATCAGGCATTTTCCCCCTTCCTTTTCATGATGAAACAAGACTTTTAGGGTGTATGTACTATTCGGCTGGTCATTCATCATTTAATGTGGCTGACATTAGGTAAGAGCACCTAATTAATAGGGAGGTGACTATTACTTTGGGTTGCATGCAAGGAAGAGGATATTGTACCGTACTGGCCAGTATGTACCATCCCGGTATGTGCATCGATATCGAAACTCCAACATTTCGTACTGGTTTAAATATCGGCTGTACCGGCCATACCAGCTGATTTCGGGTGTTTCGGCTAGTATCGGGTGTACTAGCTGGTATAGAAAAAACTTTTTTATTTTATTTTAAGTTTTGTAATTTTCAAATTTTTGTAAAGGCAGAATGATAACTTATTTGTATTATTTGTTTTCTAAGTATGCAATGAACAATTAAACTTTCTGTTTTTTATATTTTGTGTGTGAGTGTGTGTGTGTGTGTGTGTGTGTGTGTTTTCTTTTTCTTTTAGTTGATGCTAAAGTCTAAAATCATGAATAATTTGTTCTGAATTGAGGTAATGTTTTATGGAAAACTTTCATTTTTATTATATACATATATATTTATATTTATAAATATAAAAAAGAGCGATAAACTCGAAACAGTACACCTGTATTGACTGGTACAGTAATATATCGTTCCACTAGCCAAACCGATATTGCCTCCAATATGAGATTAACTCCCTTGGTTGCGTGCCACCCTTTCTAGATTCTCGGCTTGCTTTCTATACCTCGGCAATGCGGCCTTCTCGACTTACCTCGGTTAGAGGATCCTAGCTAGTCTTTTGCTTTCATGTCCGCTCTAGGCTTCCTCCCCGGGAGTTGGGCCAAGCCTAGCTCCTCGAATCGCTACTCTAATGTCTAATCTAACTTCTTTGGCCCATGACTTACTAGAGGGAATCACCCCCTATAGCAGAATATATAGTTTCATATACAAACAAAATCATAATAAATGTTAATTAATAACTTCCATAATTATCAATTTTCATAATTAAACAAAAAAATAAAAGAAAGAAAAAAAATCTAATTTTGTTAAACTTTCTTGTGCATCACAGGGATTACTAACTAGTAATATAATGTATTTTAAGTCTTTAATAAAAAGTAATCACTTGGCACAAAAATGTTGTAGTCAATTGGAGAATAACAAAGATAGACACAGAACTTAACTTTTGTTACATAAAGTATATGATTTGATTTGAATTATTTGGTTAAGTAAATCTTTTTAAATATTCACTTTTTTCTAGGTATATTTTTGGTTAATTATCGTTTTGGTCTCTAGCCTTGGCTCTATGTTTCAAAATGGTCCTTAATATTTCAAAGGTGTCATTTTAGTCATTAGCCTTTTTGATAATTTTGAAAGTAGTCCTTGTTGTTAAGTAGTGGATGGACAAATTTGACATGGCAAATGGTGGTATTAAAGTAATATTTTTAATGTCGATATGATACAACATGGGATATGGCATAGCCTTTATTATTACTAGTATGTAACCCGTGCGTCAATTGTAGTGATGCTATTGATGTTGAGCTTAGGAATGACAACGGGTCGGGTTTGGGGCGGATTTCTTTATCCCGAACCTGCCCCGCCACCTACTCCTCGAAACCCAAACCCGCCCTGTGGGCCTTGCCCCACCATGCCACTTTAGGGCCCAATCTAAAGGCCCTTAAACTATTGCCCAATCTTTCTTTTTTTTTCTTTTTTTTCTTTTTTAAAAAAAAAATCCTGAGAAAAAAGAAAAATTCATAAATATTGGGAAAAAAAGAATCACATTCTCAAAATAAAGCAATTGGGTAACCCAAAAGATTGAGAAAAAAGCAAAATGATTGATTGATAAATCTCCAACAGATAAGTATCCTATACCCCAAACCATGTCTTACACCCATTGCAACACAAACAACAAATCCAAGGAAATCTCAAATCAAATCCACCATACCCATTCAAATTTCCTATTCACATAAACCAAATACATTTGAAATCAAAATCTAAAACAAGCACACACAAGGAACATCAATTCTTAACAACCAAATCTAAATCCCTAAACCCACAGGTTAAACAAAGAGAATCTAAATCCCCAAACCCATTGATCAAATAAAGAGAAAATAGAAGAAGAACATCAATAACCATTGTCGTGAATCACAGTGGTTGTGGTTGTGGTCGTTGGGTTCAGCTATCACTAAACTTGGTGCAAAGCAAATTAAGGGAGTAAGATTGAATGGAAGTGGGTGAGATCGAAGTGGCTTTGTGGCGAGGAATGAAAAAAACCATGGTGGAAGCGAAAGAGCATATACCCATAGACGAAAACCTTAGATTGTCGTCTTCGTCTTCTTCGGCGAAGAGAGTGAGACTAAGAGGCTAAGAGCTTGAGAGAGGGGATGCTGAGATTAGGTTTGGGGACTATATATATATATATATATATATATATATATATATAGTTAGGGCAATTTTGTAATTTTACTGCATTTAGGTTGGGTTTGAGTTTAGGTTCGGGGCGGGTATTCATAATACTAGCACCTAACCCGAACCCGCTATGGGTTGGATTATAAAAACTCAAACCCGACCCTAATGTTTCATGGATCGGATTGGGTACCCGTGGGTCAGATTAATTTTGCCATCCCTAGTTGAGCTTGAATTTAATGCAACAGTATATTAGAAAAAAATTACTGTTTTGTGTTTGGTAGGGAAATGGATAACCTCTATAAGATAAGTATGGAGATGAAGAAAAAAATAAAATCCAATTCTACATTATATTAGAAAGAAATAAATTTGCTGTTTTGCGTTTGGTGGGGAGATGGATAATCTTTATAAATAAGTATGGAGATAAAGAAAAAAATAAAAACCATGAGAGATCAACGGGTCAAATATAGATGACTTGGAGGTTTTCTAGGCTATAGGAAAAGTCTCTTTGTTTTTTGCACAAGTTAATAAAAGTTAAATTGGGCAGGAGGCATAAAATTAGACATCTAATTTAGAAATAATAATTATGGTTTGGTCCACATATAAATTTAAATACATAGTGCAAAATTAGACTCTACTTTGAAATTCTAATTGAACTTTCTCTAAGTTTTTCCTATTAATATATATATTCTTGAAAAAAAAATACTTGTGTAAAATAATTCCTAATTGTTAATATCAAACCCCTAAACTCAACTCTGCCCGATAGAGCAAAGGGGTGGGGGTAAGGGAAGAGAGTTGTGACACACTGACATTAGAGATGAATGGGGAGGTGCCAAGGCAGTAATGAGGCTATAGGTATGCAGAGACTGACATGGATCAAAAATTTGGAGGAAACCTCTCTCTCTCTCTCTCAGCCATATTCCACAAATCACTGCTTAAAATATTACATTATCTTCTTATACCCTCTATACTTATAAAATATTAAAATAATTAGAGATCAATAACTATTATGTCATAAATGTTTATATTTTCAAGAAATTATACACAAAACATAAGTTTTTTTTTTTTTTGATAAGACAAAACATAAGTTTGTGGATCCAATAATAAATAATATATTATTAACATACAAATTTGACATACAAATTATGAACAATGAAAATTTGTAATCAAACAGTCATATGATCAAAATATTAATTCTATAAAAAAAATTTATGAATTTTAGTAATATCACAAAGGTTTATGAGGCGTAATTGATCATAACCCCCCCCCCCCCCCCCCTTTTTAAATAAACCAAACAAAATAATAAAATTGAAATTATCCCAAAACATTTACGAGTAAATAATATTCAACTTTAGTATTTGTGGGATTCAATTGCCTCAAGTGATAAAGTTTTATATTGTTGAATAAGAGATTTGTGATTTGAATTTATCTATACAAAAAATTGATTGGTGTCTTAACTTGATGATAAAAAGAAATTATCATAAATATGATGTTACAAGAGATATTTGCTAAAAAGTAGATGGGTATTGTTTTTATTAAAATAATGATAAGAATATAAAATATTAAAAAAAAATGATGTTGGAATTGGTGGAACTCATTAATAAGTGAGAATTGATAAATTTTATCCAAAAAAAAAAAAAAAAAAAAAAAAAAAAAAAAAAAAAAAAAAAAAAAAAAAAAAAAAAAAAAAAGAAGAAGAAGAAGAAGAAGAAGAAAGTGAGAATTAATAAAGAACGGGAGTGGCAGTTGGTGTGAATTAGAGAGGAGGTTGTCGCTGATTTGACGGTACAATGATACATACATAAACAGTAACTTATTCAGATTTGCTTCCAATCCTTTCCCATATTTTTATTAATGTGAAATTGACCTTTGTCTCTCACGGACACATCACACATGTCGCGTTCCATTTTACCAATTCAGTTGCTTTTATTGCAGCAGCGTCTTCAAATACTGTTTATCTGCATGTGCTATATAATCCCCTTTGCTTTCAATTATCCATTTGAGGTTAACTCTCTTAATTCTTACTTCTTGCAAACTAAACAAACACGAGAAATAAAAATGTAGATTACCCACTTTTGGTTTATTTCGTTTGCATTGTGCCTATTAGTGATTTAAATTTTTTGATTTTTTAATTTTTTATCAACAAGAACAATGTTGGGTTAGTAAATTAATGGAGTTAATTTCAGGTGCGTAAAAAGTGCATTTTTTTAAAAGGTCCAATTAATGTATGCACATACATATAATCAACTATTTTAGGAAATATTTTATAGGAAATTGAAAAAACTGTCAAAAAAGTTGGTCACTTTTATATTTTCTCATAAAAAATTTTCTAAAATAGTTTATTAATGTTTGTCTTAAGGCATACATTAGTAAAACACTTTTTTAAATACAAGTTAACTACAAAAGGGTTACATTACATGTAAGTATCCCTTAAATAGAATTTGAATGGTGCTATGCTATCTTAGCAAATATGAAATAGAACTCTTATTTTTTTTAATAAATGTTTCAGTATACATCGCTACTGATATTTATTGAAAAAAAAAAAAAATTCCTTATTGAGCATGAAAAAACTTTAACCAACAAAAGAACAGAGTTAAAAGGTCCAAATTTGTTCTAATAAGGTATTAGTATTGTTAAAATAATTGGAAATTTCTGAATTTATCTTGTGAAAATTCAAAATGTAATAGAACTATAATTTACATATTTGTTTAAGATAGCTTAAATTCATTTACTTAATTAGTTTAAGAGAAATGTTAATGAATGCCTTAACGGCATTAGTTTAAAAACTATTTGTAGAAGCATTTTATGGGAAAATGATAAAACAATTAATTTTGTTAACAACTTTTTATATTTCTCATGAAAGTGGTGTCGAAATTTTCCTATTATAGTTTGTTAACAATTTCTCTGAAGGCCTTGTTAACATTACACCTTAAAAAACCAATTTTTTTTAATTAAAAAAAATTGTTACATAAAGATTTCAACAATTATACATATTATCATAAATTCTAGTATTTTATGTTGCCAAAATATCTACCATAGGCATAGGATTCTTTTAAAAATTTATATTACCTTGCCCCCACCCACCAGCCACCCCCCCCCCCCCTTTCCTTTTACAAGAATGTTCATGCTGGACTATAGGCAAAGCCAATTCATGGGCTAACATATACTCGAACCACCATGACTCAAGGAGAACCATGAGCCAGCCTAGTTCCTACATGTTTATCTTTTGTGCCATTATGATATATTTGACAATGCAATAAGTTCTGCCTTCTTTCCAAAACCATAATCATGATCATTGAAACTAATGACACTTGTGGTCTTTCACAACAATGAAATTCAAGTTTATCACAGTACAAAACTTTTTAAGTTCAAATCAAATTCATCAAACTCAAGGTAAATGGTTATATATTTTAAATTAATAAGTAGTGTTTGGTTTGTGTTTTCACATTAAGCTTTTAAACAATATTATATGTATTTTCACATATTTTTCTACTAATACTTATTTTTATAAATATTTTCAAATAATTTTTAATTTTTAAACACGTGTACCAAACGGACTTTGAATAACTACATATTTTATGACACTGTATTCTCCAGACAACTCAATTAATAAAGTTTATTACGCTATTTATTACAGTACGACACTTAATCCATGATGTCTCTTTTCCTCGTTAATCCTTTTCCCCTTTTAATCTCCGAAAGAAAAAGTTAAAAAAGAATGAAGTAGTTCAGATTTCGAGGAGTCACCAAATTTTTATGTTCACTCCGAAAAGACGGGACTCATTCAAAAAAACTAAAAAGCAACAAGATCCTCCCCCACTTGTAAGGCTTTATGTTCCATCGCTTAAAATGTGTCATTTGCATATAGTGACTGATGCACACTCACTTTAAATGCAGCCTTACTCATGCATAAGTATTGCTTGAGTTACGAGGTATTGTTCATCTCTTTTTTTGTTGTAGGACCATTCACGAGCAGCGCCAGAGAAATAAATATCACATGGTGCCATAGCAGATGAGAAAATTTCTTTGCAGGAAAATTTAAAAGTTAAAACCATTAAACTTTCTGGAAAAACCAATGGCATTAGCGGACAATTGTCTCGGTGAACTGGATTCTTATTCGTAACAATGTAATTGCAAACAAAAAGTTTGGTCGAATCCAACGACAAATACAAAGTTCCCAACAGGGAAGGAAGCTTGGTTTAAGCTTTAAACATGACAAATTGCTGGACAGTAAAAGCAATAGGAATTAGTATTTCTTCACGATATATCGTAATTATCTATCAGAGAGAGACGTAAGTAATCGTCAAATATTTGCGTATGTCAAAAAACGCTATTTGAATCATACAAAGAATCCCGAAGACCACAACTGCTGCTGCTATGGTTGCCCCTTGATATTGCCTTGAGGCAATAGGCTAGGGTGGTGCCTGAGACTGCTTCATCTGGTAATAATATTGAGAGGTGTTGGTGGCAGCTGTGGCTGGTGAAGTAAGAAAGAGATTGTGGGCTGTTGAATTGGGAGGCTTTGACGGAAGAATGGCAGCGGAGGGAGGGGTAGCCGAAAACGAGAATCCTGATGATGCTGCAGTAGAGAACAGTGGCATTGGGGTAGCACTGACTTGGCCATGCATTTGCCATGCCCAATTGGGGAGTCCATGTGAAGAACCTAACGCAATTCTCTTCTCTGTTGCTCTCTCCTGCCACAATTCAGAAGTTTAGTTGAAATAGATCAAAAGAGGAAGTTTTATGATCAGTCAGGGAATCCAAGTACTGCCCAACCAAGATTTCATCCTTGATTCCTTGTTTGTGTAAACGGAAATAGTTTCCATCTACATGCAAAAGCATTGGACATCCTTTTCTCTCAATAGCTAGATAAAAGAACTTTCAGTGCATGAACTATTCTGCACTCAAATAATTACAAGAAGTGAACTCTACCTTGATAACAACAACTAATCAACTATTACCCCTTTGATTTTCAATTACAAGAAGAGATAATATCATGAGCATATAATAAGGTATATAGGCTAAAATATAAGGACTTTCTCAGTGACTGTTAGAACCATTGCTAAAATAACAAAATTCTTTAAACACAATTTCTTAGTTTTCAAATTTATATAATCTAAAATTCGAATGTAGAACACCAGCTAGTTCACTGTAGTATTTACATCCTTTTAGTTTTGCAGCAAGGATTGGGTTCACTTGGTCACAGAAACATGAATGGTTTAAAGAGCCTGAACCCTCTCTCCCCTCCCAATGTGATCTATTTACAGAGAACACTAATAAATAGAAGCTAGTCTCCAAAGAATATTGCTTGATCGCCCCAAGGTCTCACCCAGGCAACCCTAAATCATAAATTGTACACAACTCCATCAGTGGAATAATCTTTCCCTATTTGGCACTCTCTTCCAACAAATAAATCTTTGATCTGCCCTAGTGACAGAGTCCAACAAATGAGATTGATCTCTATATGTAAAATTCAGGTACTTAGTCTAACGTGTAATTGGTTTCAAATTATGAAGTTAAGAAACAAAATAAAACAATTCACCTCATTGGGAATGAAATTAGGATAGACAGCATTCCACATGGGAGGGCGCTCTGATGCCATTACTAGTCCTTTGAAAGGTGAGTTAGATAATGTTGCATGTGCATGGTTCTCCATCTGCAAAGCAGAGTACAGTGAGCATAAATGATAAATTGTTGGTAGCTTTAAAACTTTAGTGCGGATGCAATGTATGTCATTTAGCATGTGCAGTGAAGATTACAGGCCAGCTATATTTGCTACAGCAAGCTAAGGCCTTAAGTCCTTCAACTAGTATAACCGAATTTAGTATTTGAGCTGACTTGAAATCATTATGTACATCACAAAATTTGGGGTTTCTCACATGTAACAAAAAACAAGCAAATTAAAAAATAAGTCAAGCTCAAAAATTTACCCTAGAACCCCTTCCATTTTGCACGTTGTATGAGTCAGAGTGGAACTGAAGGCATCCTTCATTCTCCTTGGAACCATTACCAAGTGGAGGAGATATCCCCAAATTCAGATCAAGATTGTGGTTGCCACCTGCACCAAGACACATTCACACACGTTTCAACAATCACAAATTTCTTGTTGTTTCACAGACAACAAGGAAGATTAATATACACAAAACAATTATAAGAATAGCCATAGCTATAAAATAATACCTTCATTACTGGCATCAGAGATCATCTCCCCTTCATACGTACTTGGCTCAAAGTTGGTGACCGCCTCCCTTCCATTACATTTGATAGCTGCCTTGTCATAAGCCCTGATTTCCAGAAAATCAAAAGGGAGACGTGTTGGAGTGGAACCTAATGAGCTTTGATAATTCAGGGTAATAAATTCAGTGCAGGTAGAGTGTAATTCATGATCATTAGGACCTTGCAGCTTCTACTTCGCTGTCGAACAGCCCAAGATATATATACCTGCACAGCAAGCATCGTAATCTCCACGATGAAAACACCATCTCCAATCATTTCTTTGAAATAGGCTTCGTCTTAGACTTGTTTTTCCAAACAAGGAAAAAACAAAGGTAGCCCATTTTGAGAATTTTAACTAAAACCAATTCTCAGTTTACACTAACCACTTTGAAACTGCTAATATCTCTACTCCTAAGCACAAAATAATCTACAACTTAAATTCCATAAAATGGTTCCTCACTTTTTCCCAAGGAACTGCCCCATTCGAGCTTCCCATCGGCCACATTTGTGCAGTGTCACTCCCCGATATTTCGAGCTCCCTCTCGAGAACCCAGTGCTCTGCCGACGTAGTATGTGCACAAATTCTTCCTTTGTCAAATTCTTCATCTGCCCGTTAATCAAAAAAACCATACATCAACACTAAAATTACATTCACCATTTCAGACAACAAAAATTGTAGCCGCACATTATCTAACCTGTTTCAGATCATCCTCATAATCACTGAGATTGAAGTTGATATCAGCTTCAACTCCCCTGAACTTGATAGCAGCTCGATCATAGGCTCTGAATTCATGGAACCCAATTTCAACAATTAAATTCAATACACCTTCAAAGATTAAAAAAGTAAATCGAAATCCACATATGATGAATTTTACCTAGCCGCAGCATGAGCAGTGTCAAATCCACCTATTAAAAAAAAAAAATCCAATACCAAAAAAAAAAAAAAAAAAAAAAAAAATCACCAAAATTTCCACAAATAGAAAGTCACAGCAAATACTTCCCTCAATAGTACAACTCAAATCAATCAAAACAAAAACATCAAATCCATACCCAAATACACTTGCTTCCCACAATCCCTACACCAAAAAAAAATCAAAACAAAAGGCAAAATAATCAAATTAGATAGAAATTGAACTAAAATAAATAATTTCCATAAAGAGCAACACATATAGCTTATCAAAGAAGCACAAATTGAAGTAATAAATGGTAATCAAATTCATCTAAATTAAAACGCACGGTTAAATTGAAGTAAAAGTAAATAAACACATCGAAATTAAATGAGAGATTTGATTTGACTAACCAAATATGAGACTCCCATCGACCAGTCCTTCTATAGAAAGTGACACCTCGGTACTGAGAGCTCCGAGACCTTGGTCCTCTCCTACTCTTCTTCACCGGCGGTTGTTGTGGCGGTGGTTGTGGCGGTTGCTGCTGAAGCTGAACCGCTCTTACCTCAGCACCGCTCTGATCGAACGAGAGGTCGATCCAGCTCTTCTTGGAAGAAGAAGAAGAGGACTGACCTTGCCAATTCATCAAATCCCCCCCGTTAGGTCCACCACCAGTACTGACAGGGAAAAGCTCCTTCGTGGTGACGGTGACGGCGTCGTCTTCGGCTACTCCGCCGCCGCCGCCGACTTTGAGTATGTCGAAGTTGAAGGTGTACACGTCACCGGCGGCGCGTGTGGAGCACGACTCGTCGTCGCACGCATCGGCATTGACGATCGAAGAGTTGGAGGTCCCCGATTCGTCCATTTGGTTCGCCGATGAACCTTCTGGAAATTTCTCCAAGAAAGCAGCCGAGTCGTATTCCTGAGTCGACTCGGCCGAGGCCACATTCAGATTAAGATCTAACATCACTCTCTTTTCTTTAATCTTCAAGATTTTAACTCTTAATTTTTTTTCTTCTTTATTAGTAATATATATATTTTTTTCACTACAAGATTTTCAACTACGTACTTATATAGTAATAGCTTTGTAAAAATGGCTTCGCATAGAGCAACGAATCGAACGGCGGAGATCTATTGAATCAGAAACTGAGCAAAGACTCTTTTTCAAGAACACGATCGGACCTCAGAATTCGAAGAAAGTACAGAAAGAGTTCGGAGAGTTAAAAACGACGTCGTTGAGTGGGAAACAGAGAGTGAATTAGAAGCTTCCAAAACCACCGGAGAAAGTTAGTTACCGGCGGAGGAGCTAGCAAAAGAGAACAAGAAGTAGAGAGTAGCTTAGACGGCGTCGTTTGAAGGACGAGCACGTTAAGCTTTTTTTAAGAAGTTGCATTTGCCATTTACTCAGCGACCGGAAGTGAAATCATCGCCGACTATCTGATTCCATGGCAAAGAGAGAGAGAGAGAGAGAGAGAAAGAAAGAAAGAGATGGGACGTGTTAAGGAACATTTCAGACCCATTTTAAGAGGGGATGGAATATATAAACATTTTCTCTCTCATCATTCCCACCGGCTGGGTCGGTCACCGGTTCTTCATTATATTGTCCCCACCTGATTTGTTTTTTTAATATTTAATTTAATGGCTAACCCTGGTCCAGTATATAGCTACCTATTTATTTTCTATTTTTTTAATTTTCTTATTTACTCTCCCCCCCAAAAAAAAAAGACTCTGAAATTGTTTTCTCAACTAATTAACTAACCTGCGTCTTACTTTTGCTTAACTAACCTTCTCTTTTATTTGTATTTTGCCTCCAAACCTTTTTTTTTTTTGGTTGGGAACTCAGGAATATATATATATATATATATATATATATATATATATATATATATGTACATATTCCTTCTAAGAATTAAGAAAGATTGATTGGATTGATGTTCATTTAAATCAAGAAGTGGACCATTTTTGTGAGTTTCGCATAATTCAAGACTTAACGTAAAGAAAGCTTATGTTGTGTATCTAAAAGTTAGACAATTTTTGATATACATCACTGTTAATTTTTTTTAAATCTTCTCTTCTTTTCCCTTGTGTGTGTGTTAAAATACTTAATATTCTCAAAAAAAAAAAAAAAACTCAACATAAAGAACATTTACATATACTTGTGCAAATATTTCTATTTATTTTAGTGTAAGAATCTACTTTTTTTTTTTTTTTTACAAACTTTTCAAAACATCTCACATCAAATTATTATTTTTTATTAAGGGTTTATTTGGGATTCGTTTATTTAGCTGAAACTGAAATTTTTTTACTGAAAGTACTGTAGATAAAAGTAAAAGTTAACTGAAATAATATAGTAAGACCCATGAATAGTAACAAAAAGTGCAGTGGGACTCATGAATAATAGCAAAAAAAAAGTTGAATAATAAAATAAGTTGACAAAATTAATTATGCCAAACAGACACTACATTTTATTAAAATATCAATTTTTCTTTATTTTTTAATTATTTCACTTTTTCATACAAAATAACCACTATTTATTATCTTCATTCATTTTTAGAATACGTAAAAAAAAGAATAAAAGAATAAATGTAAAATAAATAATATCAGTGTAAATTTACACAATTACTGTAACAAACTTATAAATTTATACAATTATATATTCACTAATATGGGTCATTTTTAGACAAAAATATAAAAATTATACACACTTTTTTTAATTATAAACTCATTGATATAAACTTTCTATTTTTGAAAACATTTTCTTGGAAATTGAAAAAACTGCCAATGCTTTTTCAATTCTCGAAATTTTTTTTTTCAAAAATGGTTAATTATTGTATGCCCTTAAGACACAAATTAGCAAAATCCTTATTTATATATACTTGTATAACAAAGTATTTTGACTATTTTCATAATCCACTACTTGTAAAATAAGGGAATCTAATTTGGTCATTGTATTTGCATGTGAACTATTAAACACATAATTGATATGACACGACATTAATTCAGACTTTTTTTGAAATGGAATATGCGGTGGAATTGGAAGCATAACTTTTATACCTGTTTTCAAACATAGACATGTACCTTTTTTTCAACGTACAAAGCAATCATACATTGTATATTGTAAAAGGATGGCGCATATAATATTGATCTAGCATATATATTTGGTTGTGGGATAGCTGTAGCCTGTAGCAGCGTCACGTAGTAAGCAAGTGGTGGTGGGGTTAGGAAAAAAGAAATCTAACACTGATGAGTGAACCCCAACCATTGGATCTTGGAACCAAATGTACTAAATCACAAACCAATATAATATAGCTCCAAATGGGGTACGACTGTGTCCGGTACGACTGTGTCCAGTACTCTATAGGCAGTCGAGCACGAGTTAACCGAAATATCAGGGCCATTGGGTTTTGATTTTTTTTTTGTTTTGCGTTGAACTATTACAGGGAATCAATGTAATAAGGGTAAAATTGTGAATGTGAATACTCATTAATATCGTATCATGAAGCGACGTTCAAAATAGAATCGTCGGCCTCACTTATCATATATGGCAGTCAAACAGCTTTAGGACGTCTACAGCTTTAGAAAGACGGGGTTAACTTGTCATAAATGGAAAGCTGACACCAGGGGCGGAGCCAGGAATTTTTGTTTGGGGGGGCCAAGTTGCAACACTAATATATTTATCAAGACAACCTCATACACACATAAATACACATGCTTTTTTTATTATATACACACACTTTTTTATTTGATAAGTTATATATATACACACACCCAACAAAAAAAGAGCTTAATATTTTCAATCAAAATTATGTTTGATGGCTATCTTTCATAAAATTAATAAAATACATTTTCACAATTTTCATTTTGAAATTCTTAAAAAGTTTCATTTTCTATAAAAATTATCAAATTTTATACTAATGTAAGTAAAATTATTCAATTGAACTAATGTAATTTTCAAAAACAAGAATGATCCAAAACTTGGAGGAACAAATTAGGCTCCAAACATATTTGAAACTATTTTGTTTTGACCCATTATGTGGCAACTAAAGAGACATTTCATGAGTAGTTTTAGTGACAATAATTTTATAATGAGTCAATGACTTGTTAATCGCCACATAACATGTTGAAAAAGATAAATTCAAACATGTTTGGTGCAAAACTTTTTCAAATATTTAACAGATATAAAAGTACATTTTACAATAAAAAATAAAATTGCGAAAAATAAAATTGTCTCTATAACTATTAGACCAATTATTTTTTTTTAAAGTATCATTGGACTAATTCAAATACTTAGGGGGGGCCAACTCTTATTTTTGTAGACTAAATTTTGAAAACATTAAAATAATTATATATATATATATATATTTAAAAAAATTTCAAAATTTTGGAGGGGCCATGGCCCCCCCACCCTTCAACATGGCTCCGCCCATGGCTGACAATACTAAGCTGAAGGGAATAGGCTAAGCTAACAACCCCGACGAGGGAATAGGCGAAGCTGACGACCCCGACGAGGTGGTAGGCGAAGCTGACAACCCCGACGAGGGAGTAGGCGAAGCTGACGACCCTGACATGGCCTTGCTTGGTCTCCACGTTTGCATATATAAAGAAATATCTTGCACCCCACGCTTGGTGTTAATCAAAAAGACTCCTACAAGGAAAGGATTCCGAAAAATACGCTTATGAGGATTCCTATAAGGAAAAGAACTCTACACCAAGGAAGAGAGGTCAACCCTTTACTACTATAAAAAGCCCCAATACCCTCACAAACTAAGGTACGCATAATTGACCTCGCTCTAGCACTTTAGAGTTGTGAGAAGTTTTAACTTGACCTTCGGAGGGTATTTGGCCTGCACCACACTGGTGCTCTCTGCGAGGTCTTCTCTTTTTGTTGTGCAGGTGTTGTTTCGAGTGTGCGAGAACCGTATGGCTCACTGGTGATTTTTTCGGCATCATCAGTTGACGCCGTCTATGGGAACGAAGTGCACTTTAGCTTATCGCTTCCTGGACAAAGAGTTGCATGGTACTTACTCGCTCAATGGCAACTACCAACAACGTTCAGGGAGACGAGCCGCGACCTACTGCCCTGGAGAGGCAGGTCCAAACCCTCATGGTAGCAGTGGAACCTCTCACCAAACAGAATTAGAACCTTGAAGAATAGCTACGGCAGAAGAACGCTGCTATGGATACCCAAGAGGAAAATCAAGAAGGTACCAGTGCCGAGCGAAGAGACCAAGAGGGGCCGGAAAGTAGTAATGCCCAAGCAGACTAGAGCAACAAGATATGAGCCATCCATCTGTCACTGATATGGCTTCACCCCACATTGTCGCGGAGATGCAGGCGATGAATGAACAGATGGACGTCATGATGAACGCCCTCAAAGGACGGGTGTCCAGCGACCTTGATGATCTAGTCCATCGAACCGACTCGCCGTTCACCACATCCGTCAACTCCTTCCCCCTTCTACCAAAGTTCCGTATGCTGCAAGTGGAAAACTACGATGGAAACAAAGACCCTCTAGATCATTTGGAGTCCTTCAAGACCCTGATGCACCTTCAGAGGGTACCCAACGAGATCATGTGCAGAGCTTTCCCAACCACGCTGAAGGGTCCCGCAAGGATATGGTTTAACAGGCTGACGCCTAACTTCATCAGTACTTTCAAGGAGCTAAGCGCCTAGTTTGCTTCGCACTTCATCGGGGGACACAAGTATAAGAAGTCTACAGCATGCTTGATAAGCATCGAGCAGTGGGAAGATGAGACGCTAAGGTCTTACATAGCACGCTTTAACAAAGAGGCACTTTCAATTGATGAAACTGACGACAAGATACTTATAGCCGCTTTCACAAATGGGCTGCAAAAGGTTAAGTTTCTATTTTCACTATACAAGAATGACCCGAAGACTATGTCGGACGTGCTTTATAGGGCAACCAAGTACATGAATGCTGAAGACACGCTTCTGACTCGAGAGAAGAGAGAAAGGCATGAGGATACGCGATAAGACAGAGGGCGGAAAATGGCAAGAACTGGAGACGCTGGATGGAAAGAAGCTACACCACCCATAGAACACCAAGCACCTACAGAAGTATTACTAGTAAAAAGGATGGCATGAAGAGCAGCACCCTTTTATTTCTAGTTTACCTTAGTGAATTTTAGCTATACTCCTCAGTTTTTCTATTTACTTTAGTTTTGGCTACAATAACTCTTTTAAAGCCCAAAGGGCAGGTCTTCGTTTTCTTTTTAAGAACTATTTTTTCTATGAATACATGGTTTATTATAATAAGAGGAATTTATTCAGACATGGCCAAAGTTGCATACGGGTGGACGGTCACTACGCTAAGTTACCTACGGGTAGACGCGTGGCCAAAGTCGCCTATGGGTGGACGGTCACTACGCTAAGTCACCTACGGGTAGACGCGTGGCCAAAGTTGCCTACGAGTGAATGGTCACTACGTTAAGTCACCTACGGGTAGACGCATGACCGAAGTCAACTATGGGTGGATGATCACCATACTAAGTCGCCTACAAGTAGACGACAAAAAAGGTGATGAGGCACCTAAATTTAGTCACCTCAATTAGTCCACGACCCCAAGTGGACGACTCACAAGGTGACGAGGTACCAACACTTAGTCACCTTAACAAGTCTACAAAGTGGAGGAATCCAAGTCTACAAAGTAGACGACCCTAATATGCAATCCATTAAGTGGACAACCTCATCTCAAGAGGATGAAATGTTATCAAGTCCATAAAATGGACAAGCTTATTAAGTCCACAAGATGGATGATTTCATCCCAGGAGGATGAAAAAATTATGAAGTCCATAAAATGGACACAAAGTGGACAACCATGTGTTATTAAGTCCACAAGTTGGACGACCTTACTAAGTCCACAAGGTGGACAACTCTATTAAATCCACAAAGTGGACGACATTGGTAGGTCCAAAGTGGACGACCTCATCCTAAAAGAATGAAAAATTATTAAGTCCACAAAGTGGACGAGTTTATCATTAAGTCTACAGATTGGACGAGTTAGTTAGTAATACCCACGAAATGGACGATTGCGCCAAGTCCCCAAAGCGGACGAGCCCATAAAGCTGACGAGTTCGTCCACTAGAGGATATGACTAATATTACAAGACGACGATTTTAACATAAAAGATAATGAGATGAACAAGTCTACTGAAGAGACGAGTTGGAATTGTCCAAATGAAAAGGACTTAAACTCCATAAACCTGTCAGTTTAAGCTGACGAGATCATGGAGTGGGGGCAGCTGATAAAGGTAAAATTGTGAATGTGAATACTCATGAATATCGTATCATGAAGCGATGTTCAAAATAGACTCGTCGGCCTCACTTGTCATAAATGGCAGTCAAACAGCTTTAGGACATCTACAGCTTTAGGAAGACGGGGTTAACTTGTCATGAATGGAAAGCTGACACTACTAAGCTGAAGGAAATAGGCTAAGCAAACGACCCTGACGAGGGAGTAGGCAAAGCTGATGACCCCGACGAGGGAGTAGGCGAAGCTGACGACCCCGACGAGGTAGTAGGCGAAGCTGACGACCCCGACGAGGGAGCAGGTGAAGCTGACGACCCCGACGAAGGAGTAGTAGTAGGCGAAGCTGACGACCCCGACGAGGTTGTAGGCGAAACTGACGACCCCGACGAAGGAGTAGGCGAAGATGACGACCCTGACGTGGTCTTACTTGGTCTCCACGTTTGCATATATAAAGAAATATCTTGCGCCCCACGCTTGGTGTTAATCAAAAAGACTCTTACAAGGAAAGGATTCCGAAAAATACACTCATGAGGATTCCTATAAGGAAAAGAACTCTACACCAAGGAAGAGAGGTCAACCATTTATTATTATAAAAAGCCCCAATACCCTCACAAACTAAGGTACGCATAATTGACCCCGCTCTAGCACTTTAGAATTGTGAGAAGTTCTAACTTGACCTTCGGAGGGTATTTGGTCGGCACCACACTGGTGCTCTTTGCGAGGTCTTCTCTTTTTGTTGTGCAGGTGTTGTTTCGAGTGTGCGAGAACCGTGTGGCTCACTAGTGATTTTTTCAGCATCATCACGATGTATCATGACTTTCGTTAAAGGTGTATTTTTACACTCGTTAAGGATGCTTTATACTTGCATTGAAAAAAGAATATAACTTAATGAAAATATAGGTTTTAAGTTAAGAGTGGCTCTTTTACCCAAAAAAAAAAAGAAGAGTTAATAGTGGCTTAATTGCATCATAAAATGAATTCCAATGCCTTCATTTAAGAGCATTAGCATCTAGGGATGCAAAACACAAAAAAAAAAAAAAAAAAAAATTTATTTTACATCTTTAAACATTACTTTATCTATTTTATCAATCCATTTTACAACTCACCTTAAATTCCAGTTTTTATTTTTATATACAACCCAATAAAATAATATAAACTACTTAATAAAATAATAAACAGTATTATTCTCTTCACTTTTTCGGTATAAGTAAAATTTCTCTTCTATTGTAGCATAAGAATCTTCTTTTTTTACTTTACACAGTCACTTTCACAAAACACCAACATCAGATTATCTATTATACACATTTTTTTAATTTAAATAATCATTTTTATTCATTTATTATTATTATTATTATTATTATTATTATTATTTTAACCTTTATTTCTTCTCACACGTTATCTCTCATTTCTCGTCTCTCGTCTCTCAGCTCTCGTCTCTTCTGACCACCACAAAACTTCCGTGGCTAGACCTTCATGGCCATGGCCGAAGTTCACATGACCACCACAAAGGCGAACCTCCATGGCTGGACCTCCATTTCCTTCATTTATTGTTGTCGTTGCTTCTTCTTTTGTTGTTGTTGCCCCTGCTTATTCTTCTGTTGTTGTTGTCATTGTTTTTTTTTTTCTTTTTCTGCTATTGCTATAGCCGCTGCTTCTTCTTCTTCTTCTTCTTTGATGATTCACATAGATTTGTATATGAGTTTGAAGATATGGTTTTGTAAATGGGTTTGATATTTAGATTTAAGAAAACCATATGGGTTTGATGAGTTAAGATCTAGATCTAGGATTTGATTGGATTTGATAATTTGTATGGAGGAGATAGAGATAGAGATGGAAGAGAGTCAGGTGGAGAAGAGAGAGAATTGATGGAGAAGAGAGAAAATGTGACTTGAGAAGTGAGAGGAAAAAGTATTAAAAGTATAAAATACAAAGCTACAGTAACCATGCATATATGCACAGTATGCACGGTTACTTGCTTGCTCACTTCCAAGTGCAGGAGATCGTAACAATATAATTCTCAGAGTACCGAGGTCGAACCATAAGGAGTAGGATAGATTCAAAGACAATATAATTAAACAAAAATTTGGGTAAAGAATAAAAATACTTTTGCTTGGTGATTGTTAACAAGAATAATAATAAAAACTAATTTAAATCAATAATGTAAATACTAGGGCATCGGGGTGTTTCTCTATATCGATATGAAATTCTTTGTGATCTAAGAAATTATATATTTCATAATTGATTGTTCTTATACAATTAAAAATTTATGATTCGATTGAACTGAGATAATTCAAGAACGCATGATAACCTCAATTAATAATGCAGTTAGAAAAGTTTTCAGAAAAATCCATTCACTTTAAAACCTGATTTCTATTTGAAACTATTAGAAATTTATCTAAACAATAAGAAAAACATGATTGAACTTATTGAAAGCATGAAAGAACTAATACATCAAAAGAAATCTAATTGAACAATCAAATATGTTGTTGATAAAATCCTAGAAAGAATCACATTGAATATTCATACCATATAGAAGAAACATAACCCCTAGCCTTAGCAAAGAGTTTAGGTTGCCATTAGAGAAAGGAAAATAAAATGTTTTCTCTCCAAAATTCGTTCTACACAGCCTCCCTTCAAAACCCTATTGTCAAAAGTGTCCAAAGAAAATAAAACTTTTTTTATTTTAATTTCCGTCCAGGTTTACAGCAGTAACTTGTGAGTTAATTTCAGCCTTCAAAAATTGAGAATTTCGAAAAACTAAAAACTGGAAAGTTGTAGATATTTAAGTCATGGTTCGAACCCATCCAGTCTTGTGTCAATTGGATTTTTGAGGAGAGAGATACGCCCAAAATACTGATCAGTGCTCAAATCAGATTTTTCCTTTCCAGATTCTGCCTCTTTGATTCCTTTCCTTATTTGAAGCTTCCAATCATGGTTGACGATCCAAGCACTCCAGCTGCACCTCCTTAGACATTTAAGCATGGTCCCTTAGCTCCACTTTAATTCTAGTTTGGCCTCCATTCTCTCACAAATTCTTGTAAACTCATCTTTCTCACATGATTTCCTGAAAGTAGAAAATTACACACAATGAATAGCATCTTATTCAAGAAATTATGTAAAGATAAATAATAGGGACTAATGCAAATCATGGCTTAATTATACAAATTAAGCATAGTAATAAGGAGATAACACGCACATAAATATATAACAAGTACACATTTTAAGGCGTTATCATTACTGTAGCAAGTTTGTATATTTACAAACCTTTACAAGCTTTGATGTGTGTCAATTTCACGCTATATTGTGAAAATTTTTGCAAATTTTTACACTTTTTGTATTTTACATCCGCTAGTGCAATTGCTCTTAGAGCATTAGCATTGGAGGGTGTAAAAACCCCCCAGTTGCTATTTTACCCACTAAAACCTTAAAAACCCCCCCACATCCGAGTATGTAAACCCTTCTTCTTCTTCTTCTTCTTCTTTTTTTTTTTTTTTTTTTTGCATCCTAGCTACAGTGAGGTTGCATATACGCAACCTCACTATTCATGAGGATGTAAAGATTATATAATTTTTTAATCTCTTCTCTCTTTTCCTCTCACTTTAGACTCTGACCTCTCTCTCTTCTTTTTCTTTTCTTTTCTTTTTTATATTATTTAATGGTGTACTTTATATTATTTTAATGAGTTGTATATAAAAATAGAAATTGAGATGTTAGGTGAGTTGTAAAATGAGATGGTAAAATAGATAAAGTAGGTTTTGAAGTTGTAAAATAGAACTTTTTTGGCATTACAGATACTAATGCTCTTACTATTTAGAGATTGCAAATTTTTTTAAGTTTACAAACCCGGATGGAGTGGGTTTTGGGTGGCTTAGGTTGTAAAATAGCAATTGAGGGGTGTTTACACCCTCTAATGCTAGTGCTCTAATGGATTCCAAACCCACAACTTCCAACTTTCAACTTTCCCACCTTTTTTTCCTAGAGAAAAATCATGAACACATAATGGTTTGTGTAGTTGTGCTGATTATTTTTGCTTACAAATATGTTTATGGTCCAATTTGGTCAATTTCTTCATTTTTTTTCTCAAGAAAATTGATTGGTCAAAACTATGGGTGTGTGAGTTAGGATTTTTCAATAGTTAAGAAATTTTGTTTTGGATGGTGAATTTCATTCTCAAAGTTAAAAAAATGGACACTTGACACAAAATTAGATTACAATTAGAAGCTAATTTAATTCTAATTTTTTTATATGAGAAGAGAGCGCGCGGGGGAGGGGGGGGGGGGGGGGGTTGTGGTTTAAAATATCTGGGTACTATTGGAAAATCAATGTCAAACTAGGTTTGGATGAGAGGCTTGTTTTGAGGTTTTTTTTTTATTAAAATTTTTTATACTCAATTGTGAAATCACAAACTATATTGAATTTAGTGTATGCATTAAATAGTTCAGGACTTCTATACCTCACTTAAAAAGTTAAAATTTGGAAAAAAGTCAACAAATTTGTTGTGGCACAAAATTGCAAGTAAAGGAAGTTCTATATTGTGTGCTTTGATAGTTAGATTGTTTATAATTTGTTTGTCCAAAAATTTGTGGTAGTGTGCATAACTCGCACACAATTAGAATGCATAATTCATTATTTTAGTAGAATTTAACATTTAATTGATTTTTTTTGGGGGGGGGGGGGGCGGGGTGGGTGCAGCCGTGCAGGTATGATTCAGTACATGATTAATAGCTGAAATTTTTATTAGAGACATACCTGCCTAGCATATGAATGCTTTTAAGGTTTAGGAATTTATTTTTAAAAAGTATATTAGGAAATTTTGTTAATAAAGTATGAATTTACTTTCAAATATTGGAATTATCTACATTCAAATTATATGAAAATCGAAAACTATACGAGATAGTGATTTATCAAACCGGGAGAAAGATATAATTCAACATGTAGAGAATCCATTGTAGTCAAAGCACATAATTATTTGCGTTGGGCATTCTTTTTTTTTTTTTTTTTTTCCAGCTTATTTATATAAATTCAATTTTTTGTCTCAATTTTTATTACATTCACCAATTATAACAAACTACAGTATATATATATATATGATAAGTTAGGATCTTCTCAAAGAAAAAAAGAAAAGCAAAAAAAGTTAGGAGTAAGGACAAAAATGACTCATCACATAGCATGACATATGAAACATTAAACCGATGTCACGACCACGGATCATATATATAAAATACTACTATAAAAGCATCAGTACTATATGTACTACTACTACTCAATGTACTATTTATAATAAATTAATAATATATTCGTTGAGTTAAAAAAAATTAATAAAGTAGCAGGTTGAGTGAGTAGTAGCCGTACACGTCGTTAGCTGTCCGAACTCCTGACAGCTGTTATGCACTCCCTGGCCGAACTGCCCTGCTCACTCAACACTTAACCGATAAAAAGTTACCATTTTATTACCATTATTTTACTAAGCAGATTGTGATGAATTTTACATGTTACTCCTACATACGTAAATTTTGTTTCCCACTCATATTTTGCCAAAAGTTGTACTTTATCACGTGGTTCTAGAATTTTTACAATAGCATGCTTAATAACATCAAAAACGAAAATTTTAGTATCACACAAAAAAATGCATAATTGTTGTCACAGTTATTTACGTAATAGACTGTGAATAGTAGAGAAAAAATGATAATTCGTGTAAAAATAACAAATAGACAATCACAATTTATCATGTAAAATAATTACGATAAAAATTGTAATTTTTAATGTGTATTCATAATTACTCTAAATCTAAAATTCTAGAAACATTTTAAAAACCACAAATTTTTTTTTTTGGGTTACAATTGCCTATGCAGCAAAGCAAATTGTGAGTGATGCAAAAAATAATGATATGAAAAGGGAGGGAGTACGTCAGATTATTATTCTTCACTTTTATATTTTTATTGAAAAAAATTAATTTTTGGGAAGAATAAGAAAAGGAAACGGACATAGGAACGAAACGAAACGGAATCTGTAAATACCGGAAATACCCAAAAGTGTCCTGTGCCGTCCATCCAGTTTTCCAACATGTATATCACGTGCCCTTCTTCCTATCCCACCTCACCTAGTTGTAACTTGAATATTTGTCACTTGTTAGTTACATCTCTCTCTCTCTCTCTCTCTCTCTCTCTCTCTCTCACTCGCTCTACAGGTCGTTGCGGGTTGTCACGTTTCGTTTGGTTACGGTTCTCTCTTTTAATAACTCTATCACGAAATTACCCTCGTTCAGTCAAACTGAATTTTACTGTACCTAAATGATAACATTTCTGTGTGTGTACAGCTTTTTGCACACCTTTGCCTGCAAAATTGGAGCACAAGAAACATATGCTTCAAATTTGTCCTTATTTGAGATATTTCCTTCTCTCTTTTTTGGGTACTATGACAGTTTTACAGTTTGTTTTTAATTTTATTATTATTATTATTATTATTATTATTTGTGGTTAAAAGACGATTTCATTAAAAGTTAAAGAGCAACATTCAGCTCAGGGCAGAGCCTGTTTGAATACACGCCAGAGAGATCAAACTCCAAAATATTCCTAATGTCCACAGGCGGACAATCAAAAGAAATAAAATTAGCTTTTTGTTCAGTACTCATCCGAGCAAGCACATAGGCACAATGATTTGCTTGGCGCTAGCAATGCTTAAATTGAACCTGCAGAACCTGGACACCAGTTGCTTGCGGACTACGTTATTCTCATCATTCGCATTATGAAAGATATCGACAATTGCTTTAGCATCAAGTTTAACAACAAGGGAGAAGATATTTAAATTGTAGCGTAAAATAAGCCTGTCCTTCAGACCTCATAACTCAGCCACAAAACTACTTGTAATCCCGATACTCCTTGAAAACCTAGCAATCCAGTTTCCAAGCTCATCCCGGACAACACCCCCACAACCTGCTAAACCCGAATTACCAAAGGAAGCCCCATCCATATTCAGTTTTGCCCATCCTCGTGGTGGTTTCTCTCACAAAAACAGGTCCTTTTTGGGCGCATCCTGAAAGTTCACTTGGTGTATAAAACACTAGTGAATGTTTAGACCCTCAATTTCAAAACAACTAACACAAGCTTATACTCAAACAATATATGTACGGAATGATAAGTACAAGCAATAGTCAAATAAACAAAATACTCTAAACCATAATTAATCACAACACAACAGCAATTAAAAGGCAAGAGTAAGGGTTAGAGAGATGCAAACACAAAGCTAACACTGGCACGTGTCATCGAAGAGGAAATCGAAGAACTCGGTGAAAAATCTCTTCGCCGCCCTCCAAGCGGTAAAATGATCCACTAAAGAATAAAGTTGGGATACACGAATAGCAATAGACCCTCCAAGCCTAATCTACCCAATGCACCTAAGCCCTCCAAGCTTCTTGCTCCAACAAGGTTAAGCCTAACCGTGTCTTCTTTAGCTTTCTAGATCCCACAATAAGCCCATTGCATCAACCAAATAAATTGGTCATCTCTGAACTGCTTCCCAAGCACCAAATTACCTCCTCATTGATATGGTTATGGTGAGATAAGAATTTGGCTAATGAACCTCTCAAGGGTATGTCAATGGAGAAGGTGAGAGTAGAGAAATTTGGAGAATCAAATGTCTAAGATTGTGGATGAGTCAATCTTGTTTTTCTCTCTCAAAATTCTCTCTGGAAGCTTTCTACATTTCGTGGGTATAAGGGTATTTATAGTAGGGTACGCGAGGAATGTGAAAAGACATTTTTCTGCAAAACAGGGTGTTCTGGTGATTCACTCGCTACTGGGATGAGTAGCGAGTTTGAGTCGCGAAATAACTGCCAAGCCAGATTGTCCTTTTTTGTCCTGTAGTGCTCTAGCTGTCGTGACCCTTCAACTTCCTACATGCTTCACACGTGTGGCATTTTGGCGAGTCGCCAGTCGCGAGTCACTCGTGAGATCTAGTCGTAAAAACCTCTTTGAATGCTCACAAACTTGAATTCTTCAATCTCTCTCACACACAATCCTTACATGATTCCTACCTAAATACAGGGTATCTAATTGCTGAAATATAAGCAAATTTGACACAGAATAAAGCCAACACATGGTTGAATAAATTCAACCTTACACATCCAATCCATTGCTACTTGGTTTGAGGAATTACTATGAGTTTGCTTGGAAACAGCTTATTTTGCTATTTTTTTTTTTTAACTGAAAATATTTTAGATAAAGCTAAAAATTAGCTGAAATAGTACAATGAGATCTGTGAATAGTACCAAAAAATGCAATGTAGCAAAAATAAGCTAAACAAACGCAACCTATATGATATTGTTTGTTCGCATTTGATTATAAGCTAGTGTTTTTTTTTTTTTTTTTAATGTATTGTTTGTAGGTTTCACATAATTTTTTTGTCTCAATTTTAATTCAAATAATTTAAGTTTCAGCTTTTTGAAAATAAGTTAACTTTTTGTCTCACAAATGCAAATAAGCTACCGAAAATAAACAATTCTCAAACAGATACTTAGATAAAAGTTTATACTTAATTTTTTTTAATCTCAAACCAAGGTTTGAAGTCACATTTTAAGTTGCACTTATGCCTACTTAGGGTTAATTGTAATATAAGAATTGAGATTATATTGTAGATGCAACTGTCAATGGTTTCTTCTATGGACATAGGCCATTAGACCAAACCATATAATCATTTCATATAATTTAACATGAAGTATACTTGACCTATGTGATTTTTACTTATTTTATTTTATTTCACTATTGTCATAATATTCATACCTGAACCACTGTTTTAAAAACTGAATCGAATCAATTGGTTCAACCGAAAATTGATATGGTTAAAACCAGTCAAGAACCGATCAAAACTGAGAATCGGTCTCTTTTTCAATTCTTCGATCATTTTGATTTTTTAGGTTCTAAAAGTTTAGAACAATTGGCAAATCGTGAACACAAGCTTGTCTAGATATAGATCCTAGAGTCTATAGGTATTATTAGACAATGCTCAAAGTGATTCAAGTCAAGATTCAAGAATATACAAGTTGCAGAAAGAAGATTTCAGAAACTGCCTAGTTCGACCAATCGAGAAACAGGTTCGACCAATCGAGAAACCGGCTCGACCGATCGAAACACGTATCTGCAGAATTCTATTTCAGCCCAAACTCTACTTAAACGTATTGGGTTTCAAGTAAAACACTACTAGTATATAAAGGAAACCCTAAACACGTTTTTATAAGGCTTTTCAGAGAGAGAAGAGTGTGCCTCTTTTGTAAATCTAGGGTTTTGTACCCAAAAGCTCTCTTATGTCTTCTACTAGTGTTATTCATTGAAAAATCTCAAGTTCCGGTGTTGTAGAAGTTGCTACCTTCTTTAGTCATCAAAGGTGCTGATGATCTAAACCTTCAAGGGTGGTCTCGGAGTCACAAACAGGAGGGTTTGTGTATTTTATCACAAGTGTGGGTGCTTGTGTTGCAAAGGCCTAAAAGAGAAGGAGTCCGTGGATTCGGAACTTGCACGTGGTCGTGTCAGTAAGTCCTACATGTGGTAGTAATAGGATGTTAATGGTCTAAGTCTTATCGTAAACTTCGATTCTCTATAGTGGATTTGTTTTTTACCATGATGATAGCTAGGTTAAATCCTCCTCAGGTTTTTTACCAGTTTGGTTTTCCTAGGTCATCATATCGTTGTGTTATTTACTTTTCCGCTGCTTTGCATGATATGATATATGTTTATTTGACCTAGATCTGAATAATAAACCTAAGTATCCACTTGGTTAATTAATTAGGTTAAACAATCTAGTTTACAAGGATCTAAAACCTAACAAGTGGTATCAGAGCAGGTTAGCTCTTGATTTAGGTTATTATACCTAGAGTTAATCCTTGATCCCTGTTATCATGGATAAGTTTAAGTGTCTTACTGTTTTTTATTGTGATGTTTTGAATAAAAATGACACTATTGTTTCAGTTGGTCTTTTTGAGGCTTGTGAAAGAAATTTGCAGGATTTCAGTCTTTCTCAAAAGATTGGTGTAATCTCTCAAATACACTCTGCTTCACATGAATTTTCACCTACAAAGCCGAAGACTCATGCTATATGGGTAAGAAAAGATTCTCTAAGGTGAGTGTTACTGACTTGTCCCTGATTTAATTCTTTCAATTATTTGTGGACATGTTTTGTTTCTCTTTTTGGTTTTTTTTTAGGTTGTTTTTTATTAAAAAAAAAAAATCCAAAAACATTGAAAATTTTCAAAAAGACAAAAATATTTTATTTTGTGTCTAGTTTTATTTTTCTTGAGGATTACATGAATTATAATATCTCTCTCTTGATTTAGAACATGTTTGACATTGTGGAGAAACATGAATAGTATGTATTATAGAAATGCTAAGCTATTTCTGATTTTGTGTAAGCATGTACTAGTTTGTACATGTACTCAAGGGTTAATTAAGAAATTGACATTTCTTGTTTGTGTACCCTCTATAACTTAGTTAAGTACTGTCATGCATTACATTTGCATTTTTAATCATTTAGCATAATGTGTGCATTTTAGTTTTTATTCATAAAATTTTTTGAAACCATTTTTTTTTTTTTTTTGTATTACACATCATGAATATGTAATTGAGGTTGGCCTATTATGTTTGCATAACATGCCTGTGTACCTTGTTTAGCTTAGATAAGCTTATTTTTCTCCACTTTGCTAGTTTTAGCTATGTAATGCATGTTTGTGTGAGTGTTTATAGTTTTTGATCACATGCTCTTGATTTTGAAGTCACATGCTTTTGATTGTAAGGACTAAAAAATTCTAAGAGAAAGGCATAAATAACCATCTCACCACTGTTTACTAGTCAATCATAAACACCTTTGTACATATCTTAAGATTGTGTGCTCGAGAAAGTGTAGCACATGCACCAAAAGAAAATAAGGTGTAGCCTTAAAATAAAAAGAAAAAGAAAAGAAAAATTATAAAATAAGGCAAAAAAAAAAAAACATGATTGCTAGCTTGTTTTCTAGGAAATGTGGGAGTTATATGATGTAACTCTTTAGGTGACAGTCACTTTCAAATTTATGTGATGAATAATGTAGAAATTGTGATTGATTACTATTTACATATCACCTCACATGTATCTCATGCTTTTACTAGTTGCACACACTTCATAAGTTATTTTTTGCTAAGCTTTGTACAAGGAATTGTGTGTGAATCTAGTTTGGCCATCCAAGATTATGTTATCTATAGTGTTTGATGCAAAATATGTTTAAGGGTTAGCAAAAATTGTGTTTTTGAAAGTTTTGGGTTGAAAACAAATGTTTTTGAAAAAATTTTAAACTCATACTGATGCATTTCATTCATAAAATCAATTAGTTTAAGTGTTTTCTGCATAAAACTTCTGCTGTTTTTCAAAAAATCCAGTTTTCCAGAATTTCGATTGATCGAGTGTGATTTTCGATTAATCGAAAATTTCCAGATTTTTCAAGTCTAGCTTCTGCCTGACTCTATTGGTATTTGATCGATGCTCAACCGATCAAAATTGAAAAATTTTCAGTTTTTAGATTTTTGACCAAATTTTTTTTCATACATCATTTATGTTTAGGATTCACATGCATTGCATTGTTTTCTATATCCATTTTGCAGTTTTGTAATCATATTGCTCATTGTTTTCACACATAACATGCATACACTTTGCTGAATTGGGTACTCAACTTGATCTAAAAATTGATTGATTAATTTTTGAGTTCTTTGTACATTTTAGTATATACTATTTTTTCTTGATGTGTGAAATGCTGAAAATTGAAATTTTTTTTTTGGAGATATGATTGACAATAATGTGCAAATATTTTCTCTACTCATGCAGTTGTTTATGGGTCACATAGTGCCAAGTTTGCTTTTATTGAAAGAGAGAATATTTTTCTTCAAGTGAATTCTCAACTTAGTTTTTAAGTTTGGTTTATGTTTCTTTTAGTTTATCCCCACCTCCTAAAATTTCCCCAAAACATGTTTTATTTTTCCTATTTTTATAGGGGGAGAAAAGTTTTTTTTTAAACCTTTGTGTTCTTAGAGGGAGTTGTTGCTCTTCATAAGAGGAGTTGCCTCTATTCTCAATATAACTGGATTCATTTGTTTCCTTAATTCTCTATTTTCTCTTGACTTTTGTTGCGTATGTTTTCTATTTACTCTTTGTTTGAGTTGTCTTTGTCAATATGTGACAAAAAGGGGGAGAAATAGATGAAATCTGGGAATCCTGTTTAAAAATGTGGGAATCCTGTTTAAAAAGATTTCTAAAATGTTTTGTTTAGGGGGAGTTAAATTTTTTTTTGAAAGGGGGAGACAAGAAAAGTTTTTGATGTATCTAACTTAAAGGAGAGTTAGAATTTACTTTTGTTTTTATATTATGTTTCATATTATTGTTTATATGTCTTTCTTTCCACACATGTGGTGATGTGTTCTTTTGATCGTTTTTAGGAAAGACAAGTACATTCTGATCAAGACCTTCTACCTCTTATTGCAACTTCTAGGTTAGGAGTCTTAGATTAGGATTTGTGATGTAATTGAACATTTTATTGTATTGGGTAGTTCTTGTATTTGAGCATTTCATTTTGTATGTAAGTTTTGTCACGAATTGCCAAAGGGGGAGATTGTTAGGTTCTAAAAGTTTAGAACAATTGGCAAATTGTGAACACAAACTTGTCTAGATATAGATCCTAGAGTCTATAGGTATTATTAGACAATACTTAAGGTGATTCCAGTCAAGATTCAAAAACATACAAGTTGCAGAAAGAAGATTTCAGAAACTGCCTGGTTCGACCGATCGAAATACGTATTTGTAGAATTCTATTTCTGCCCAAACTCAACTTAAACGTATTGGGTTTCAAGTAAAACACTACTAGTATATAAAAGAAACTCTAAGCATGTTTTTATAAGGCTTTTCAAAGAGAGAAAAGTGTGCCTCTTTTCTAGATCTAGGGTTTTGTACCCAAAAGCTCTCTTATGTCTTCTACCGGTGTTATTCCTTGAAGAATCTCAAGATTTGGTGTTGTAGAAGTTGCTGTCTTCTCTAGTCATTAAAAGTGCTGATGATCTAAACCTTCAAGGGTGGTCTTGGAGTCACAAACAGGAGGGTTTGTGTTTGTTTTTTATCACATGTGTGGGTGCTTGTGTTGCAAAGGCCTAATAGAGAAGGAGTCAGTAGATTCGGAATTTGCACGTGGTCGGGTTAGTAAGTTCTACATGTGGTAGCAATAGGATGTTAGTGGTCTAAGTCCTATTGTAAACTTCGATTCTTTATAGTGGATTTGCTTTTTACCTTGAGGATAGCTAGATTAAATCCTCCCTAGGTTTTTTACCGATTTGGTTTTCTTGGGTCATCATATCGTTGTATTATTTACTTTTCTGCTACTTTGCATGATATGATTTATGTTTGTTTGACCTAGATCTGAATAATAAATCTAAGTATCCACTTGGTTAATTAATTAGATTAAACAAACAAGTTTACAGGGATCTAAAACCTAACACGATTTTTAAAACCATGACTTCAACATCCTTTTTAGGGTTTTGAGTAATAAGATCAGATCTTTTGAGCAATCGAAAATAAAAGCTGTAGGGTCACAATTTGGAGCCCAAGCCCAACAGGTATGGGGTCTTGGTCCAATGAGCCCAGAAACAATGAATTTGTAGAGAGTGGACTATAGAACTATGTCTTAGCGAAGTGGACAATAGATAATATTGGGCTAAATGACAATAGGACACAAACGAAGCCCGCTAATATCCATATATTCTCAGTCCGAGGAGATGAGATGAGCATATGCTGGTCAACACTCGAAGAATACTGATGTTTTGGCTGTTTCTCTGTTCCACCTCCTTTTCTTCCGTCCTCTTCCTCGTGGGGACACCCTTTCTTATATAGTCTTCTTGGGGCCATCGTGGCCTTACACTTGTCGATCACCTGGACCCCCACTTAAGTGCTTGTCCCATCGGACATCCCTTTCCTGCCTTCTGTGAGTGGCGGTAGCCAAGGCAGCACTGTTCACAAGTCCTCTCCACATTAATGCGGCCAGAAAAGTAGCTGCAACGCATTTAATGTGGCAGTTACAGCCTCTCTTTGGACATCTCACGTTTCCTTCTTTGCTATGGGCCTGTGGGACTTGTCCTTGTTACTAGGGTCTGTTGGGGTGGGTCTTTTAGTAGGCAGAGTGCATGCTTGAGCCATATTCGTCACGTCCGAGGAGACATTCCTCCTTGGACCGCCCTTTGAATGTCTTCAGGCCCACGAGAATTGGGCTGGGAGCCCTTTTGGCACCCACATCTTCTCCTTGGACGTGGTTGATCTTCCGTATGGGGCCCAAGGCCCATTGTATGATTTTGGGCCTTTTCCCCTACAATAGCCCCTTAAAATCCTGGTTTTTCCCTCTTATCCGAGGAGAAAAGGTGGGATTTTGACCTTTATTGGATAAATTATCCTAATTTCTTGAGTCACGCGTGTGGGAGTATAGTCTCACGTGCCTCATTGTTGTTGCTGGCGTTTAGTAGCCCACGAGGCGCCATTAATTGCACTGGGCGGCTTTATGTTCCCTCGCATCCAACGGTGGGGCGCTTAATCAACGGTAGATGTTCATCCAATTCTTCGGGTGGGAGTAATCCTGTTTATTTTCTTTCCTTGCTATATAAGGCTTCGGAGGGAGATTACTTTCCCTTTTTTAGAAAAGACACTCAAGTGTTCCAGAACACTTCAGCACTCCCTCTCGCCAAACACTCAAAAGTTCATAGCCATTTCTGTAAGGATACCTGGCGGATCCCTTGAAAGCTCGTGAGATTTAGGACTCGCGCTTCCCGTAAGTGTTCATTTCCCCGTATTCCCTAACTCTCTTCCTTTGTTGTTCTCCTCGGCCTCCTTTCATTAGCAAACCTTTTCCTGTGCTATCTAGGGTTAATAGGATGGGTAGGTTTCAGAGTCTAGTAGATTCTCCGGTCGGCATGGAAGGTTTTAGGGCCAAATATCGCATCCCACAAGGAGTGGGTCTAGAATATTGCTCCACGGACCAAATCCTAACCAAGAGAGAAACGGGGCAGGTCGTCATTCCTATGATCGCTTTCATAGAAGGAGGAATGACGATTCCCATGGGGAGGATAACTAGGGATTACTTGCGCGGCCATAGGTTAACCCCCCACCAGTGCGCCACTAACATGTTCCGGATCTTAGGGTGCGTAGACGCTCTAAACGAATAGATGAACCTCGGCCTCTTATGGCATGATGTAGTTCACTTGTACGAGTACCATTGCCTTAATGAGTCGTATTACCTGAAATCCAGGTCCGACGAGGTGAGGCTGATATCTTGCCTTCCCAAGTCCAACAAAGGCTTGAAAGACGATAATTTGATTGTCTCCGGAGCATGGCATGACGGTCTTCGCTGCCCAGTTAGGGCGTGGGCACCAGGTGGGGCATTCTAGGATCAAGTCCCCCGGCGGGGATCTTAGTTTCGAGTTTTCTTTTATTGGTTTTGGTCTTGGTTTTGATTATTTGCCTTCTCGGACTGACGTAACCCCCCCTTTGGATATTTTGCAAACAAAGCACATACTACTCCGAGGGTCAGTCTAGTCAACGTCCAAGCCCTCAACTACCTCCTAAGGTCCGTGATCTTTGTGAGCGAGGACGGGCAATTGCGTGCCGCCCACCTCATCTTGGATTATGAGCCTCTCTCTCGTGCCTTCATGGACGTGGGTCAGGCGATAAGGGCTGGGAGTCCTCGATTAGCCCGTATTGATGTTTCTAAGCTGGGTTTCCTTGCTCGGAGAGACCTACCGCCAGTCCAACCGCCCACCCAATGCGTACTCAAAGAGGTAGTCGTTCCAAGGGAGGGAATTGACTCCTCGTACTCGTCCTTCGAAGCTGAAATCTATCATTTTCGCTTCAACGAGGAGGGCGAGGTATCAACAAGGCCCGTAGAGCTTTCAGATTTCGGCTTAGATCTTGATCGCTTCTCGGCGGCTCACTTCCCTGGACTGGTGGTCGCTCGGATTGACACGAGCCAGGACATTGAAGAGGAAGGCATGGACTTAAAGCCGAGATCCGGTCTAAAGGGGCTTATGTCTAATAGGAGCAAGGGGCAATCCTCCAAGGATGCCCCTAAAGAGCAGGTTCCAGCCAAACTGCCTCCCCCTCCACCTCCTTCCACTGACGCCGCTCTACAACCCATTCCTAACTTGAGGCGGAAAAGGCCAGTCGAAGAACTGGAGGAGGGTGAGGTTGATCCCCAAAAGGCCAAACAACAGAAGAAGGGCAAGGAGCCAAAAGACAAAAGGATGAAGTCCATTGATAGTTGAGGGGAGGCTGCCCTTAGGAGGGAGCAGCGCACCTTGTCTCCCCGTCTAGAGTTGGACGGTGCTCCCATCTCGTGGGACGCAACCCTTTGGGAGTCTCAACGGGGGCAGGCGTCTTGTCTCGCCGAGGCCCTACAGCAGCCCCTCTTTTTGCCTTGTGACATGGACGAGCTCCGAGCCACTAAGCAGCCAGACCTCTTCATGTCATTGAAGAGAGACCTTGCTATGCTAAAACGGATACTCTCTCCTTTGTTCAGGTTCCTTATTCCGTGCTCGTCCACCTGTCATTTTCGTTTTAATGATTCTTCCATCATTCCTATGCAGGTCACTCAACAAGTCTTCATGGCTGAGGAGTGGGCGAAGAATTCCCATGCGGAGATGAATGCTGAGGTTCTGTCCCGCCTCGTCGCGGAGATGGCTGCGGGTGTCCTTAAGCTGGAAAAGGACCGCCTAAACGAGAAGATCGAAGAAGCGATTAAGGCCCGTGACAGTGCTGAGGCGGGCCTTGAGAACACAATAAGGCAGGCCGAGGACATGCGCAAACAGCTCCACTTAGCATAAATAAATCTTGCGACCGAGAAGCAATTGGTTTCGGACCTCAAAGCACAGCTGCTACAGGCGAAGGAGGCGTCTCGTTCGGCCAAGGAGGCGGCTGAGGCTGCAGTGGCAGCCTCCTATGAGCACGGGGTGACGGATACTAAAGCCAGGCTGACCGAGGAGGTGGCTATGGTTTGTAGGGACTACATCATTGAGTCTTGGGGAGTAGCCATGGACTGGGCGGCAGTCCCTGCGGACTCCGACCTTAGGAGGATCGAGAATATCTTCTTCCCTGAGGATGTTCGGGAGACTCCAGGTTCAGATCCTCCTGAGGAGCCCCCTTCCACCCCGACCACTGCTCCCAATTCCATCATACCTGAAGGGAAGGGGGGGACGAGGAGGCACAACCACCAGCCAAAGACAAGTCACCTGACGATGCCCTCATTATAAGAGACGTTATTGCGCAAGCCAAGGATGCTGGACCAAAACCTGAAGTAGGATATGATCGTCCCGAGGCCGAGGGTCTTGCGAAGGGCTCAACCTAAGATAAAGTATAGGGCATTAGTGTAGGGTTTCTCTTGCAGTTGTTTTGTTCTGCTTTCCATTTCCTAGGCTTTTGTTAATGTTTGTAAGATGACTCATTTTGGAGCTTAATGAATGATATGATTTCTTCCATGAACTTTATTTTTACTGCTTTAACTTTTACTTTGATTGTGAATGAATTTCGGCTGGGTTACTAGATTTCCGAGGATAATCCATTATTCGCAGTTTAAGTAACACGGCTAAGTATGAATAAGAGAGTAAGACCCTTCCCCCATGACTTTGCACCCTTTAGAGCGACCAATTTTCCCCAAGGCTATTGTCCTAGGAACCACGCAGGTCCTGGGTTCTGTTTAAAACTTGGATAAAATGTGTAATGGTTAATTTCTCCTTAAGCCTGTGGTCCGAGGAGCCATGCAGGACCTGAGTTTTGTTTAACATTTAGATAAAATGCGTAGTGGTTAATTTCCACTAAGCCTGTGGTCCGAGGAGCCATGTAGGGCCTGGGTTCTGTTTAACACTTAGATAAAATGCGTAGTGGTTAATTTCCACCAAGCCTGTGGTCCGAGGAGCCATGCAGGACCTGGGTTCTGTTTAACACTTGGATAAAATGTGTACTGGTTAATTTCCCCTCATGCCTGTGGTCCGAGGAGCCATGCAGGGCCTGGGTTCTGTTTAACACTTAGATAAAATGGGTAATGGTTAATTTCCACCAAGCCTGTGGTCCGAGGAGCCATGCAGGACCTGGGTTCTGTTTAACACTTAGATAAAATGCATGGTGGTTAATTTCCCCCAAGCCTGTGGTCCGAGGAGCCATGCAGGACCTGGGTTCTGTTTAACACTTAGATAAAATGGGTAATGGTTAACTTTCCCCAAGCCTGTGCTCCGAGGAGCCATGCAGGACCTGGGTTCTGTTTAACACTTAGATAAAATGCGTGGTGGTTAATTTCCCCCAAGCCTGTGATTCGAGGAGCCATGCAGGACCTGGATTCTGTCTAACACTTAGATAAAATGGGTAATGGTTAACTTTCCCCAAGCCTGTGGTCCAAGGAGCCATGCAGGACCTGGGTTCTGTTTAACACTTAGATAAATTGCGTGGTGGTTAATTTCCCCCAAGCCTGTGGTCTGAGGAGTCATGCAGGACCTGAGTTCTGTTTAACACTTAGATAAAATGGGTAATGGCTAATTTCCCCCAAGCTTGTGGTCTGAGGAGCCATACAGGACATGGGTTCTGTTTAACACTTAGATAAAATGGGTAATGGTTAATTTCCCCTAAGCCTGTGGTCCGAGGAGCCACACAGGACCTGGGTTCTGTTTAACACTTAGATAAAATGCGTAGTGGTTAATTTCCCCCAAGCCTGTAGTCCGAGGAGCCATGCAGGACCTGGGTTCTGTTTAACACTTGGATAAAATGCGTAGTGGTTAATTTCCCCCAAGCCTGTGGTCCGAGGAGCCACGCAGGACCTGGGTTCTGTTTAACACTTAAATTTTCTTGAAGTAACTAGTTTCCCTATAGGCTTGAGTCCGAGGACCATGCAAGACCTTGGTTCTTTCTAGTACTTAAATGGTTGTCACAATACAAGACGTAAAACCATAATAGACTTATAACTTGAATTAGAGAAATGCTTTTATTAATAATAATACCTTCTAAGGTTATTTACATTCCACGGGCGAGGTACAGCTTTTCCATCTAAGTCTTCCAAGTAGTATGCACCTATTCCTGCTACTGAAATAATCCGGTACGGTCCTTCCCAATTGGGTCCCAACTTTCCTCAAGATGGGTTCTTGGAAGCACCCACGACTTTCCTCAACACTAAGTCTCTTGGTGCTAGCGGTCTCAGCTTCACATTGACATCATACCCCTGCTTGAGCCTCTGGTGGTAATAGGCCAACTGGATCACTGCCTTTTCTCTGCGTTCGTCGATCAAATCCAGGCTCTTCCCCAGCAGCTCATCATTACTGCTTGGAGTGAAGGAGCTCGTCCTCAATGTTAGGAAGTTTGACTCTAGAGGGATAACGGCCTCTGCCCCATAGGTCATGGCAAAAGGTGTCTCCCTTGTTGACTGCCGTGGTGCAGTTTGGTAAGTCCATAGGACGTGTGGCAGCTCTTCAACCCATCTTCCCTTGGTGTCATCCAGTCTCTTCTTGAGCTCATTGACTATGACCTTGTTGACAACCTCGGCCTGTCCATTTCCCTGGGGGTAAGCCGGTGTGGAGTACCTATTCACAATTCCCAACTCGCTACAGTACCTTCTGAAAGCCTTGCTACCGAACTGAAGACCGTTGTTCGAGATCAGGGTGTGAGGGACTCCGAACCTGGTGACGATGTTTCTCCAGACAAACTTCTTGGCATCCACGTCTCTGATATTTTCCAGTGGTTTGGCTTCGACCCATTTAGTGAAGTAATCAGTACCGACGAGCAGATATCTCTTGTTCCCCGCTGCTTTAGGAAACGGGCCTACGATATCCAAGCCCCACTGAGCAAACGGCCAAGGGCTGGACAGTGGGTTGAGGATCCCGCCCGGTTGATGTATACTTGAGGCAAACCTCTGGCACTAGTCGCACTTCTTTACGTATTCGTGTGCCTCCTTCTGCATGTTTGGCCACCAGTAACCTTGGGTTATGGCTCTATGGGACAAGGACCTGCCTCCTGTATGACTCTCGCAAATTCCCTCATGCAATTCCTCCAGGATAAGTTCCGTGGCGTCAGGGTGCACACAGAGCAAGTATGGTCCTAAAAATGAGCGTTTATAAAGTTTCAAGTCCTCGGATAGCCAGAACAGATGAGCTTTTCTTCTAATCTTGTCGGCCTTGCTCTTTTCATCAAGTAAGGTGTCCTTTTTTAGGAACAGTATCAAGGGGTCCATCCAGCTCGGCTCCAGTCTGACGCTGTGGACATGGATCACTCCCGTCATCATCATAGAGGGCCTGTGTAAATCTTCCACCAGTATGACCCGAGGTAAACATTGAGCTGAGGAGGTGGCCAGAGTGGCCAGAGAATCGGCGTGGGTGTTTCCACTTCTGGATACGTGCAGTAGGCTAAAAGAATCGAAATGTGACCGCAGGCGTGTAGCTTGATTTAAATACCCTTGCATTCTTTTATCTCTTGCCTCTAATTCCCCATTCATTTGACCCACAATAAGCCTTGAGTCCGAGAACATGTTTACGGATTTCCCGCCCAATTTCTCGACCATGGACATTCCTTCCAGTAAGGCTTCATACTCCGCTTCATTATTCGTGGCCGAGAAGCCTAGTCTTAGTGATTTTTCAATGGTAATCCCTTCGGGGGAGACTAGGACTAGTCCCACCCTGGAACCCCTTCGATTTGCGGCACCGTCGACATATACTTTCCAGCATCCGGGCCCTTGCAGAGAGATTGCACCAACCAATTTTTCATCCATGCTTTGCATTTCCTCCCCTTCTTCTAGTAAGGGTTCTGCAAATTCGGCCACCAGATCCGCGAGGATTTGGCCTTTCACGGCGGTGCGAGGCATATACTTGATGTCAAAAGCGCCCAGAATTGTGCCCCACTTAGCAATTCTTCCTGTGTAATCAGCTCTCCGGAGTATGGACCTGAGCGGGAGTTGGGTCAGGACAATAACCGTGTGTGCTTGAAAATAATGGGGGAGCTTTCGTGTAGCCTGAACAACTGTCAAGATGGCCTTTTCTAATGGAAGGTAGTGGACCTCAGCCTCGTGCAGGGACTTACTCACATAATAGACCAGTCGTTGCACGCCGTTGTCCACTCGTATCAGTACTAAGCTTACTGTATGACGGGCCACAGCAATGTAAGCGAACAAAACTTCATCGACTTCGGGGCTAGACATGATTGATGGCCGAGACAGATACTCTTTGAGCTGTTGGAAGGCTAAGGCGCATTCTTCAGTCCACTCGAACCCTTTCCATTTATTTAGCAGGAGGAAGAAAGGTCTGCACCTATCCGCCGAACGAGAAATAAAACGGTTCAAAGCGACAATCATGCCGGTAAGCTTTTGGACTTCCTTGGGATTCTGAGGAGGCTGCATGCTGTGTATGGCTCTGATTTGATCGAGGCTGACTTTGATACCTCTGTGGGTGACCACATAGCCCAAGAAATTTCCTGATCCCACTCCGAATGAACACTTAGACGCGTTAAGACGTAGCCTATGTCTTCTTAGGATTTCAAAGATATCGCCGAGGTCTCTCACATGCTCGGACGCCAATCTGCTTTTAACCACCATGTCATCTATGTAGACTTCGATGTTCTTGCCCATTTGCAACTCAAAAATCCTAGTCATCATCCTCTGGTAGGTGGAACCAGCGTTCTTCAAGCCAAAAGACATCACTTTATAGTGGTAGTTTCCGACGGGGGTGACAAAAGCTATCTTTTCTTGGTCGCCTGCTGCCAGGGGTATTTGATGGTACCCTTGGAAGGCATCTAGGAAGCTCATTCGAGGATGCCTGGCGGTTGCGTCTACCAATCGATCTATCCGAGGCATAGGGAATGGGTCTTTTGGACAGGCCTTATTTAGGTCCGTGAAGTCTACACAGATTCGCCATTTTCCGCTCTTCTTCTTTACCACTACAGTGTTGGTCAGCCACTCGGGGTAGAAAACTTCTTTGATAGCCCCCGCTTTCTTAAGCTCATCACCTCCTTTTTGACTGCGTTTGCATGTTCTTTTGACAAACGTCGGGTAGGTTGCTTCTTGGGCGTGGTGGATGGATTAACATTAAGGTGGTGGCATATAAAGTCCGGATCGACCCCCGGGGCCTCGTAAGCGTCCCATGCGAATACATCCATGTTTTTTCTAAGAAAATCAATTAGCAGTTCTTTCTCTTGGGGGGGTAGTTTCGAGACGACTTGAAAGAACCTTTCTGGGTCAAGGCCCACAGGAACTTTCTCCAAATCTTCGCAGTTTGCCTCCTCGGTTGACCCCTGACCAGTCATGGTCGGGGTCGTTAATTGCTATAAACCGTTCTCGGCAGAGGTTGAGGGAGCGTCGCTCGGCAGCCGTGAGATGGCAGACACTATGCATTGTTGAGCCATGGCCTGATCTACTATAATTTCTTTAACCTGACCCTCTGATGGATACTTTACCTTCTGGTGCAGGGTAGAGGAGACAGCCCCCAGGGCATGGAGCCAAGGCCGAGCTACGAGGGTTGTGTAGGGAGAGTATGCGTCCACTACTATGAAGTTCACCTCCACTACGTCCGAGTCTGTTTGTATGGGCAGTCTAATCTAGCCTTTTGGAGTAACGGTTTTCCCATCGAAGCTTACCAAGGGAGAATCGTATGCCGTCAAGTCTTCGGGTCTCAGATTCAGCCCCTTGTATAGGTCGGGGTACATTATTTCTACGGCGCTTCCCTGATCGACTACCACTCTCTTCACGTCGTATCCCCCGATCCTGAGTGTGACGACTAGAGCATCATCGTGGGGTTGGATAGTTCCGACCTTATCCTCATCCGACAAGCCCAGCATGGGCGAGGCCATTCTTTTAGCCTTCTTAGACTCCCGGTCGTCAATCTTAGCAGGAAATCGGGCCATTGACATTATCCTGGTCGGATGAGAATCGGTTCTCCCTGGAGCGGTGAGAATGACATTTATCGTGCCAATGGGCGGTCTCAAGGTGCTTTGCCTTGCCTTAACGTTCTTCTGTTCTTGTCGGCTACTGGAATGATGCAGGAGATGACTTAGCTTTCCTTCTCGAGCCAGCTGGTCCAAGTGGTTTTTCAGGTTTCTGCAGTTATCGATGGTATGCCCCGGTTCTTGGTGGTACTCACATTACAGGTTTTGGTTGCGTTTTGTGGGATCACCTGCCATCCTATTTGGCCATTTGAAAAATGGTTCGTTCTTGATTTTCTCCAAAACCTGACGTAATGGATCGCGGAACACAGCATGGACTACTTGCGCATTGGCCGGTCCAGGTTGCTCCGTATAATCTCTTCTCGGCCGGTTGTTGTTGCTGAATCGGTCCGACTTGAAGTCCCTCCTCTCCTGAGGGACGACTTTCTCCTTACCCTTACCCACCTGCTGGTCTGCTTTGACTCTCTTATACTTGTCGATTCGGTCCATGAGCTGGCGCAGACCAGTGACCGGTTTCCCCGTCAAGGATTTCCTTAAACCGTGCTCGGTCGACAGGCCTCTCTTGAAGGTACTGATGGCAACGTCATCATAATTGCCCTCTATCTCATTATACATTTCCCAGTACCTATCCGAGTAGGCCTTTAGGGTCTCCCCCTCTCGCATGGATAAGGACAGGAGAGAATCCAAAAGTCGAGGGACCCTACTGCTCGTGATGACGCGGGAGTCGAAGGCCTGAGTTAGTTGCTTAAAGGAATTTATGGAGTTCGGTTTGAGGCCGTCAAACCATCTCATCGCCATGGGTCCCAAACTGGATGGGAATACTTTGCACATCAAAGCCTTGTCTTTGGAATGGATGGCCATCCTCTGGTTGAACTGACTTACGTGCTTTACGGGGTCCGTTCGGCAGTTATATATGGTGAAAGTAGGTTGGTGGAACCGCCGAGGAAGTTCAGCCCTTTCTATTTTGCGTGTGAAGGGTGACTGGGAGATTCGGTCCAGGGCTTTGCTCATAGCGTCGTTCACTAGGCCCTGGTAGGACAGACTTTTGTGACTACGTTTGTGAGGTTGCTCTTCCTCATAGGAGAAGGTTTCACTTGGTGGGGTTCTCGACCTTCGCCTATATTCGTTGTCCTTTTCATCGCTGGTGTCCGGGCTGGAGGAGGGACGCCTTCGCTGTGCTCGACGCAACTTCCTCTTCAGGTCGTCGATTTCTTGCTATAGAGCCCTGTTATCGTCCTGCTTTTGGGATACATGACTTTTCCCCTTTGAACGGCTTGCTCGTATGGGAGGTCTGTACACTACCCTCTCGTCGCTTATCTTGGTCTCTTTCCCGTTCGAGGTTAAGGAAGTTGTCTTGGCGTTGGGAGTCTGGAAGCTCCGTTCGGTGCGGGCCTGATCCACCATACTTAACCGTTGCACTTGCTGAGACACAAGTTCTTCCCACAGACGGCGCCAATTATAGGGTCACAATTTGGAGCCCAAGCCCAACAGGTATGGGGTCTTGGTCCAATGAGCCCAGAAACAATGAATTTGTAGAGAGTGGACTATAGAACTAGGTTTTAGCGAAGTGGACAGTGGATAATATTGGGCTAAATGACAATAGGACACAAACGAAGCCCGCTAATATCCATATATTCTCAGTCCGAGGAGATGAGATGAGCATATGCTGGTCAACACTCGAAGAATACTGATGTTTTGGCTGTTTCTCTATTCCACCTCCTTTTCTTCCGTCCTCTTCCTCATGGGGACACCCTTTCTTATATAGTCTTCTTGGGGCCATCGTAGCCTTACACTTGTTGATCACCTAGACCCCCACTTGAGTGCTTGTCCCATCGGACACCCCTTTCCTGCCTTCTGTGAGTGGCGGTAGCCAAGGCAGCACTGTTCACAAGTCCTCTCCACATTAATGCGGCCAAAAAAGTAGCTGTAACGCATTTAATGTGGCAGTTACAGCCTTTCCTTGGACATCTCACGTTTCCTTCTTTGCTATGGGCCTGTGGGACTTGTCCTTGTTACTAGGGTCTGTTGGGGTGGGTCTTTTAGTAGGCAGAGTGCATGCTTGAGCCATATTCGTCACGTCCGAGGAGACATTCCTCCTTGGACCGCCCTTTGAATGTCTTCAGGCCCACGAGAATTGGGCTGGGAGCCCTTTTGGCACCCACATCTTCTCCTCGGACGTGGTTGATCTTCCCGTATGGGGCCCAAGGCCTATTGTATGATTTTGGGCCTTTTCCCCTACAAAAGCCATGTATAAGGAAGAAATGTTGTGCACTATAATTGTAAAAAGAAATCGAAGCAAATGTAAAGCTTTCTAAAACTTTCATGTATGTTATCGTACTTTCAACATATGTCTGATTTTAATTACATGTAATAAATACATATTATTTCCTAAGATTATGAACCAAGCATGATAATGATTATTATTAGAAATCTCAATCTACCACAAATGAACATATATATCAAGTTTCAATTTGTGAATATCTCTTTCCACCGCCCCCCATACCATATTGCAATCCTATTACAATTTACATTTACAAAATATTTTTATATCTTTGTTTAATATCTATTTATTTGATTAATTATCTATATTAATTAATTTTTTTCATTAATTTCTCTTTTAAAAATATCTTCAATTTGACCTCTTCTCCCTTATTTGAATCTCTCCCTTTTCAATTTTTCTCCAACAAAACTAAAAATAATAAATAAATAAAATAAAAGAAGGCAATAAAATGTGCAATTCATAAGAATAATGAGACCTACGAAACTTAAATGTTAATCCAGTTGTAAATCACATTTAAATTTCAACATTTTTCAATAAAATTAATAGTTTGAATAGCTCACATCATCTCTCTAAAGAAAAGTGACCTGTTACTAACAAAGCATAGATATAAAGGAAGTCAAATTGTACTGGTATTGGATGTACATGCGGTATATACAGTACCAGTCAAAAGACCAATGCCGATACTCCTGTAAAATATATACCGATCAAAATGTTGTGTTAATGTTGTACCAACCTGTACCGGAGACTTTTCAAGTGTTTTGGCTGGAATTAATGTTTCAAACGATATAATAAAAAAAAAAATTGAAACAAAAAAATTGTTTTATAAAATGTTTTCTAAGCTAATACATTGGCTTAATGTATTTAGACTAATATTTGAGCTTATAAAATATATGGATTTTAAATAAAATTTTTGTAAAGATACAAAAATAATTAAATACATTCAATATATATATATATATATATATAGGCATATAGCAATAGCTCCGAAATAAGTCAAATGACATTTCATATCAACCAGTGCTGAAATATTTTGTTTCCATGGCCAAACCAAAATTACCTACATACGAAATTGACCCCATTTATAAATATTTTAAAATAAAAACTGTGTGGCACTAAAGCCAATATAAAGGAGAAAAATTCATACCCAATTGATTTTTAGGACTTGTTTTGATGCAAATTATTATTATTATTATTTATTTATGAAAAAATATGTGTAGGGGTGACTTGAGTTAGTATTTTTTATCTAAGTGTGACTATGACACTCTATCCGTTGGACCCAGACCTGCAGGAACAAGAAATTTAGATGACCCATAGCCGTGCATCCAGCCCCATCAAGGACGCTAGTGAGCATCAGCAGAGAGCTTAAAGTTTTTTCTCAAATACTTGTAATTGCAGGTTTTGAATTTGGGATCTTTACCTCCCAAACCAAACCCGTAGAAGTGAGCCCATGATTGAAGTATGGGGTTTTCATGCAGCATCTTGTTTGATTACTTTTTTGTTTATTTATTAAAATTTGATTAAAGAGTAATTATATATATATATATATTTTTTTTTTTTAAAAAGTGAAACTCGAAAAACCATACAGAGAAAATAAAACAAAAGATAATAATTGAAATAAAATTGTCGTGGAAATACATGTAAATTAAAAAAAAGATAATAATTGAAATAAAATTGTTGTGGAAATATGTGTGAATTAAAAAGTATTATAAAAATACATGTTGTAATGTTTAAACATTAAAAACTGTTGTTTAAACAATATTACCAAACACATCCATAATTATTCTGGAATGGTTGGATTCCTCGTTATTTATTTTTTAATAGCAATTGGATTCCTCGTTAAGCACGAGCATGATGGAAGTCGCAAGTAGTTAAATTAATAGTAGTTTCTTAGGATGAGGAATTCAAATTGCCACGTTGCTTGGGAAACGAATCAACCTTTTTCAAAGATAAGGAGTCTTCTGTGTGTTATAATCTTTATGGTTCAACCAAAAACCAAACAATAATTCACTTTTATAGACGCAAACTTTGACTAACAAGGGGGATTTTTCTTTCTTTCTTTGAACTTTGACGTATATATATATATATATATATATATATATATATATACACATTCCAAGAGAAGAGAACACCTTGTCCATCTAGTTTTATAGGAAACATCTAGTCTAAAAAGTTTCAAAAATGTCTATTGGGTTTGAGTCAATTTACTATGTAGTTGGCTGGCTGCCATAATAAATGTGAATCATCACATTCTTGCTTTGCCCTTTTGCCTTTAGCAAGATTCAAAGTTATTTGACTTATTTGTTATTTCTTTCAAGTTCTCTCCCTCTCGTGAAAAACGAGGCCTTCTAAATGCTCTTTCGAATGATTACATGTCTTATATTATATATGGCCATGTAAGTTTACACGAAGATAGATTTTCTTGGTCCAATCTAAAGATTACAGTCTCCTTTCCCATGTTGTCTAATTTTTCTCACTGTGATGTGTTGCTCGTGGATATATTCATCATATTTTGAGACTTTTTACCAGTGTTTTGAACACGTGCAGTTTAAAATTTTCTTACCAAAAAAAAAATCACTCTCATCTTGTATATATGTTTTTTCATAGAAATATATTTCATGCTCATCCAACAAATATAAACACTTTTTTAGACTATTAATCAAGTCTATTTTAAACTTGTGCAAGTTGAATATTTATTTTGAGAATTGCTCGTTAAACTTTAAGTTTAGAGTCAGATTAGGTTTATGCAACATATAAGCACAACACGTGTCAAAATAAATCACGTGTTGGATCTCTGTTCTATGTAATGCAATCAAACATTACAAGGAAATTTTGCCTGTTATAATAAATGACAATAATCGATTATATATGGTTCACTTTGCTTGAATCTATTGGAATCAAAAGGGAAATGATTCAAGCTTTGCTTCACTCTAAGTATCTAACACTTTAAAGTCATACTCAAGTGTTCTCTAAGTTTCCCTTAGAGAAAAAAGAGTCATGTCAAATGCGGGTCGAATGATTACTATGTCTTATAAGGCCCAGCAAAGTTTACACGTACACAAACTTTTAGCCCTAGTAAGTAATAATGCTTGTGGATTAATCATATTTGGATTATACTTTTTAGAAGTGTTTTAAACACATGTAGTTTAAAATGTCCATACGAAGATATCACTTTCATTTTGTATAATTTTCTAATAAAATTGTATCACTTGCTGGTTCATCACACACACACATTTTCAGACTATTTCAAGCATGTACAGTTTAAAATTATTTGTTTGAGAAATGTCTGTCTAAACTTTATTATTGAATTGTAAAGCTATCATCATAAATGTTTAGCTTCAAAGATACAAGAATGAGGATAATCAATTTTAGTTTACATTGCTTGAATCACTTGGATTCAAGCATTGCTTCATTCTAACACTTGAGAACCTTAGTGAAGTGTTTTCAAGTTTTCCCTCATGAAATAAGAGTCGCGTTAATTAAATGTGCACTGAATAATTACAATGTCTTAACTCTTAAGGCCAAGAAAGAGCGCACACACACACACACAAATATTTAGCCCTCATCTCTAAGTGATCTGAATAATTTTAGAGTTAGTAACTTATCTCAATAATAATCTATCTTGACAATTCACGATTAAGTGACAAAGCAAATTAAAGACACAAGCTGAAAAAACTCCATATATATATATATATATATAAATATATATATATATATCATGAGTAATACTTAGGTATAATCATTGTCATAAATATTTTACATTAATTTATGAAGCTAACTAAGCATTAATCAACTATCATGTTACATAGAATATAAGTATAATCATTGTCATAAATATTTCATTTAAAAAATTATAAAAACCTAAGCCTCATTTTTGATTAGCTAGTCACAAGGAACATTAAATAATTTATGATAACATCTAAATCCCAAATGTCAAATTATTAACTATTAATTTAAAAGAGATTTAAAATTTTTAAGCTTAAAAAATAGATATAGATGTTAAAAGAAAAACTTTTGGTTATACAAGACCAACACAAAATATAAAATATTTAAGGAGGCCAAAGATAAATATATTCTAATTTTTTTTTTCCTAATTTAAGAACACATGAGGGAGGGACCATGGGAATTGCCTATTTCAAATTGGTTTTGAATACGTATGTTTTAATAAATTTCATCTTATATAATTTTCCATTGAAATGTGTTGTTTGTTGCTAATTCATCATATATAGATCTGTAGGGTCACGTTTTGCAGCCCAAGCCCAGGATGTATGGGATCTTGGACCAGTGAGCCCGGTACAATAAATTTGTAGAGAGTGGGCCAAAGAGCTAGGCCTTGGTGAAGGGATAACGGTTAGTATGGTGTTCATGGCAGCCAAATATAGGTGAACTGTATTTATCAAAGAGGGTTTTTTTTGTCCTCGGCACGGCCTAAGGAGCTCATGTTCTTATCCCCCCTGAGTGGTAGTGATTCCCCCCATTTTATACTAACTTCCACCCTCTCCCCAACGTCCACGTGTAGATTTAGGTTCATAGTGTTGATACTTGTCCCATTAGCCCCTCTCCAAAGTCGTTGGGGGTGGTTGTAAAGGCTGAAAAGCATGAATCTGTAGGTACAGAGCACTTAATGCCATGATGACAACTTTCCCTTAGATATTTCCATTTCTCGCGTTGTCCTTTTCTGTCTCAGTACTTACCATGTTCCATGGAATGACACGAAGTGTCACTCTCAGAGGCAGACTGTTCCCTGTGTCCTCGGCTATAATTGGCCGAGGAGGGGTTCCTCTTATGGCCGAGGAGGGGTTCTTCCCATGGATTGGACCCTTGGCCCAACGTATATGCTGGTATGGGCTCCCTGGTCTGTTACCCCCACAATAGCCCCTCGGGATTCTTCTTTTCTTCCCCATGGGAGGAAAGGAGGATCTTGACGTGATGATAGTTCTTTCGCGCCCATTTTACACTACGTCTGATTGTAAGATGTCCTTTTAGTTTATCTAAGTCGCGCTCTTGCCGTTTCGGTACACGAGGCGCGCTTTTATTATGGCCTTTTACGAAGTGACGCCAGTCCAACGGTTGAAGACTGCTTTGGAAATTGAGTGAGATTTATCTCGCTTGTAATTCTTTCTTTGAGATTCGGGCGAATTAATTGCCACTGGGTTTGCCTCCTATATAAGACACATGGGTGAGGGTCGTTTTTCCTCATTTACAAATCTTTGAGTTCTGCGGGAGTTTCAAGCTCTTAACTCTTCAGATGCTCCTCAGGGCCCCACCAAAGTGGTGTTTGAGGTTTAGGGAATGAAGTGGCCAAGGGTAAAGGTGAGGGTGAGAGAACTAATCCCTCTTTAGAAGCTAAGGACGTTGCCAAGATTCAGAATGGCACGGTTAAGGCAAGGGAAGCAGAGGCCAAAGACACTTTCTCCTTTCAACCGCGCGAGAAAGAAGTCTCTCTTCCTTCAGCCAAAACCCGAAGCAGGTGTAGATCGCATCAGATTTTTGGTGCAACAAAATTTGGGTTTCTCCCGATGCCGTGTGTCACGTGCGCGCAAATGTGGAGATAGGCCAAGGCTGATCAAGAGAACCAACAAGAACATGGATAGGCAGGTGTTCTGTCTCCTAGCTTTGATAGCAGAACATCTGGCAGCTAGGAGAAGAGGGGTCCATCAGACGCTCCCGCTTCTTCTTCTTTCTGGTAGGCCTGTAGTGTTTCTTTGCCTTTGGCTTTGAGTCGGGTTTCACCATTGTTTTCACAGTGAATCGGGCTTCTCCTTTCTCATTGCCGGTACCATCCAGGCTGGCCCGATTGCTGCTTTATAGTTAGCTTTTGAAACAGGCTTGCCTAAGCCCTTTTGTACATGATGTACTTTTCTTTATTTAATAAAAAGATAACTGCATTTTACTTTACAAACTTTTCCTTTTCTGCAATAATGGCTTCATGAATGGGTGTGTTGGCATTTTTCTTTCAAATAGTACTTTAGAATTGATGCCGTTGATGATAATGAAAAGTTGTTACAAATTGTTAACCTTCTCACATCATCTGGTCCGAGGACCGAGGCATGATTGAGTTCAGTTTAAACAATTTAGAAAGTTGCCAATGCATGTTGATCTCCACAAAGCAGAAGATCCGAAGACCCGACATAGCTAAGGTTCTGTTTAACCGCTTCAACAGATTGTAGTGCGTGTTAATTTCCCCAAAACAGAAGGTCCGAGGACCCGACATAGCTAAGGTTCTGTTTAACCGCTTCAATAGATTGTAGTGCGTGTTAATTTCCCCAAAGCAGGAGGTCCGAGAACCCGACATAGCTAAGGTTCTGTTTAACCGCTTCAAAAGATTGTAGTGCGTGTTAATTTCCCCAAAGCAGGAGGTCCGAGGACCTGACATAGCTAAGGTTCTGTTTAACCGCTTCAAAAGATTGTAGTGCGCGTTAATTTCCCCAAAGCAGGAGGTCCGAGGACCCGACATAGCTAAGGTTCTATTTAATCGCTTCAAGAGATTGTAGTGCGTGTTAATTTCCCCAAAGCAGGAGGTCCGAGGACCCGACATAGCTAAGGTTCTGTTTAACCGCTTCAACAGATTGTAGTGCGTGTTCATTTCCCCAAAGCAGGAGGTCCGAGGACCCGACATAGCTAAGGTTCTGTTTAACCGCTTCAAAAGATTGTAATGCGTGTTAATTTCCCCAAAGCAGGAGGTCCGAGGACCCGACATAGCTAAGGTTCTGTTTAATCGCTTCAACAGATTGTAGTGCGTGTTAATTTCCCCAAAGCAGGAGGTCCGAGAACCCGACATAGCTAAGGTTCTGTTTAACTGCTTCAAAAGATTGTAGTGCGTGTTAATTTCCCCAAAGCAGGAGGTCCGAGGACCTGACATAGCTAAGGTTCTGTTTAACCGCTTCAAAAGATTGTAGTGCGCGTTAATTTCCCCAAAGCAGGAGGTCCGAGGACCCGACATAGCTAAGGTTCTATTTAATCGCTTCAAGAGATTGTAGTGCGTGTTAATTTCCCCAAAGCAGGAGGTCCGAGGACCCGACATAGCTAAGGTTCTGTTTAACCGCTTCAACAGATTGTAGTGCGTGTTCATTTCCCCAAAGCAGGAGGTCCGAGGACCCGACATAGCTAAGGTTCTGTTTAACCGCTTCAAAAGATTGTAATGCGTGTTAATTTCCCCAAAGCAGGAGGTCCGAGGACCCGACATAGCTAAGGTTCTGTTTAATCGCTTCAACAGATTGTAGTGCGTGTTAATTTCCCCAAAGCAGGAGGTCCGAGGACCCAACATAGCTAAGGTTTTGTTTAATCGCTTCAAGAGATTGTAGTGTGTGTTAATTTCCCCAAAGCAGGAGGTCCGAGGACCCGACATAGCTAAGGTTCTGTTTAACCGCTTCAAGAGATTGTAGTGCGTGTTAATTTCCCCAAAATAGGAGGTCCGAGGACCCGACATAGCTAAGGTTCTGTTTAACCGCTTCAAATGACTTCCGTGCTTTGATTCTCGGCTTCTTTCTCTCGGCGAATCGGGCTACTAGATTTGCGAGAACTAGGCCCTTGACAAGTGTACTGACAAGTGTACGGGGCATGTGCTTGATGTCAGAAGCCCCTAGAACTGTGCCCCCTTTTAGCAATCCTCCCCATGTAATCAGTACTTTGAAGTATAGACTTGAGCGAAGGCTGAGTCACGACAATAACTATGTGTTATTGGAAATAATGGGGAAGCTTTCGTGTAACGTGCGCCACTGCTAAAATGGTCTTTTCGGGGGACTCTTGCTGATAGGAGCTTGATCCCATCATGATTAACCGTTGCACTCACTAACGCAAAAGATCTCCCCACAGACGGCGTCAATTGTAGGGTCACGTTTTGCAGCCCGAGCGTAGGATGTATAGGATCTTGGACCAGTGAGCCCGGTACAATAAATTTGTAGAGAGTGGGCCAAAGAGTTAGGCCTTGGTGAAGGGATAATGGTTAGTATGGTATTCATGACAGTTAAATATAGGTGAACTGTATTTATCATCTTATGTTCTTATCCCCCCTGAGTGGTAGTGATTCCCCCCATTTTATACTAACTTCCACCCTCTCCCCAACATCCACGTGTAGATTTAGGTTCATAGTGTTGATACTTGTCCCATCAGCCCTTTTCCAAAGTCGTTGGGGGTGGTTGTAAAGGCTGAAAAGCATGGCTCTGTAGGTACAGAGCACTTAATGCCATGATGGCAGCTTTCCCTTAGATATTTCCATTCCTCGCGTTGTCCTTTTCTGTCTCAGTACTTACTCTGTTCCATGAAATGACACGGATTGTCACTCTCAGAGACAGGCCGTTCCCTGTGTCCTCGGCTATAATTGGTCGAGGAAGGGTTCCCCTTATGGCTGAGGAGGGGTTCTTCTCATGGACTGGGCCCTTGGCCCAACGTATATGCTGGTATGGGCTCCCTGGTCTATTACCCCCACAAGATCCATCATCTTATATATTGTTTTAGGCGCATGCTATTTAAATGCTTCTTTGAGAAGTGTTTTTCCAAATGTGAATGTTAGATTCTTAGCTATATATCATGGATTTATATAACAATGACAACAATCAATTGTAGTCCACTTCTTGAATTCATTGGAATTTAGGCAATGATTCAACCACTGGTTCATTCTAACACTCGAGATTGTTAGTCAATTTACAATGTCACAATTCTCAAATTTAGGCCAACTCAGGATCCCACTTAAGTTGAAAGTCTTCCATTTAGAAACAAAAATGATGATGCTGAGATCGTCAGTCAAGATGATCGCCCAATAGGATTGTTGACCAAGACCGTCTGGAAGCCTTGCAAGAGCAAGTGGAAAGAGGGAACACCGGTGTGGTGCTTGCCACAGAGTCTCCGATAGTTAAGTCAGATAACTGAGAGAGGGAAGAGAGTTTCTATATTAAAATATCAGAGTTTTCTGTACTAGAATTGTGTACCTTTTTAGGTCTTGAGATACTTGTATATATACATGCTTCCTTTTCCTAGCCGTTGGGGTTGCTCTTAATGGAGGTCTATATGTGGTATCTATAACGCTTCCTTGAGGTGTTAATGAGAGGATCGTCGTCTCTCCAACGGTAAAGAAACTTATTGTGGCCCCGTAATGTATTGCTATCATTTATGAGCTGGCGGTGCTTCCTTCGTCCAATGGATTCCTTCGTCCGTTGGTTCCTCTTCTGGACGAGGAGGTTGCCTGAGAGAGTTATGGTCGTCCATCATAAAAGATTGGATTTGGATTTTCACTCAAATGTAATAATTTGCAATCATTAGGTTCAGGTATAACAATCTTGGTTTGTTAAGCTTTAAGTGATTAGCTGAGCAATTAACCTTAAAAACTAAAAACTGTTAAGAGCTTGGAAGACAACGAGTGATCTTGAAAGGAATGAATGGAAAAAAGCTCTTGAAATGGGGGTTTTAAAGGAAGACAAGTATGTAGAATGAAAGTAACTAAGTGTGTACATCTACAATTTTTCTTCAAATTAGGTTAGAGGTGATTCTTTTCTGAAAAAAAAAAAAGAAAAAAAAAAGAAAAAAAAAAAAAAAAAGGTTAGAGGTGATTCATTATGATCAATAATAGAGTTGGGCCAGTGGGGCCAACCCCTTCTACAAGTTGGAAAAAAAAAATCTTAAATACATGTAAAATTAATCTAAACCTCAATTTAAAAAAAAAAAAAAAAATCTCTTTTATTTATTTATTTTTATAATGGCCCACAATCTTGTTCAAACTCCATTTTCCAATTGGTTAAAATATTAAAATTAAATTAAATGAGGCTAATTTGTGATTCCTCAATCAAAAAGTTATAATAATTCACCCTTTTCTTATACCCTTCCACTTAGGAGATTGAGACAAGATAGCTCCTTTTTCTTTTACACCACTTTTGCAAATTGTGAGAATCACATATCTCTTACGTCATAAATATCACTATCCCATATCATGCCATAATAAAAAGGATTCGATTAACGGGTGCCCTTTAGGTATTTGTTAATGAACCATTTTAGGAAAGTTTTAATATTACTTTCATAAGAAATATAAAAAAATTGTTTAAAAAGTTAGTTACTTTTTTCCTTTTCTATAAGAAGTTTTTAAAAAAAGTTATTATATTAATACTCTTAAAGCATTCGCTAACTTTTCCCAAGTTTCTTTTGTAACTATTTTTTTTTTCTTTTCATTTCCCCAAAATTTATAAATCTTCTTATAGTTGAATTATTTATTTATATGTCAAAAATACAATTTTAATTCTCATTCATATTTGATTTCATTCAAAATATTGTTACTACTTCAAAAGATGGTTGAATTAACACACGATTTTTGAGTATATAAATTGAATGGTATAAGTGCATTTTGTTTGATTTGCTACATAGTAGGTACTTTTTTTTTTTTTGTGAGAAAGTACATAGTAGGTACTTGGTAGTTAGAATTTTCTTTAAATTGATTAAAAAAAAGACTTTGTCGGCTTTTAAACACGATAAAAGTATGAAGTAACTGTCTCATTTTTTACTTTTTTATTTTTTTATTTTTTTATTTTTATTGTCGTCAAGGTTTTTTTAATCAAAGAAAATAATGTCGGTAACTTTTCCTTTTTCCTATGTAGCCATGTTCGTAGTCTCAATTTACTCCATAAAGAAAGGTAAACCAAATTTAAAGAGAAGTAGTCAAACATTTTTATGCCTTACACCAAAAAAGAGGTTGTATAGTATAAATAAATGGTTCGGGTAATGTGTGCCCTTAGGGCATATATTAATCGTTTATTTAAAAAAAAAAAAAATTTATGAAAAATTGAAAAAATTGTCAAATTAGTTAGTTACTGTAGGGACATGATTTTTAGCCCAAGCCCAAAATATATGGGATACTGGCCCAGTGAACCCAATACAATAAATTTGTAGAGAATGAGTAGAAGAACTAGGTTTTAGTGAATGTGATAACAGTTATAATGAGTTTCCAAGACAATCAAACAGAAACGAACCAAGTTTGTACAAGAAAGTTTGTCCTCGGCACAATCCGAGGAGCTCTGTTCTAGTATATATCGGATGATAATGGTTACAAGAGTTGTTGAGATTGCTATGGTGCTTTCTCTTCCCCTTTTTCTCCCCCTGATTTCTAGGGTCTCTACCCTTATTTATACTACATATCTTCCTTCATCTCTGCCCTGCACGTGGATAGTTGATGGTTTATGCTGATACTTGTCTCATCAGCCCCCTCTAGAAGTCTTCTGGGGTGGTTGTAAGGTTGCAATAATACTGGGCAGAGGTCACTTCCTCATTAATGCGGCTAGGGAGTTAGTTGGGGTGCATTCAATGCGGTGATAACAGTTTTTCCCAAGATATTTTGGGATTCTTCTCTGCGTTTTGTTCCTGCAATGCTTATCCACATTTCCAAAACTTCATGGATCGCGCCTCTAGATGGCAGGTATCCTTTACGGACCTCAACCTTGGCTAGTCGAGGACAGATTCATTCTCGGCACAAATTCCTAGGCCATTATGTTCAATATTGTCTTCCTTATCCACTAGCATGAGTTTCCTTAGCTATACTTACCCATCCTCGGATGACTCCTTATCCTCGGCTTGAGCCTTAAGCCTAAAACCTAATTGTATGATCTGGGCCCATGACCCCATAATTACTTTTTCACTTTAGCTCAACTGGTAAAATCTCTGATAGTTAAGTAAAAGATCTGTGGTTCAATCTCTGCCTACACAAAAAATTGATTGGTGTCTTAGTCTGACGATAAAAAGCCATTATCAAGAACAAACGCTATAGGTTGAAACTCTCTTTTAAAAAAAAAAAAATTATAATGATTTACTAACATATGTCTCTTATAGCACACATCAATAAATCCCATAAATAAAAGTTAGTAGTATCTTCTAGTTCTACGTTAACAAAATAATGACATGTAGGTCCACCATTTTTATTTTTATTTTCTTAAAACAAAGACCACCAATATTGTTAAAGCACGCATGGGAGTGGAAATAGAAATAATTCAATTTGAGCAATAAATAATTAAGAAAAAAAGAGAGTAGAGATTAGGGGTACGTTTGGATACCGCTTATTTTGCTGAAAACTGAAAATAATAAAAAAGTTACTATTAACGTGTGGGTTACTGTTTATTTGCTTTAATGCATTGTTCATGTCCCATGAACCATGCAAGAGAAAATGGTCTAAAAAAAAAACAGAAAACACAAACGCTGGACGCGCATCAGTACTATCCAAACGCTGCTTAGATAGAGAGAAAAATAGATACTTTTAACCCAAAAGAAAAAAGAAAAAAGAAAAAAGAAAAAAGAAAAATAGATACTTTTCTTAGTCATAAAATTAGTACCTTCCTCTTAAGGCAATCCTCCAACCTTAAATCTTTTGTTTAAACTTATTTTCCTCTTCAGGTAAACTTCGATCACCACCAAGATTGCGATTTATTAACCGGCTATAACCGGTTCCTCAATTAAATCCAATTCCAAATGAATCCACTAAACTTGTCCGCAAAGTCCTTTACTCCGCCAACCCTCTTCTGCCACGTGTTATGTAAGTGGCATTATCCACCCAGTCCATCCACTCATTCGGATATTTTTTTAATTAAGAATTTCTAGCAGATTCTTTTTTGAGTGAGTTTTTTAGGAGATTTAGAAAGATAAAAATTGAAAAAAAAAAAAAATCTTATTATTATTTTTCTTTAGATAATCCAAGGCTAGAAAAATAATACTAAAAAGTATTAGAAGTGTTTACAATGAAAATGCGTAGAATTCAAAATTTTCCTCCTTGTTATCAAATTATTGTTATTATTTTAAAAGCTATAAGTCAAATACCGCAATACATTAAGCTATTAAATACAATAAAAATATTGCAAGAGGGGCAAAAGCCTGCAAAGTTTTGTGCCAATCAATTAGGATAGCAAACAAATCCCACTTCATCTTCTAAAGCGCCTTAGGTGGATTTGGTTGGGAGATGGAAAAATGAGAGAATTAAAAAAATGAAGGAGGGGTGAAAAAGTGGGGAAATAGAAAAAAAATTTAGGTTATATTTGATAACAGTTTTTATTTTCTATTTTCAAAAACTTTTTTTTGGGATTATTAAGAAAAATAATTTCTTGTATTTTTGAAATCAAAAACATGTTTGGTTAGTTGAAATTAAACCCATTCTCCTCCAACCCATTTTCTCTCTAATTTGATGGGGCAGAAAAATGGTAGGCCAAGAGAAAACAGTCATACTCCACCATTTTCTCTCCCCCAAAATCACTCTAACCAAACATCCATCCTACCCAAAATCTCTCTTATTTTTTCTCTCTTCCATTTTCCATCTTCCCTATTTTCACTCCAACCAAACGTAGCATTAGAGAATTCACATAAGTTTTTGTAAAATAGAAAAAGCTCCACATTTTGCCCAACCAACCCTTAAAACCTCCCACACCAATCTATGTATAAATATTGTTTAAAATCCATCAACAGCTACAATAACTGAGTAAATTTATACTAGCATTATTCATTTTGTATTTAGCTTTTTATTCTTTATTTATGTATCCAAATGATGAATGAAGATAGTGAATGATGGTTGTTGTGTATGAAGAAAGAGAATTTTTTATAAAAAAAAAATCAAGAAAAATTGATATTTTGATGTGGGTATTTCTAAAAAGTGATTATATAAAATAGAAAAAAGTAAATTCTTATAATAGAATAAACTGAAAAAGTTTATGTGAATGCTCTTAATACTTCACTTGCTTATAATGTTTGATCCTTTATGTGAATTTTTAATTTTTTTTTATTACAATTTAATTGTTGTTATAATTTATGGTCGGGGAGTCTAATTATCCATAAAAAATTGAAATCGAGTAATCTCATTGAGTTACAAACTTACAATACAACTAAATTATAACTTAAGAGTCATTCAAATAACTAATTGTTGATTTTTGTCTTTATAAAGAATAAATGGCTAAAGAATTATTAGAGTTTTTTTTTTTAATTGTGTGGGTTATTGTTGAAAAAAGCTAAAACTGAACGAATGAAAAAGAATAAAAAAAATCTAAACAAGTTATTTAATATATTAATATTGTGAGTTGTAAGCCTGTGACAGATAGAATGAAAAATCTAGGAAAACTATCCAATCTCAATGGGTTTCGATGTATTAATAATAAATTTATACCCAAAATAAAAAATTTATTGATTGAGATCCAAATCTTATTCTATATCATTATCTAGAACCAAATTATGAATTTTTTAAAAGGAGAATGAAATAAAATAAATCATACACAAGTTATTTGTTTTGGATTTTTCTGTAGAGGTGAATCTCCTTTTAGCACGCGTACATAAAATGATTTTTTTATGTTCTTTAAATAAAGCAGACATGTACCTGGTCCTATAGTAGAGTACTATATTACAGTATTGTTATTAATATTATCTTGGCTGTCTGATAGACTGATTCTGATGTTTTGTTTTAATATATATATATATATTTATATGCAACTGCAAAAGTAAACAATGGTTGATATAGAATTTATTAACATTGGAAATATCGGGTTTATTTTTTCTACGAAAAGAACCTTGGAAATTGCCTCAGTCCAAGGTAAAACAAATTTATAGCAAAGGTCTAGGTTTCTTTGTAGGAATTTGTTAATGTGTACTCTAATAGCATACAATAATTGGAATTTTTTTTTTTTTAGAAATTAAAAAAGTATTAAAAACTTTTTTAATTTTCAATAAAATATTTTTAAATATGAATGGCTTAATATGTGCATGTATTAACCGGACATTTCTTTATATGCCGGTTAAGTCATCAACGTTAACCTTTTTGTGGTTGAAACTTGAAAGCCATGGTCCTTATGATCATTGTGTTAGATCTCCTTGGAAATTTTGATTTCTGACGTTGAAATTGTTTTCACCACTCGTTTTCAACCTTAGGGAGTTTAGATCATCATAGATGCTCCAATTGGTGGTCCCCTTTAAGGAAACCTCGGGTCCCTTTATGCTATTTTAACCTACTATTATTATTATTATTATTATTATTTTGACTACTAATCTATTATTATTATTATTAATTAAGGGTCTATTTGGAATTTGCTTATTTTGCTAAAATTGAAAACTTTTTGTTAAAGTACGGTAGATAAAGATAAAAGTTAACTGAAATAGCATAATGGAGGCCTATGAATAGTAGTAAAAATAAGCTGAATAGTAAAATAAGCTGACTTTTTATGCTGGAGCCAAACGCACACTAATTATTGGAGTTTACTTATCCCATGCAGTAGTTTTTTTAAAAAAAAAAAAAAAAAAAAGACTTCACCTCACTTTCCTTTTTTTGAATTATCGAATTCACAAGTTAAGTTTATATAAATTAAATATTAAGAAAAAAAAATCAAGTAATTACTTTAATTTGTGTTTGTGCTCCATGAATTATTAATATATATATATATATATATATATATTTTTTTAATGCATATATTATATCTCACAATTAAACATTTTATTATTCTTAATTTGTGTCCAATATAACACTCGTTACTACTGATACTCTTCTTTCTCAATTTCTTGTACTCTTATTTTAGGCTGTGTTTGGATAGACGTAAAATGTTTTCAGAGTGTAAAGTATTTTAAGTTGAAAATATTTTTGAAAAGGAAAATGTTTTCAGGTATTTGGTTGTTTTGGAAAATATTTTCAAGTATCTAATTTTGTTCAGTTTCTCACATTTACTAGCATCCAAACAAATATTATAATAGGAAATCTCAATATTTAAAACCCAACAAAAATAAAAACAAAACCATTCCATTAAACCTGGTCAAATTAGCTCTCAGAGAGAGAGAGAGAGAGAGAGAGAGAGAGAGAGAGAGAGAGAGAGAGAGAGAGAGAGAGAGAGAGAGAGAGAGAGAGAGAGAGAGAGAGAGAGAGAGAGAGAGAGAGAGAGAGGTGTTGACGACGAGCTTCAGGCAGAGTTGATGCGATCGGGTTATGGGTGGTTCGATTTTGGTACTTGCTAGCTCGATTTGGACAAATTGAGCTTTAGGGCTTTGTAGGTTTGAGGGAAAGAGAGGGAAAAATGGAGAACGAGGGTGGCATTCAGTGGTGGATGTTCAGTTATGAGGATGAGGTTGAGGGTAGTTTTCGGTGGTGGATGTTTGGCAGTGAGGATGAGGTTGAGGGCGGCGTATATAGGAATAACGTTCGGTGTTTAAAATTAACCATTTAATAATTCATAATGTGTCCAATATGATACTCATTAATAATACTCGTCTTTCTCAATTTCTTGTTCTCTTATCTTATCAATGTAATCCGAGAGTAAGAGAATGATTTTAGGCTTTTTATTTCTTTTCCTTCTTTTAACCATCACCACTCAACTCAAAAATTATAAAAATGACGAGTGTTTTTGGTGTGATAACAAGATTCAATGCATGCCGATAAGTCATGTTATACAAAATTTTTTTTATTATAAAATGTGTGAATCACCTTGTAAAAATATCACTAGCAAATTTTCAGAAATTATATTATTTTAAATAAAATTCCTCTTTGAACCACAAAAAAAAAAAAAAAAAAATTATGGTATTTACTATTTATTTGTGGGTGGTTTTGTCACATCCTTCTTTTTCGTTAATTTGACTTTTCATTAAAAATCTGAAGTAACTACTGCAGTACTACATTTTTTTTTTTTGATAAGTGCAGTACTACATTTTATCCTTCTTTGAACACTGCTAAATTCTTGATAAGAAGGTCAATTCCTACAAACCATCCAAATCTTCCAAGATAGTCTGTGAAATGTGCGAGATAAAAGCCATGGGACCCAAAATCCCTTTCGCTTTTACATATATATCATATCATTATTACTAATTTGTCATTTGGTTTTATAATCTCTTTCGACCCTATCTTTCATATGATAAATTGATAAAATTATCACGTAGATGCGAAAATCTTGTATGAGAGAGGCGCGTGCGCCCAATGTGTCACAAATACTTACTCCAGAGTATATGAAAACCATCTTTAACATCTCTTTCTCTCAAAACCTTGACTTACTATGTACCTCCACCTTATCCTTTGATTCAAGCAACAACCATTATTGAAAGGGTGGGTAGGGGCCTGGTTAGAGTTTATTTTATTAAAGTGGTCCACGTGTTAAGGTGCCAGTGCCAATTATTAAATTATTAGCACCAAAAAGAAAAGAAAAGAAAAGAAAAATCAAGAATATAATAAGTTTTGAAACATAGAATAAAAGCAAAGTACAATTAGGGTTTCGCTTTTCGGCAGGTACATTGTCGGCAAGGGTGTACGAGGTTTACGCCTAGGGAGACGTGGACTCTTCTTCTCCATTCATGGAAAGCCCTCCACCAATATAAAAATACCCTGGGTTTTGTCAAACTTTCTATTTTTCTATTTTGTTTATTAAGTCCCGCTAATTGGTGTTTTAGATTTTTTTAATACTGATTAGCGAACATTTCATGTGCTATAAGTAATTAACAAGGCAAGATATCTTTTTTTAATTTTAAATAAGTTGAATCTGTTAATATATTTGACAAAGTGAATCTTTTAATGAGCTCATGCTGTCATGCATGACGTGTATTTTAGAAAGTGTTTGGCATGTTATATACCTTAACCAGATAGAAACATTCTGATTAGTTTTAATTAATTAATTATTTTCAATTTGATGATTTTTTTTTTTTTTTTTGGGTTAAAAGTTAAAACAACTGGTCCAAAATAAGATGATATATACTTCCATAAAACTATTTTTAATTTGCTTGTATGAGATGCATGTTAGTTTAAAAAAAAAGGTTTTAATTTGATTCAAAAAAAAAAGTTTTAATTTTGGTTCAGCTTATGTTAATTATTAAAATTAAATTAGTTCTGTGGTTTATAAAATACCCATTAGGCACACAAATTTGCCATAAATTGGATATAATTTCTTGATATATTTATATATAATTTCAATTTTCAAAAAATAAAAAGATTATTAAATTAAAAAAAATTAAATACTTCTAGCCTATGTATCTGAGTACCTCCATTTACAAATTTATCTATACTATAGAAAGAATAGTCTTTTTGGTTTCATGTTTCTAAATTCTTAAAACTTATTTTGAAGTTAAATGCAACAAATAGACATAAATTACAAAAGTTAAATTAATAAAATAATTAAATTTTAAAATTCAATAATTAAATGATATAAACATATTCTTAGATGTAAGCACACTTTAACAAAATGACTACCCCCTTCTTGTTCTCTTCTTTTCTATTTAAATTTCTTTTAAATTCCAGTATTTTTTTTATATATAAAAATTGTGAAAATATTGGTTTTACATATTATGCCCTTTATATGTTGACTTATCTCAATTTGGTACATACAGTTCAATTTTATGACCCTCCATCTATTTTTGTCAATTAGGTTGCTATTAAAGGGCCTTAAAATTGCATAGTGTTTCCCCCCAATTTTTACTCTTTATTATGTTCTTCTTTTTTCATCTTATTAATTCTTCTCCTCCAACCCAGTCGGCTCCAAAATATAGAGATGAACCAGCTCTTGTTCCTGTAGACAATTTCATAAAATAATCGAAGGGTTGGGTTAGTGAAGGATTGATCGGTGTTGTTGATGGGTTAACATGACTAAAGACCGTTTTGATTTGATTTTGGGTGTCTTTGATGGTTAAGGCAGTGTGTTGGCTAATGGCTCATGGGTCTTGTTAATGATTCAAATTTTAAGTATTATTTTAATTTAACCAATTGTCAATAATGGGTTTTCGTGAGGTTATTGTGGGTATGAAGGTGAAGGATTGATGAAGTAGTGATCATGTCCACGTGATCAATCACTATGAGATTTGTGGCCTCAATTTGATGTTTGGTGGTGAATGGACCGATTGTTAGGGTTGCTTTATGTGTGTGTGTTTGGGAGGGGCGTAGTTATGCAACAGTTTGCAGAGCTTTATGTTTAACTAATTAGGTTTTGAGTCTTGTCGTTCTCCCTTTACTTTTGTGTCTTGAAGGTGAATTAAGTTTTAAGTTTAGTTACAAAATTTGTTGTAGCCTAATACTATAACTTTAATTAATAAAATAAATATTACTATATTTTTTAAAAATCTAACCGTTAAATTGTATGTTATTTATACTCTTAATACACATGTTAAATTTTGTGTCAATATGATATTATCTACTATATGATCTATAAGCATATATTTAATCCATAATTTTAAGCTACAAAAATTTGCAATTTAAACAATTTATTGATAACATAGTTATTGATTTTTAATTTTCTAAAAATTTTGCAAGCATGAATGATATAAGAAGAAGATGTAATACAATGATGGATTTGTCAAAATTCACATCTAATAAAAAATATTTAATAATGTTGTAGTTTTAGGCTACAATCAATATTGTAATTAAACTTTGTACAACCAATATTGTAACTAAATTTTGTACAAGTTTTAACTGAAAGTATGTATGTTTAAATTAGGTGATAGTTACAAGGAAAAAAAAGGAGGTTGCAACCGAAAAGAAAATGTTATGGAAAAATTGGGAATACATAATCATTTTTGGGTCTTAAGACAAGTGGCATAAGGGAAGAGCCTTGTAATTCAAATGACATATCTTGATATTTCTAGCGAAAACATTCATGGTTCAAATTCCCCCAATTGAAATTATAAAATTATCCACAAAAGAAAAAAAAAAAAAAGAAAGTTGTGTAAGGACAAATTGAACAAAATTAAAATTTAAGGTCAAATTAAAAATGAGTCAAGTTTAAAGAATATAACATATAATTAAGTCTCTATGATTTTAATTCCCCTTTCTTTTACTTTCCTTTTCCTATCTCATATCTCTTACCAATTTTTATTTATTTATTTAAAATCTCAACGGGACAATATTAGTTTTTTTTTTGTTGAGAAAAACGATACGATATTAGTTTAAAATACATGTTATTGTTTTCTTTCTAGATCCTATTTGGTTAAGTTTATAAATGTTTTTTGGATATAAAAGTTAATGGTGTGTTTGGATATCGTTTATTTTGCTGAAACTAAAAAATTATTGCTAAAAGTATTGTAGATAAAAGTAAAAGTTAGTTGAAATAGTATAGTGAGGTCCATGAATAGTGCCAAAAAATGCAATGGGACCATGAATAGTAGCAAAAATAAGTTGAATAATGAAATAATTTTCATTTTTCATCGTAACTCAAATGCACACTAAGTTTATTTACATTTCTTTTAGTAAATAAATAAATAAAAGTAGACATAAGAAAGTATATATATATTTTTTGGAATTCAATAAAGTATAATTTTCATTATAAAATGAAATGTATAATTTTGTATTTTTACACCATAAATAAAAATAAAAATAATAAAGTGATGAAAATAAACTTATCAATTATTGGTTTTATAATAAGTACAAGAACTTTCTATGCAATTATACAATATATTAATATGCCCTTGAACCTTTTCACTGTGGCCATGTTTGTTGTGGGGACGAGCTAAGCTCTGGGCCTCTGGCTATAGAAACAAGACAAAGGCACCTGGCATTTGTTTCTGTCAAGGATCTCCTGGGTTTGTGTCAAAGATCTCATGCTTCCACACCGTTCCAAGTGTAATTAACCACAACCTAGTTTTATAAGGCATTTTTTTTTTCTTTCTTTTTTGTTTTTGTTTTTTTTCGTTTTTTCTGTTTATTATAGTATTTTTTTAATCAAACCCTTCAAATCAAACAAACACGTTGATTGACATTTGTGGTATTCTTATCTTATACTGTTTAAAATACAATGTTATTTTCAGTTTATGTTTTAAATCATTAGAATATGGGCATTGTTAATTTCTATGGAATTATCATGCGACTACCTATAAAATATCACTCTATAATTGGCTTATATGATCATAGCTTACACCGAACAACTTTATTTGTGTGGACGAAGCATAAACTACGAAAACGACTCGTTTTTCTTTTAAGAAACTTTTTCTTTGAGATACTATCTATCTTATAAAGTTAAGATTCACATGAAACTCGTCAAACAAGTAAACATCAAATCAGCGGCGGAGCCAGAGGGGGTGAGGGGGGCAACTGCCCCCTGACTCTTCCTAGAAAAGTTCTTCATATTTTTCTTTAAAGTAAAACATACCCCCTATATGAAATAAATAAATAAAATACATATTTTTATTTGAGAAAGTTTAAAAACGCAACAAATTCTTATAATATTTTTACAACACTCTTATTTTTAGTTGAAATGCATTTTAGAATAGATATATTTTATTTTTATTTTGACCAATGATATACAGATATTTTAATTTATTGTAAAAATATTGTGAGATTTTGTAGGATTACTCAAACAACTCCTCCCCATTTTAAACAATGAGCTAGACACAAAATAAATGCAACTGCCGCCAAACCTGTTTAGACTTTTGACCAAATTTAATCCTTTTTCTTTTTACTTATCCAAATTTCTTTTCTTTCATTTTAGTTTAACCACGTGGAACTCAAACTTTACACATAATAATAATAATAATAATAATAATAATAATAATAATATTATCTTGTATAGCACTAATGCTGCAAAGGATCCATTATTTATTTCTCCTTCATTTTTTGCATTTTCATAGTTTCAAATTTTGATTTTTATCATAAATCCAAATTTTAAATAATTAGAAGAATAGAGAAAGAAAAGTTGAAATTTATTTTCTCAATTTATTTTGAGGAATCAAATTAAATGTCTAAAGTTGATGTATATAGATTAATCTCTTACTTTGATGATTGATTGTCAGGAATGTTTTACAATTGTTTATTTATTTTACAGTTATTTAAAATTTAATATATTTTGTATGACAATTATTGTTGTTTATAATTTTATTATTAATATTGATTAATAATTTTAGATTTTTATTTTTATTTTTATTTTATAATCTTGCCCTCCTTAAACTGAAATCCTGACTCTGCCACTTCATCAGATGGACTTTGTTTTCTCAACCAAAAAAACAGACTTTGGGTTCAGAGTGGCAAATATTGACCTTGCCCAGAAAAATTTAATATAAAGCTTAACAACAACCTAATGAAAGAAACTTTTATCGACTGTATCTAATTAATAACTCAGGTCCGCTTCTTGCCAAAAAAAGAAAAGAAAACTTTCTGCTGAGGAACAGGTCTGGATTTCAAATTTACCGGTCTGGATTGAAGACATGGCAAGAGCTGAAGGAATGGTGTAATGTTTGCCTGTGTACCGTGGTCTAAATTGTTGCTTTTTCTTTGTTTTGTTATGCTCTGTTTCTCTGTAGCTTGTGCTCTGTTTTCTTCAGTGTATAAATCTTTTAGTTTATGAATGAAAGTATTCAGTTTGGTCTCAAAAAAAGAAAACAAAACAAAACTCAGTCGGCCAAGCCCAGAGGTGTAATAGATAAATCCTAGCTATGTTTGTTATTATTGGTGTTCTACTTCTAAGTTCTAACAATTGTAAGATGATCCCATCAAAAAAAAAAAAAAAAAAAAAAAAATTGTAAGATGAAAGAGACCTAACAATAATAAACAATTTGTAGTATGGAGATCATGAGAGGTATATTGTAACTTTTAAGTCGATTGTGAGTTTTTTGATTGATATATTAAATCCCGTTCACACCATAAATGAGAAAGTTTTTGGGAGGAGCTCTACAACATCTTAATCCTATATATAATTCTATTAAATTAATTAATTTCTAATTAAATTTTTTTAGTTTAAAAAAAAAATTTATATTTGTTAATGTGTATAGGTTCATTGGGCTTTAGGCCAACTTTCCTTGTCTTGCATCTTCTACATACTTGTACACCGTTTATATGTTTTGCACTACATTCATAATATTTGAGGAATACAATACATTTATTCAGTATTTTAAAATTCTTTATTAGAGATTGATGTAATAATTTATGCCATTATTTGTAACTATTGAAAGCGTGTCACTTGACTCCAAAATTCTTCTAGCTTAATTAGCTGACATGACCAAACTATTGTGCTAACTCACATCCATTAGTTTAAAATCTTACTTATGTATTATGACGTATCATATCGATGATGAAAAAAATATAATGTCCTGAAATATTATTTAGAAATATATAAAATTTGATATATCAACATATGTATTGAAATATATCTTGAAATATAGAAAAATACAATATATTAATTTAGCAAAAAAAGAAAGAAGAAAAATACAATTTATTAGGTGATATGTCCTATTTATCTGCCCAAGAATATCGAAAATGCCTGATAATATAATAATAAAAATATTATTCTTTATATATATTTTTTGTTTTTGCTTTGTTTTTTTCTAATTTGATGATTTGAGAATTTTAAACTATAAACGTATTTATTGGAAATATAAAAAAATGACAATTAAGTTACAGAATTTTTTATCGGAATTTTTGAAAAAAAAACCTTCCGGATTTTTGTTTTTTGGGAAGCGGATGTTGTTTGGTGATCAATACTATACTAAAATCAATTTCCTATCATATTACAATTAGTATTAAACAAAAAGCACTTTTTCACAAGCATTTATGCAAAAGGTTCTTCAGGAGGACCACTCTAAACTATTGTGAAAAGTTCCAACAAATAAAGGAATATCCATCTGCAACCAATCCACATGTTAAAGCTCTCTGCAGATATGAAATTTTTATTTTTGGGCCTTTATATATGTATGACTATGTTAGCCATGCGGATAGAATGGTTTTGGTGAAATGAATTGTGAGAATTCCCTGCATCTCCTCCTATTCGGTTATTCCTTTTTTGGGAGGTGCCCATTGTTTCTCTTTCTCTGGTTTTTCTTTCTTTCTCATTCTTCTATTTATTTATTTATTTTTGTTAATAATCTTGTGATTTAATCTATATTCGGTCTCTCAAGTGGTGAAATTGGATTTAAACCCCCTCTCTCCCCCACTTGTAAGAAAAGAAAAAGAAAATCTTTATTTTCTCTTTTCTATTTTGCATTGTTTCAATTTAATTTCTTAATTTTTTTCTATCGATTTTTTAAAAAATGTCTCACGTGCTCACTGGTCAACGAGACACTTAACAATTAACATTCTTCGCAACATGGATGGAAGAGTTTAATTGAATCAATCTAAAAGCATATATGGGGTGTAATTATACCAAATATAAGCTGGAGGGCCTTGTTTAGAAAAAAATAAAAAAAATTAATACAAGTTGGAGAAATGTCCGTGCATTAACATTAACAATCATAAGGCAGCGATATCTCAAATCCTAAACCCTTTAGCCATCCATTTCTTACTTTAAACAAAATTCAATCAAATTTTGTATATGATGATCAGCAAAATATTTTATGATATAATATAATTGAACAACAAACATATACGTTTGAGCTTAATGAATTGGATCCAATCTATTAGTACATTGCATAGACCTGATTTTCCACTAGCTATGGGCGACAAAGCTACAGTAGCAAACACTATTAAAAGGTAAAAAAAAAAAAACAAAAAATCATATAAAAATTGTTGATATATCTTGGCCACTTCCCACTTGATACGAGTAATAAAATATAAACACAAATGGTGCGACTATCATCTTTTAAATATAGTTACTCCATTAAGGAGAATAAAATTTCGAGGAGATTAAGATGCGATAACTAATGTCTAGAGAAAAGTACACCTCTAGGCTCTAGTTATTATTAGACTGAATCAGAACGTAATCCAAAGTAATTTATATATATAATAAAGGTTTTACGTTCTTAATTAATTTATATAATATAAGAAGGTTTTCGATCTCCTTCGGTCTTAAAACTTGAAAGGCATAGTAGGTTCAAAGACAGATCAGACAAGGTTTGAAAAAAACAAAATCATTTTCACATTGTTTATTCTGTCAAAGTCAGGCTGGTCGCCCAGTGGATGATTCACATCACAAACACACAAAAACAACAGCTATACAAACAAAGATAATAAATAGAGAGAGAGAGAGAAAGAGAGAGATAATATTATCTAATAATGTGTCCAAATAAATACTGCAATGTATAATATTGAAAAGCTAAAGAGAGAGAAACCTTAAAAACTACCCCCCCAATCTTTGGCTGCATCTCCCAGGATCTTTTCTTGTTTAAGAAACCAATACCATAACGTTTGTAGAGTCTACTTTATATGTCTTCTTTGGCTGACAACAAGTAAGTAACAGAGTTCACAGTTCTTTATCTGTATTCCGTATCACATATACAATTCAAAATCAAAAGCTCTCTTTCCTCGGTTCCTACCAAAGAATAAACAAGGAAGCTAAAGTTGTCCTTACAATGAATCTTTGATGGAGTGCATACTAAGAAATTGTTAGTAAAGATCTGCTGAACTATAAGGACAGGCAGAGATAAGGCTTAAATAAAATATTTGGTGATGCCGTGCATGCAATGCAAGGATAATATTGAAAGGTGTACTAAATTACCAATACCCCAACCCCCAGCCAATCTAAGCCTCTGAGTTGGTTGAAAGTTGAAAATCACATTCATTGACTCTCATCATAATGAAGTATCCTCTTTTGGGTACATGTTTGGTTGCTCGAGTAATCAATAGCTTATATGCTAGATGGCAAGGTGGCAGTGCCAGTGGCATTCATAATGATCATGTGCACCATGGTGTGACCATTTCTTTTATACAGTGAACGTTAGGATAAATACAGCTGAAATGATTTTTCAGCTGCCTAGTAGTAGATTCATATACTGTTCACGGGATCTACAAATCTCTTTTTTCAGAAAAATTTTTCATTAAAAATGAGTTTCACAACACTATTCACACATTTAAAAATTATTTTACTACAGTAATTTTAGTTTTTAATTTTTAATTTTTAGTAATAAACGATATTTAAATAGATCCATAATGTCTAGAAGATGGACAGTGCAATCAACTTCTCATCACATCAGAACACTCAATTCTCCTACTCCATTCATATAACCACTATGTCAATCATGAGCAACAAAGAAAAAAAACAAAACAAAACAAAACCCATGCGAGTAATGCTAAGTTGCTAATTATTAACAAGGGGATTTTATTTTATTTTTAATCTCTATATTCTCTCTCTCTCTCTCTCCCTCCTTATGTGCCTTGAATGCTCTCTCTCTTCAATTATTAGACTTTAATTTTCCAATTTTTTTAATCTTTCAAGCAATATGGGACACAACTTTAATTTTTCACAATATTTATTTATTTTTAAAACTGGTTAGCGTAACAAGCTGCAATTGGAGTAATATAATTTTCACATGGCCTCAGTTTGCTCAACTGATAAAGTCTCTGATCGTTGAATAAAAGATCTGAGGTTTAATTCTCATCTACACCAAAAATTGATTGGTGTCTTAGTCTGATGTGAAAAAGTTATCATCAGAAGCAGATACCATAGGTTGAAACTCTCTTAAAAAAAAAAAAATTCACATGGCCCCATCATTGACATATATTTTATTATGCATTATTCACAAAAGATAAAATTGTAAAAAACTTGTGTATTCCTTACATTTTGTTATATTTTATATGGCATTCATATACCTTAATATGATTTATAACCATTAGAAATGACAAAGAGAATAGGAAAATTATACAATACTTTGGGAGTACAACGGTTGTGCACACTCTCTCCTCTCACATAAATTTTGAGTTTTATTATGAATTTACTTATTTAGATTCACAATTATATGAGAGGAGGGAGTACGTCATTATTGTATTCTTGAAATATTGTATAATTACTCAAGAGAGTGGTACTTAGTGAAGCTCACCCTCTCTCTCTCTCTCTCTCTCTCTCTCGTTTGATAATTTGATAGTTACAATGTGGGAAGGGGGATTTGAATCATAGATGTCTCTATTGAAAACATTAAGAGGTACTAATTGAGTTACAAAAAAATCATATATGTGTGATGTGTGTATAAAGAAGGGAACAAGATTTAAGTTCTAATATCAAGTTCAGATTACCTAAATAAGGTATGGATAAAAATATTTTTAAGGGAATTGAAATAGAATAAGCTCAAATTGCCAAAAAGATGAGATATGAAGCAAACCAAAATTTGATGTAGCAAAATTTACAACCAGGCTTGTTTACAAAACTTTATTAATTTGTACATTAAAAAAATTATTAATATATGAATTTAAAGAGTAGTACATGAAAGGCAATGTTTTAAATTCCTTAAACAATTTAGTTCATTTCAAGCAAGAGCTTCTCTCTCTCTCTCTCTCTTCCATTAATTACCCTTTCTTCCCTTACAACTTTTGGCCTTTAATTTATTAAGTGTTACCTAATTTGATGGCACGATCTGCCTGGAAACCCATTCACCAAATGTCAAGTAGTACCTTAGTGGTACCTAAACCCTGTCTTCACATAGAGATCATTTTTCCACTAAACCCAGAATTTGTTTTAGCTTTTAATTTGTATCCATTGCTTTCTGCTCAACTTTCTATTACTCCTAGTTTATAACAATCAACTGCCTCTCTACTTTCCACGACTTATTTATTTATTTATTTTCCCAGAGGATTCAGAAAGACAAAAAGTCGCCACTACCTCTTTCCCTCTATGGAACTTAACAAGGATTGGCTAATCCTTGTTTTGGCTTTCTATAATTCTATATATGCCTTTTCTACTAACATCATGAATAAGCATTTTAGGGGAAAAAACAAACAAACAAACATGTATAAATAAGCATGGATACTCCACTATATAAAGATAGTAAATATTGCAAAATATCTATACTTCTATAATCACAAGTGGCTTCTGATCAATCAACTCGTTGGGTCTTAGTTTATTCGCCTTCTATTTTTGCTTTTGGGCTGCTTGGGTGTCACATTTATTCAACAGGGTTTTGAGCTTATCAAATAAAATAGCCCACTTAATGCTTTCCACCTCGCTACTTTATATTTGTTTTCCAAAATTGGTTTTTTTTTTTTTTTTAAATTAAAAATCTTTGAAACTAGCAGCAAATCGCATCACTTATAATTAATCCAAAAAAAAAAGTTACTTATTTTTAGAGAGTAAATATATACTTAAGTTATCCGAAAACAAAAATTGAACTTCTTTATTTATTATTATTATTTTTTCCATTGCCAAATAATCTCATGCACCAACTATATGTGCATGTCACATAGCATGTGGATCTCACGAATATATGTACTACATGTCTATACCCACTTCATATAATAGATATGGGAGATAATTTTCTCTTTAAATAAATGAATTATTGTTTCACACCTCGTGATGTATACACGATGTTCACATTTTCATATCAGGTGTCTACTTTTTTCAAGAATGTTCACATTTAACACATGATAACATATGATGTTTATGGACAGTGTACAAAGAGAGTGAGAAAATCAAACCCTATAAATAATTTTACTGGCAAACCATATCCTAAGTAAGTCCCCGTCTGTCTATATATGTTACTCAGAAAACATGGACCGTAGAACTTCGGCTCAAGCTCATACAAACCATTCTTACCCAAAAATGAACTGGCAGACGCTTTGACATTTCTTCCTCAATGTTTTCCGCTAAAACATGCCTTCCTGGATTCTTCTTCTTTCACAATTCTATTAGCAATGAAAAGGGCCAAGCTCAAAAAAAGAAAAAAAAGAAGTAGAGGCTTGTATCTCTTAGTGTCCTGAGTCAATACCTACAGGAATAGCTATTGATTTCTACCCAAGAAAATTTTTAGTAGTACACTTACATAATATTGAAGCATAAGCAAATTATGACTCACTATGGAGGCAGAGAAGATTGAAAGTTCACCATTTACAAATTACAGTATCTTGACAACTAGGCCAAGGCACATGGATGGCATGGCAGGCTTGGAAATCTTATTCAATTTCAGCCTCGTAGCAAATGTACTAACCCAACCCAAACTTATAGCATGCCGAGTGAGAAGCATTACATCACCTTGAAGTTTTCCAATTCAAACACCAGGTTCAAAATTTTCACTTTCTATTCAAGCATCTCAAAGTTTCTGCTTGTTCCAATTTATGCCTAAGAGATTCTCTAACAAATAGGAGTGCGTTATAAAACAAAATTATTATCATGGCTCATGGGTCTCAGTCACAATTTGAATGAAACCAATATCCTTAACTATAGTGAAATTAGAAACCCGCATCCAGCATCATGTACTTTAAACAACCCAAAATATCCATCCATTGTGATAATGGTATTTCAAATATAGGTGACTCTTGTAAACCACCCATCATAAATAGGGCCTTCCAATTCAACCTTTCCCTATATCTTAAGCTTTTCCAATTCTTTGCTCAATCTAACATCTCCCACAAGAACATGCATCTTTCATCTTCATTTGATAAAATGCCAGCATCAAAAAACATACACTACAAGTGTGGCAGTCAGATTAACATGGCATTAATATAAAACATACAATTATAATTTCCAATATAGTAGGTATAACTTTAATCACAATGGCACATCAGGATTCTGCTACTGTCAGGCCAAATTTTTGGGGTCAGCTATGGATCCTCAACTTTCTTACTTAATGATTAAAATACTCACAATTCAGCAAGAACAAAGCCTCCAAGTGCTAAACATAAATATGTTGCAGTTTGTGCCATGCGAATCATCTACTGTAGTTGAAGCATACTTTAATTTCACTGCAATTCATGAAAGTTTTGCAAGCTAATATTATGCAACAGGAAGGCACTATTACTTTTGTTATGCACAGTTACATTAGACATAATCCATCCCACCAGCAATTTGCTTTCATTTAGCTCATGCTTGAAATATTCAGATGTAAAAATAATACAAACTCTAAGATATCTAAGAGGAAAATATATCAATTTCAGTTCATTGGTCTCTCTTCTATACTTCAAATTTACCTAGAAAGAATGTTCAAAATGAGTAACAGGATTCATAGTATATTCTATCTACTTCTAAGAACATTTCTGAAATTTCATCAATGCAGCTTCCGTCTTGATTTATCACTGCAAGCTTTCCCCACCGAAATTGATAATGTCATTATGGCCTGCATTTTTTGAGTCATTGATCTGAGGCTTAATCGATTTATTAAAAAAACACGTAAAAAATATAATAAAAAATAAAGAAGTCCTAAAAATTTGTGTTATAGACATTTTTCTAACAATTTTTTGGGTACTAGTTTCTAACGAAATTTAAGGTTCACATAGCATGATCTGTAAAGTTAAACAATTTTAGTTTATCAGTTCTTATGAAGTTATTCCCCTGGAAAGCCACAAGCAAAAACACTAAATGATGGATGCCATCTGCATTAAGTGCTCCACATTTTAAATAGTGACCAATGGTAGTCTTGGGCATCCACTTAATATTCTTCTGCAGATTCACCCAACAAAATCTCAATGACAAACCTTGACAGTGAATTGCGTTAATATCTGGCCCTGTTAGCTCTATTCCATCATCGCTTAGCAATAATATCCCTGATGAAGTTATGTTAAAAGGGAAAGCCAGAGGTGGGGATATTGGAGATTTTGCCACCTTAATAAACCTCTGATCTGCAAGAAAAATGAAAATTAGAAATCTCCAGTACCCAGTGGAAAGGCAAAATCTATGGTTTTCACATGTTACATACTATGTATAAAAGGTAGTCTCAATAATCCAGCAGTAAACAGGAAAGGGTCCCCTTCAATTGAATCCTACAATTCCCTCCCATTTTTAATTGGATATGTGACATGTTACATTTATTTGATTTTTAAACATCACGTGTCTTACATCTAAAGTTGGAGGGAATTGGAGGGGATCTTATCTTGCAATAAACAAGTTAATTGGACTTCTCTTGAAGGACATTTCACAATCTCAAGAACATAAATTCGAGTTAGTTTTTGATACCAATATGAATGAAAGCATACAAGTTTGAAAGATATAGGCATAATCTTTTCTGGGAAAAAAAACATTTTCTGATAAAACATTAATTATTAAAGAAAGAAGAAAAAAGGAGGACAGGCACCTCAGATCCCTCGAATAAGTAAAAAATAAACCAAAAACGCTAATTTTTTTCCTGTTAAATTAGAAGGGAACACAGTCCACTCTTATATTAAATACACCATCTTCAGCAAGATAACATTCTAAAAGAAAAATAAATTCAAAACAAGAAAATTGAATGAAAATATTTTGTTCTAATAGCATGCACAGGAGATGTACACTTAGGCTCCTTTTGATTTATCAAAAATTAGCAAGTGTAGACCAACCTGATTTAGCTTCAAGCACAAGACGAATTGTAACAGCATGAGCCCAGTTAATTCCCAAAGCAGCAACAAGATGAGAATCATGTCTTGTGCGATCCTCGATGGTTTCATTCCAACTTTGCACTGTAAAAAATAATCTGTACTTTAGCAATATATCAGGAGGAAGATTTTATAATCTGATTATGTCATCTAACCTTGGAAATAATAGTGGCAGATCTCATCACGGCTTTGAGATCTCACTTGATTTGTCACCACAACAGGAATTCGTGAAAATTCAGCTAGTGACCTAGAGATTAGGGGTGGGGGTGAGAGAGAGAGAGATAGAGCATCATTGAAAAGAGTCACCATAGCTAAGAAATTCCGCGATATAGCAGTTAAGATGGTATGATCCTCACTTAATAAAAGAAACGTGCCAACCCAATGTATTTTGTCTGGGAGCCCCATGCTCGAATTCCCTGAACAATGTAGAGCAACCACCGATACTATATTAACACACCAACCAACAATGTATGATGCGTGGCGATTGTATATTTTAAAAATATATATTCGAAACATAGAAGAGATGTGCAAACATAGCACCAATAAAGAAAGGAACTATGTAGCCAACCAGAGCACATCAATGGCCTTCATTCGTGTAATGGAGCATATGGTGGGGAGTTTTGACAATGGCAGTCACAAATATCTAGGAAAATTGAATAGGAAATTGCAGGGGACAACAAATCAAAACATGCATATTCCCAAGCCACTTCTTGTTAAAAGTGTCAAATGAAAAGCACCAGTTCAACTTGCCTTGTTTCTGAACTCAAGTTATTCATAATATAGAGGAATCTAGGAGGGAGGGGGAGGGTGTGGTGTGGGGTGGGGAATTAGACTATTTTACTTTATAAGATCAATTGAAGTGGACAAGCATCATCATTCACACTCAAAGCTTTCCATACTCAGGATTCAGTCTTCAGATGATAAATTAAATCCTTAAAACTGCAGGTTATGGACAAGATTACAGTTATCCTAAAGCAAAGGAAGGCATGTTGATTGTGATGGAGAACTTGTCTAACGTGGAGGACCAAATCTGGATTTGATTACAACTAGCTAGACTAGATCAATCATTACTGGAAAAATTGAACTTACCCTGTAACCAGAGCAGCCATGCTATCAATAACTAGCAACTTCACTTGATTTTGAAGGAGTGAAACCTTGATTTGTTGCAAACTGGTAACAATTTTGATAACAGATGGTTCACTGACCAATATCAGTAGTCTTTGATAAATTAGTAAAAAAATGAGTTGCTATGACCAAGGAATATTGACCTACCAGGAAATCTAGGGGCAGCATAGGCATACAAAGTAAACAACTCCACATTTGATAACCAACATAACATATTAAAAAAATAAAAAATTAGATGCAAGACCTTCTAAGGTAGATATTGAAAAGAGAATAGATTTACATATTGTGCTTGACAGGAGACAAGTAAGAACTTAACCCTCAACTGGCATGACAGTGGTGCTGAGGGATCACCAGAGAACCTGAAAGATGTCTGTAAGTCCATTCCATGCATCAGAGGCAAATGTCAATAATTAATATAAATGCACTACCCAGATGCAGTTATGTTCCAAACTTCCAATGAACTATTTCACTAAAACACTAACCATCAGTGGGAATCCCTCAGTTCAGTAACTATTTCTCTCACCATATATATGTCTCATGCCATTAAGACATTCAACTAAACAGCACTACTGCTGGCTTCTTGGGGATGTTCCAATCATGTTTCAAATTGAATTAGAGAAAAAGATACTCAGCCCATCTTATAAGCATGATCTTAACTAGTTAAGGTCAGCTTCAGAAACCCTGTTTAATTATTCCGCTGTGTGTTAAAGCTAAACTCAAAGCACTGGGTGCAGACATTTTTCTTTCCTCCCTGCCATCTTATGTTCCATTTGATAATCTACTTAGTTGCCTCATAGAAAGCCTCCAAATCAAACCACGCCAAACATTACAAACTGAAGAGGAACTTGTTTCACTTAACCAAAAAAAAAAAAAAAAAAAACAAGAGGAGCTGGTTTTCAATGCAAATGACTAGAAATCCAGTGAATTCCATCTTGTCATCCATCAATCCCATCTGTAGTTGTTGCTAGTTTATTTTTTTCTCTTTTCTTTTGGGATAAGTAAGAAACGATTATATAAAAGAAAGATTGAAATGTGTACATGAATAAATGAAAATGTTCAAGTATACATGCTATAGTCAACTGTCTCCTCAATATATCTTACACATACAAAGAATCCAAAAAAACCAACAAGATTAGGAGGCCTACACTCATCTAAAGATTTCAGTCTTGTTCTATCCTTTCTAAGGCCTTAGAAAAAATGAAGTCTTAACTCTTACCTCTCAGTGAATTCAGAAAGTGATGCTGGCCGCAAAACATGGATCCTACCAGCCATCTGAGATATAAATGGAAAAATAGTCTCTTGTTAACATGAAGTGATGCGATGGAAGTAAAAAATTGAAAAGAGAAACAATTAAGTTTTCCAGCATACCTCCTGTGCCATTCCTTTCCTGTGAAATATTTCAGGGAAACTTTTCACTCCAATTTCTATCAACCTGAGGATAGCAAACTTACTTGAAAATAATGCCTTTTCTTATTTAATCATTATAAGCAAATACGAATACCTGAAAAAATGGTAGCTTAAAGGTGTGCTTCAAATACCTTCTTGAACTAAATTTGGACTCTACGTCGATATATATTACATGGCCATCTAAACCTCCATAACTTGCAGGTAATGAAGCCAATAAAGAGAGCTTCAAGCAAAACTGCAATTTGATGAAACAAACTACAACTAAAAATTCAACCAACCAGACTACATATTTCCAGAAAGAATATAGAGATGCTAACAGCATATATGTGTGCAAGCTCAGAATTGTATCCTTTATTGAAATGCCTCATTTATCAAGATAATAAAAAGAAGAAACCACTTACATAACTTGCATTTCATCACACAATAGGTGCCAAAAGTGGTATGTTGTCTCTTATACTGTTGTAAATCTCTCAATAGCAGAAGCAATGCTAATGTGAATATGGTTTTCACAGTAAAAAGGTGCTAAAAGAAGGAAAGGAAATAGAGTACTAATAAAGGCTTCAAAGTTTATTATTGTAATTATTTTCATCATCATCCAATGACTAGTTGTCACAGCCAAACGCATTGTTGCCAACAAAAACTAATACTGATAAATAATTTGTGCACGTGAATGCATAATATAGGACCTTGTATTTTATTTTGTAATTTTCACTTTAAGCTATACAGAATCGGTTGCTAGCATCTACAGCCCAGCTAAAGCTCAAGAGGGCCTTAAATCTCAACTATAGAGGACACTTCCTTTTCCATTGATCAGCTATAGGACAGGATAACTCGGTTAAATTAAAGGCTGCTATGCACCTTATCATCACCATGAGCCAAATTTCTTTCAGAATTTCTCCTTTCCTCAAGAAACTTCAAATTGGACCAATAATCTTAGGGATTCAATAATCTTCATTGCACCTGAAAGGCTAGGAAACATGGATTCTTCAAATTACTAGCCATATCTGTATTAGATAAGCATCCTATACAGATGCTTCCTTACTTTTCTCTCTCTCTCTCTCTAATAGCTTCTTAATTAGTTTTATTATTTGGAAATGATTTATGCTTTTTAGCACTCATAGATTTATCTTTAAAGATTGAAATAATCAGTTTAATATAAATTTATATATTAATCAATTAAAGTTTCTTTGCTATATAGTATCCTGGATTTTTAAAAATTGATGTAACACTGTGTCCATATTGTATCATGTCTACTTTGTGTCTGTATTGGTGCTTCCTAGCTGAATGACGTTTTCAGCAAAAAGGTACATGTATATATGCCAAAAAATGTTGGTTTATGCCATGTTACACAGACATGTCAATTCATCCCAGTGTATATAGGAAAAATCAAAAAAGAAATTGGATGCTTTGACTAGTCAATGATGCCTCTTAAGTATTAAATTTTTAGATCCAAGGATCACATCAATTAGATGCCCAGACCCTGCATGTGTATTGGGTTTGTGAGGGTTAAGAGCAACACCTTAGGGAGTCTCTTTGTGAAGGATTGATACAACATGTTGGGATACCATCTTATCCTAAAAGCTCATGTCATGACCTGATAAATGAACTAGCTATATATGCACTATACCCAAAAAGAACCAGTCAGTTTTTAATTAGAACTAGCTCGTAATTGCTTATGTGGCCTAGATCTACTTAGTACATGCCCAACGTGGGATGCAACACAACCTCACACAAGACACACTCGTACAAACCAAACCAATCTGATCCATACAATTGAGGTATCATAATTTCCCCCACTTAAATCCAATGTCAAAGACTACGCTGTGCTATAGTGCCCTGAGCCACATGGTGTTACCAGGTTGGTGTTATAATGGCATTTATCACGATCAGCACACAATTTCTCAACAAATAATTTTACAAAACTAATCCAATCCAATGTAGACAATCTGGAGGTATCATAGCTTAAGTCAACAGTATTGGGCCAAAAATGTTAAATCAAGTAATCATTCTTATTACTACAACCCGATGTGGGACTTGATCTCTCAACTAATTACACCTCACACGTGAATATTTCGATAGATAAAAACTTCTCTTACTAGGACACATGATTATAATGTAAAACTCAAGCTCCTTCCAACTATAAAATACGTTATTATGGAATAGATTGAAGATGGTCACATAAAATTATCAATATATGAAGAGAGGGGAGAGGAAGATGCACTTGAGAGTAAGTAAGATACTCATGAAAGACAAATACTTGTGTTTTTCCGATTCCAGCTGGACCAACCAACTCTGTCAAGACACCAAATGGTATTCCACCACATAAGGCCTCATCTAATCCTTTCATATGAGTGGGAAGATGGCCAGCCAAGTGCTCATTTTGAACCCGTAGCTCCATCAGCGATAATGCCTGGAAAGAAACAACTAAATCCAGCACCTTTGAGAAACTCAAAACCAAAGAAGAGAAAGAAGTCCTTTAATGCACCAGTTTAGTCAATCGAACCACCACAATAAGGTCACGTTTTGATTTGATTATTCAAAATCACAGGATTTAAAGAATAATTGCTAGTATAAATTGCTTTATATAAATTAACAACACAGGATTATTTGAGGTTTAAAGATTTTGCTCAAATAGAAACACCTTGTGATATTATGGATTTGAAATGACTTCTTATTTGTAATCATTTCAAATCCACATATTAACAAGCTCAAATCCATGCATAAATTTCATCGATAGAAAAAAAAAAAAAAAAAAAAAAAAATCATACTTCAATCAAATCATTTAAAATAAAATTTGAAGCCCAAATCCTTCTCTTTAAATACCTCTATTCAACAAACCATAAACAAATTTGAAAAAGAAAAACAAAATTTTTAACGCTTACAGTTTGATATGGTGGACACACGATTTCACTGATGTGAGCTACTGCAGATGTTACTTGTGCCAACCCCACATCTAACAATTCCATCAACTCAAATTCAGTTAAAGATAATGCATCCTGAAAGCAAACAACTTATATGTAATTCCTCCACATACCCAAAAGAGAAAAAAAAAACTCAACTCTCCATATTTTTATTCCTCATTGCCTACAAATTCATTGTAAACTCAAACTTTTACTTCTAAATTCATATCCCAATAATACCCATTAATTTTTTTTTTCCCTATTAATTTGGCTAAAAATTAGAACTATAATCAACCATGAAATTTTGAGGATAGCCATCCTTTACAACTTACATTTTTTCAAAGTTAACTTAGCTGCATCTTGGGTATAGATTAGATTCATCTACTAGTACCATGGACAAGTTGAACTTTGCACAAAAAAGTTACCCGCAGAAAAGAAAGAAAGAAAAGAAACATGAAATTAGTAAAGTAAATTCTTTGCTAGAATTTTACAACAAATAGTTTCCCAACAGTTTCAGCACTCTGTCCCATGTTTACATTATCGAAGACTAACTTATGGGTAAAACAAAACACTGTCCAACGCGACCGGGCTGTTTGGATGTTTCATATCAAGAAGTAACATTAATAGATTTTGGGGGAAAATGAAATAGCTAACAATCCGGTATCCAAACAGGTTATTAAAGGTAGTTAAGTTAGTTACCTTGGCGGTGAAGACATTACGAGCAGCGAAGACGTTGGCGATCGACTTTGGCAGACCCATCTGGCTGATTTGCTTGTTCGCCATTGTCTCTCTCTCTCTCACGTGCTTTCCCGCCAAATGTGAGAGCCTAACTTACCTAATCAGTAAATATATGGGTGAGAACAAAGTACAAACTTGAGGGATTTTCTCTTGAAGCCCAAATCCAAATGTGAATAATGGGCCTATTCCTAATATAATGGTGTTCAGTACAACACCTCTGTTACAGACCAATGCATGATCCACTACCTATTTGCTACACCTCTGTAATAGATTGATAATAGCTTAATTTTGTATATTTATATCATTATTAGAAAGTATTATTATACTTATTTTGAGTTAATTCATACATTTTATAGTTGGTTTTAAAATAATGCTGAGTAATCAATTTTGTGCTTAATTGAATTTTAATGCGTGAATTTGTCTTTTGTAGAATAATGAAATTAAATAGGTGGATTTGTGTAAAGAAGAAAGCTAATAGACTTTACTTTTACAAAGACCATGATGAAGTCAAAGAAGGCTAACCCAATTAAATTCGAGTCCAATTGAAGTAAGGAATCAAAGGAAATTTGCACCAAATCCAAGTCCAATTCGGATTAGAATTTCAGGCTGCAAATCAGTTAGTATTTGGAGCATAACTTTCGGTTCTGATGTCCAATCGAGATGATTCAAGTTAGGCTAGAAATTAAGCTTAAAGGGCTACAACTTTGTAGTTTACTAAAAGTCTGAATTTTGAAGTTAAATGGGCCGAAAATGTTGGTTAAGTAAAGCCTAAAAACCTGGGGTTTTCTCCAAACGAAAATTCAACTTGTAATAGGATTCCTTGACCTATTTAAAGGCTCTTTAAGGCAAAATTCAGGAGAGAGCTAGAACATAATTTAGGTTTTTTTAAAGTTTATTTATAGTTTTTAGAGTTTTATTTGTGTTATGCCTTGCTAAGGCAAATGGTGAAACCTAGCCGTTTATTGGTATATTCTTAACAATTATTTATTGGTTTTAATGCTTATGTTTTTATGTTTTTGATTGTTTTACTCATCTAGAAAAGTGTTCAGTTTTGTACAATTCTTTGATTTATAGTAGACTCCGGGCACATCAAATGTTTAGTATTCCCTATAAACTAATTCACTAGTTTTGTTTTGCTTAAAATCAATCAATTTCTTGAAACTACCTTAGACAAATAATTCTTGATGAGTAAAATGGTTGTGTGTGAATTTTAGTTGATTTATAAAATAAATATTGTTAAGACTACCAATAGATGTGTTGTGTGTGAATTCCTAAATCTTAGCGCTTTAATATATTATTATTTTCTCTCAATTTAAATTACCTTTACTAAACCATAAAAAATCTCTTGAATTAAACTTTATTATTTTAGTTTTATTCTCTTGTGGTTTGCTAATCAATTCTCTTTTCCATGTGGATTCGACCTCGGACTTACTGAATTATTATTTCGCAACAATCCTACACTTGGGAGCATTATTTAAGTTGCAACACAGACCAATGCATGATGCACTACCTATTTGCTATTTTTGGCCATGCCGTAGGCTCTGCTCCATGTACCAGCTTTCTACATTTCCTTAGACTAAGAGCATCCACATCAGTTGGTGGATACTCTTCTATAATACAAAAACTTCCTCATTTTACACATTTTGGCCAAAAAACCTCCCACATCAGCTTATGTAAAACTTTGTAAAATCATCTAAAAATTTCCATGAGCTACAGTAACCGTGCATATATACACGGTTACTGTAGCTCGTCTATACATTATTATAATAATTTCTAATTTTGCTCGTTTTTCTCTTTCTCTTCTCCATCTGCACAACCAACACCCTCATCATCATCATCTGCTTCTTCCTCTGATACACACACTCCCACAGTCAAAATCAAAAATCAACCACAAAATCACCTAGAGACACCACAAAACCAAACACACCCACACACGGACACACCAACGGAGACAGAGAGAGTGGATCGACACTTGTGGCAGATCGGCGTGCTTGGATCGGAGTGCTTGGATCGGCGTTCTTCTCGCCGTGCTTGGATCGGAGACAGAGAGAGTGGATCGGCGCTTGTGGCGGATCGGCGTGCTTGGATTGGAGTGCTTGGATCGGCGTTCTTCTCGCCGTGCTTGGATCGGAGTTCTTCACGCCGTACTTGGATCGGAGACAGAGAGAGTGGATTGGCGCTTGTGGCGGATCGGCGTGCTTGGATCGGCGTTCTTCTTGTCGTGCTTGGATCGGAGTTCTTCTCGACGCCGTGCTCCCTGCTTGGATCGAAAGTTCAGAAAGTTTGGAAAGAGAGGAGTGAAAATCTTGGAATAGAGAGGAGTTTCAGAGAAACTCTGGAACAGAGTCTCGTGAGTGGAGAGAGAGGGTTTGAGATAAAATAATAATAAGAAAAGTAAGAAAATGATTATTTAAATAAATAAGATGGTAGAATAGATGAACTGATGTGGGTGTTTTGTAAAAATGAATGTGTAAAATAGAAAAAGTAAGTTTTTAGTGTAAAAATGGGTGTGTATAATACACGAACTGATGTGGTTGCTCTAAGTAGATATATATATATATATATATATATATATATTTATTGGTTCCTCAAAAAGAAAAGTAGATTTTTTTTTTTTAAATTTTTTTTTTATTTATTTTAAGATTGTTGGAAATATATACATTAATATGTTCTTAGCTTTGCAACTTGAACCCCTTCTTCCTAAAATCTAAGAACTTTTTGTATGATGAAGTGTCAATTGAGTTACAAGCCTCTTGGCAAGATAAAATAGAATTTAGATCACAAAGTTTTTATCTAACATGAATCAAAGATCAGTTGAACAGATATTAATACTAAAAGTATGAGGGTATTTTTTAATTTTTGAGAAAGAAGTATGAGGGTATTTGTATGTTCACATTAAATTATAAAAATTATTCAATACAACTAATGCTTAACCTATGTATTTAAAATAAAAATAATGGAAAGAGAGAATAATGCTTATCCTTTGTGTGCCTGAATTTACACACCAAAAAAAATTAAAAAAAGAGAGTATTTTATACCAAATGTAAAAATGAATAGGCAGCGGGGAGCTGTTATTCCATGGTTTGTCGATGCAAGCTTGTTATTTGTTATGACTTGCAATTGGATACTTAGAGAAGCAAACAAAGCTGCGTACACACTTTAATCGTTGGTCCTTAATCCTTATCTAACTTTTGGGTCATGGCGGTCCCTAATTTTGTCAAGTAGAGGATAGTCTTTGTCTTGGTCTTCTTCTTTTGTACTAATTTGCCTTTGTGGCCACTTTCTTCCTAATTTTGCTTCTATCAAAAGTAATCATCAATCGCTTGTTTTGATGAATGTGATACAGTCATTCTAAATCAGACCACGTTTTTCATGGAAATATAGGTTTTGCGCCGAACGGCATGGATGGAGACATTAGAAGGTAGGGGCGCATGGTTAAACTGCCAAAACTTACCCGATCTGAATCCAGTAGGTTGGGTCGGTTTTTAGGGGTTGGTGAGGGTAATGAATTTTTTTTAAAATTTTTTTTTTTAGTGGGTGGTTCGAGTCATAACAATCACAAATCCGTTTAGCCCGATCTAACTCACCTATATGTAATATATATTTAAAATTTAAAATATATACGTAAATATATATTATATAATTAATAATTTTGTTATTTAATTTTCTCTCCTTTTCCACTCTTCTTATATAAAACCCAAAGTCCTAAACCCTAAGAGCATTGGCATTAGGTATAGACCCCGTTTTTTGAAACGCGGCTATAGACCCCGTTTTTTGTAGTGCAAACACCAAAAATCATGCCTCATGAGATGTGTCAAATGCCAAATTGGCATTTGTTACAGTGCAGTTCTATATTTAGAATTGTACGGTCAAGAATGCTATAAATTTATCTTATTATTTTATTAAAATTTCCTCTCTCCTCTGAAAAACTTTTGCAGAAGCAATATAAAACAAAAATCATACTTTTTCATTTAAAGATCGTTGTACCACACAACCATGGATTCTAAATAGAACAAAATTGCGTACCTCTCTTAGCAACCCAAGCGTATTGCCTCCCAAGGTATTCACGTCTCTCTTTCTATTTCTTTTGAGTTTTCAGAAGACTGCAGTATCACACAATAGTTCTGATGGCCAACAACTAAATATGATATTATAAAATCTTATTTTATAGTAGACTTCTAAAACCCTAGAGAGAGATTGGACGTGGGATCCTTAGGGATCCTAATCTTCAGCCGTAGGATTTTATCAATAACCTTTTTGAACGTTATTGACTTATCTAGAAACTCTTTCCAAAAATATTTCTTAATTTTCTCAATCATATCAAGAAAATATCTGAACTTCTACAGATTGCAATAATGTCCATCAACACATTGCAATTGACCCCTGAAGATTAGAGAATTACAAATGAGGTCCCATTTCATACAATTTTATATCTATGTCCTTCCACCATACTATATTCCCACAAGCCACTAGGACTGGATAAATATCACTGTCATGTCCCTAGCTTATGTGACCCTTAATTTCTTGATTTCATAATTTCTATTGGACTCCAAAATATCTTTAAAAACTCTTTAAATATATTTATATAATATTATATATATGAAAAACATTTGTGAAAAAATGTCACCGGCCGGTTTTGTTTTGAGTCCAACTTCAATATGAAAATCAACTGAATATACTATCTTCTTCAGAGACTGGTGGATTCATTGTTGAGCATTTATATATTTTACTCATTACACACATGACCCAACGTGTCTGTATATAGCCTTTAAAATTGGCATCACCAGTTGACATTGTCAAAGTTATGTGCATAATAAATAAATATACACAAACCCCTCATGTTTGAGGACAATAGAAAAATTGTGATAGAATAACCTTTTAATTAACAATGATCACTCCATAAGGTGTCCTTGATCGGATCCAATTCAGTGTATGTACTTGTTACATTACACCCACTTGTTTGCTTAAAGTCACTACTTCAATGATGGAGTAAATCATCCTATCATATAGCAGTACAACAAGTGTAGGCTTCAGTGGTAATATTCAATTAATATACACAGCCTAGAACAATTTAATAATATATGAAAAATCATTACTCCCTGTCTTTGGTTCCTTAACCATTAACATGATTTTTTCTACAGAGGTGACATCACATGTCACATTTAAACAATAAAAAATATACCTATAAAAGTTATGAATGTGAAAATAAAATTTTATTATCAAATAAAAATGCATAGTATTGTTTTTGAGGGCACATAATTCTAACATCCTCAACCTATATTCTTCTTCTCTTCCCATGTGCTTCTCAGACTTCCTCTCAATCTCAACCTCTCTAACTCTCTTCATCTCTTCACTCTCTCTCGCCGATCCCAGCCATGCCTCCAATCTTAGCACCAATCTCAGCCACGTTGCTGATCTCAGCCACTTCCTCAGCCACAAGTCGATCTCATCCTCTTCCTCAGCCAAGTGTCAGTCTCACCATCTTTTTCCTTAGCCATGCCATCGGAGTTTCAGATCATAATCTTACAACTTTTTTTCTACCACTCACAATTTGTCAAATGAATTATTTTGGCAAAAATTAAGGTTTTCATGTAGTCCTAGAATTTTTGAAAAATATATTCTTTACTTCCAAGAGTAACATACATGCAGTTTGGATAGGTAGATTGGCTTAAGAAGACTCATAAGAGTAAAACAATCAGTTGAGAAATCCAAACTTTCCACACCTGTATTCCAGATAAGAACCTGTCTTATCAATTTAGGCTTTGAAAAGCAGCTATACCTTATAGACATCCAATTTTGTGTTGCTATTACTATGAGTCCACTTGTCCAACCCAAAACTTGATATGGGAAATAATACACATGGCAAATACAAAATCGCGTCAGGACTCAGGAGTCATTTCTGTTTTGTTTTTGATGACATGCCGTAGGATTCTCGAAAATTAGGAAATATTTGAAAGACGCAACCCACTTCGCACAGGTTAGTAATTGGTAATTACAATTGCACTTGGTGGGGTGCTTATAAATAGCCCCCGAAATATAATCCTCCACTGCTTAAACTTTCATGTAAGCTAGATCTTCTCATCAAGCTCCTTCAACTCTCTCATCCTTGCTCCTCTTCCTGTTTCTTTTACTTCTATGGCTTCTGCTTGTTCCAAAACCACAAACCTCCCCCCCAAGAGAGGTCAGATCAAAGCTCAAATTTTTAGGATCTTCGTTAAAACTATTGTCTTTGTGGCCTCTAGTAGAAGCAGTGAGAAGTATCACAAATTCACAATCATATGAGGTGGAAGTTCAAGTGGAAGAAAACTCCGCCTCAACGCCACTGCTACTACTTCGATGAAATTATGTTGCTTTTAGATTCAGAACGAAGTGTTTGTCTTTATGTATATTGAATCATTGATTATTGATAGCCTTTTCTGTGGGAAAATGTCATATTACTACCAATCTACTACTGAATAAAAAAATTATGTATTATAAATTGATGTGACAGTGATTTCACTCGGTTCGACGTTAACAATATTATAAACTAGACTCATCCATCCAATGCTTTAACAACAATTACAGATATGTTTATTGCAGCTACGAATGTTGACATTCATTAGTATAAATCCTATTTTATTTTGCTTTAAACTTGTTTGTATAAAAGAGAAACTGGGCTAAGAAATTTCAACCCCCACTACAAAAAAAGAAGGCTATAGCCGCATTTGCAAAACGCAGCTATAGCCTCTAAAAAAACGCAGCTATAGGCTATAGCTGCGTTTTAGACACCCTAGAGTCGCTTTTTTTACACCCCAGATGCAGGACCTATGGCCGCGTTTTCATAGATGCAACATAGAACTGCCAAAAGGTGTCTATAGCCGCGTTTATTTTCTCCTATAGCCGTGTTTCTACACAGTGCATAGGTTCGGGACCTATAGCTTGGGCTGCTATGGGAGTACAAATGTCAAAACGTTGAAATTAAAATAACTATGTACACATAAGGAAAATTATTAAAGTACAAATTTTAACCTGATGTTGAACAATGAACTTCTAAATATATACATATAAAAGAATTGCCAAGCAATGGAAAGTTCACGCCAAATTTGTTTAATGTTATTAGTATCCAATCATTGGTGTGTTTTGACATGTGTGTGTTTGTGCGTGTGTGAGTGAGTGAGAAGATCAATCTCACCTCTACAGTTGAAAAAGTCATTTCTTCATGTGATTTTGCACTTCTTTCAATTAAAGAATGATGGGATTCCTTCATTGTATAATGTTTTTCCTTTAGACTGCTAACTTCAGCATCTATTCTGAGAGCAGAAAACAAGACACAAAAAACAATGGACAAAAAGAATTAAAATTTCAACCTTACCAATTGTGCAATAATAAATAACACAGAAGCAACTATGATTTGGAACCATCAAGCTAGATTCGAATCCAATAGGTAAAGCATGTAGATGATGACTTGATAGTCTAATCATATACCGCAAACTTATAGGATATGGAATATCCATTGGCCAAGAAACCAACTAATTTACAAGGTTTCCTCAAAACCTTGCTTTACCAGGTAAGAGTGCTGAAAGGTATTTTGGAGGCAAACAAAAGAAAACAAACCCTCCACACACAACATACATAGTAGATTTAGTACACAACATCTGTGACTAATTGTAACAGAGCCAAGTACTAGCCCATAAAAGGTCAATCAAGCAACAGTCACTTTGATAAAAAAATTTACTATTGCATATAAAATCAAAGTTCCCTCTCATCAAGGTTTAAACATGTAGCTATAAAACATATGTTATTTAACCACACATGAGACAACAAAGTTCAGTGACAACTGCTGATTATCAGAACTGAAGCATGCAACAGTTATTTTGATCCATAATATCTACAATTGCATATATAAACAACCAGCAGACTAATTGTAACCCTCAAATTTCAACTATAAAAAATAAAAATCCTTGACCACCTTTCATGATCAGCATTTATTTTCAATCCTGAAACTGCACCTTGAGCATATTGGAGCAATTCTACTCGCTTTGCCTGAAAAGAGGAAATCAAAGGAAGAGATAAAAGGAGAGAGTAGTTGGATCACATAAACTCTAACAAATCCAGCTGTAACATCTTTGTAAACTGTAAACAACAACAATGCTTTTATGTGAAGTGCACCATATTGCTTACTAGGAAAGTGCGGCAATATTTTAGTATTACTGTCAAATAAGTAAATGACTAGTACTAATAAATCAAATAGATCAATGGGCAGATTAGGATCCAAAGTAAAATAATCTTTTTACATAAAGAGAGAAAAATTGAATGTCAGCCAATAAGAAGCAGTGTGTGTCTGTCAGCAATGATGATAAATTTATAAAGCTTTTTCGAAACTCCTAGCAAAGAACTTCTATAATGGTGTGTTCTTTATGTAGGAATTCATGATGGGATTTTAATTCTTGTTGTAGAGAGGAAAAATTCCCGACCTATCACAAGCTGACACGTCACATTATCAAGTCCACAAAATACAGCCAATTACAAAGTACCACGTATTGCTGCTAGGTTTTGCTATCACTATTCCAAAACCAACAAAAATTTGCCAAGTGTCATGCAAAAACCAATCACGCATCAGCGCACGTGTAAGCAATGACACAAGCAGCTTCGCACGTGTAAGCGATGACACAAGCAATCCAGCACGTGTAAGCGATGACACAAGCGGACCAATCAGGCTGTGACATGTGTCACCAATCAAACTCTGCCATGTGTCGCTCACCCACCTCTAAACTCCTATAAATAGAAGCCTTCCAAAGGCATTTAGGAAAAGGAACCAAGACATCTTGGGGAAAAAGGGGGATCAAGCCATGTAGAGCACAAGCAGCATCAAAGAAGATTCAGAAGTACTGAAGCTCTGCTGGAATCAAGCCCTGAAGACTCCAGCAACTTCAAGAACTTCAACCTCAAATGCAAAGAACATTCAAAGCAGAATCATCCAAACTACCTGCCTAGATCTCAAAGTTCACTGGAATCAAGCTTAAAAGCCTCCAGAAACCTCAACAAATCACAAATAGGTGAAGCTCTACGGATTCAAGCCTCTAAAGCACTGAAGAACTTTCACCACAAACCTTCAAATACAAAGAACATTCGAAGAGGAATCATCCAAATCATATTCCTAAATCTCAAAGTTCACTGGAATCAAGCTCAAAAGCCTCCAGAAACCTCAAGAAATCACAAATCAGTGAAGCTCAACGGATTCAAGCCTTTAAAGCCCCGAAGAACTTCCACCACAAACTTTCGAAGACGAAGAACACGAAGAACGTGAAGAACAAAGGATTTCCAACAAGCTCATAGCCAGAGATTCATTGTAATTCTGTTCCAAAGATCTTCGATCCATTCTTCAGCCAAATTGAAGTACATTGGGTGTTCAAATCAAAATCACATTACTACAAATCCAATCAACAAGTCTTTTAAGGAGATCGAATCAGAGGATAACTCTTTTGTAATTACAGAGAATTGTACCATACAATCATCAATACAAATTCGCATTTGTGAAACTATTTTACTTGTTTGATTTATTTCGAACCGAGAAATTTAGTCGCTTACACTTGTTAATTCATGAAATTTGGTTGTTTATTTAATAAAATAGTTACAAATTGTAATTCCCATGAACATCTCAATTCCCATGAAGCACAGGAATTATGAATCCTATCTTATCAGTAAGAAATGCCAATTCTTGTATATCTTGTATTTCTGAGAATTGCCTACATTACACTAAAATTCAAATTTTGACTGTTTTTTTTTTTTTTTTAAAACTTACTACATAGAGTTAATTTTAGAAAATAAAATAATTATTTTTCATCCAAATAAGATGTTTATCAATGTTCAAGAGTATTTTTTTCATTTATAATTTATCCATAATGTTCAAATTATTAATTATTTTCTTCCTAAATTAGTTTGTATAAGACAATTTTAAACAGATAAAATTTATATATATAGTTTGTATAATTGTAATGTTTTTAAAAATGTTTGTCTAAAATATGGTTAAAATCAAATTCTAAGTATATCCAAACAGAAATGCCAACTTTTGGAAATTCTAATTCTTGTGAGTTTAAACACCCAAGAATCTATAGTTTTCAAGATTTAAAATTCTCAGAAACAGAAAGTCTCTAATCAAATTGTGATAACAAGTTCATGTGTCCATTCCTCATGATACTGAAGGGCATAATGCTTATATTAAACACGTGCACATTAATGCAATAAGCATGCATATCATGTCATTACCGGTACTTCATCTTGGTATCTTGAGAATGCTTTTGCCAAATCACATACACTGCTGATTATAGCATTATGAACTTCCTTTCCTCCGGTAAGACAGAGCCTGTATGAAACATACCACAAGGAAGTTTAATGGAAATCAAATAATATTAGGCAGAAATATGCACTGATCATCTTCTTTTTTCAATATACCAAATATATGATTCCAAGCAAATAGAATAGGCCAAAGAAGCTGTTATTAGGGATTAAAAGAAAATTGAAATAGAGACAAATCACCCATATATCTCCAGAAGTAGTGGAACTTCTTCCTCATTTGGTGCTTCAAGAATCTGATTCATAAAAAAGAGTTAACCTGCGGTTAAACTCCATGGATCAGCAAATACAAAGATCAGAAATAGCGTTAAGAATGGCACTAAGGAATGAAGGTTATAAGTATCGCAATGCCAATCTTTTATCTCTTTTTTTTAATAACACATGCACTCGGTGGGTCTTGAACGCACAACCTACCCTCTACCCAGGTATTTCAAGGGAAAGATGTGCCATTTGAGCTAGAACTTATAGGTTGCAATATCAGAACTTTCTAAAAGATAAAATATGAAAAATAAAAAATGTCAGGTAGTAAGATTTTATATTCCTAAATAAAAAATAAAAATGAAAAGTTCCTGAAGTATTTACAATACTTCCTAGCAAATCACAACTGTTGCTATATCATTAATACAAGGTCCATTCGATACAGCAAAGAACATCCAAATTCAAGATGACCTTGAACATATAGGATACAATCATAGTATCATACACTATAAATGTGTTTAGTAAACTAAATTGAGTACCTTGCACATTCCATAATACGCAAGGGCATAGCCCATCCCTGTAGTGGATAACAAATTTGATACATAGTAGGCCCTTCTAACCATTGGTTCCAGGATGACAACCATAGACTAAATCCCAATCCGAGCAAGATCATCAAAAATAAACCCCTCCTTCAACCAGCATTCAATCTAATTTAAGCTTCTAATCCAAACTACAGCCTCAAACCTTACCCTTCCTCCTTGACCCAAGAGAGATAGATAGGTACTATTAAAGAAATGCATGATCCTTTCTTATCAATACTTGTCTACTGGTAGCCAATTTAAAGCTTTAAAGACTAAATCACTAAAACTGGGAAACTGTGCTTGGTCATAAAATCTACAAGTTTCTAAGACATGTACAGTACAAAGTACACAAATAATGGCAAATAAAAAAATTAAAAAACTGGACCAACCTATCTTAGCCAATGACATAGCAGTACACAACAAAATGAGAATGAAAAATCAGCTTAAGATGGTGTACAACAACGAAAATGGAAAATAATAGATATTCACCTTTATTATTTTTGTATATGGATGGTTACTAGTAGCAAGATGACATTCATCAATTATCATTAAGCATACTGCTTCTGGACTCAAGAATGCCTTTCTTAAGACATCCAAAAATATTTGGGGTGTCATTACTAGTACCTACAAGATAACATAAAGAATTTGCATTAACATAACACTAGCAAAGGTAACTTGTGAATAGAAATTTAAATCTAGGATTTTAGGAAAATTATTTCAATGTAATAAATTAATATAATTATTTCCATATAATTCTTCTAGATATAAGAATTATATTTATTGGTGTTGAACCTTGAGAAGACCTAAAATCCATGCCATTTGGTAGAATCAAGCCCTGCTGCTCTGGACACTGGGATGAGACTCTATTCTAAGCACCACACATCTTTTCATTTTCACCTATAGACTCAAAATGATTATATAAATTACATACAGACAAACTAGCAGTGTTAGTTCCTTAGCTTTGCTGACCCAGATATGAGCTCTCAAACAGCTTCAGAAAATATACTTATAATGGACAAAGCCTAAAGATGAATACTACAAGAAATCTTACATACAAATGAACTGCTAAATAAACAATTTCTTGCCCTTCACTGGAAAAGCAAAAGCATGCACATATATTTGAAGCTAAATTAAAGTTAATAAAAAGAGAAAAAACAGAGCTCAAATTTTCACAGTTCTAAGATTTGAGATTGAAACTAGAAACAACAAACCATAACTAACCACACATAATGAAACCAGTAGCAACCAGTTGAGAATAGCACCAAAAAACCAAATATATTATGTTTGAAATTATATTATAATTTTATAAATACATAAATTTGCATCATAGCAACCAATCTGTGTATTTATATGGTCCTTCTGAACATGATAGGCTAGCTATATGACACATTGTATAATTACAAGAAAGAATGGTCCAAGGTATTGATTAGAAGATTTGAGCCCGGAACTTTATGGATTACATGAAGCAGAGAACCATTAATTAGACCAATCACTTGGTCTTGGTCAATAGAAGCTTATAGATGTAAAAATTTTCCTGGCCACATAACAAAGTATACATGCTTAAATTGACGATCAAATTTTCTTTAAACTTTACCTGTTTTAGAGTCTCCAACAAGGTTCCGGACTTCTAATCTGCAATGCACATATTGGAGCTTTGATGGTACTGATCAGTTCTGCCAAGAAAGTAAAGAATATTAAAATTTCAGTTAATTTTGGATAGTGATATGCAAGAGGGTGAACTTCAAAGATAAGGGCTAGATGGAGAGTGAAAGATTACTTTCTCAATAAAAGGATAGTAATAGAGCTATCAAAAAAGAACCAAAGTTAAAACAAACACAAACCCCAAACAATTTTTCATCCATCTAATAAGCTTTCTATAAAAAAAAAACAAAACAAATTTGCAACTATTAGATAAAATAAAAAATGCAGAAAAATTCAACAGACGCAATACCCATCAAAATCATCAACAATTTAAAAAAGAAAAGGCAATACCTCAACATGCCTTGCGTTCGAGGGCTCAGGTGACAACTCAAAATCCAAGATCTCTTCCTTTGGCACTACTGCTTTCTCAGCATTAGGATTCGGGGAAACCTATAGAATATCAAGCATGTAATTATGTGAATATACAAATGCATTCAACTATCTCTAAGGACCAAAATTATCACAAAAACTTAGACACATACCATGTCGAGAAAAAACAAATACGGCAATCTTGAAAACAATTTTTAGCAATCCACTAAGCAACCAAATCAACCTGCAAACAAAACAAATAGTTTCATTAAAGAAAGAATCATCAAACACATAGTTTCATTACAGCAAACAACTGAGCCAATGGTCTTGCACAAACGTACATTCATACACACACACAAAACTACAGTAAACCCGAAGCCCCTCAAAACCCCAGATTAAACCCCAAATCAAAAACTCACAGCAACAACCATTCGGAACCCTAAACCCAAATCAAATTTCCAATCAAACCCAAAACCTCACCTTGCAACGAATCTCTGAAATCTTGGCCACTCGGAGCCCCGGGAACCAGTTCAACAACCCGAACTCTGCACAGTAGGTTCTTCGCGGTCAAGCTCTCTGAGCGTGGGTCCAAGCAACAGAGTCAGAGGCCAACTGGGTCACCCTGCATTGTTGAGATTGCGGATTGTGGGTTGAGATCGAGCACGGTGGCGAGAGGTTCAGAGCACGGCGGCGAGATTACCGGGAGCTAGGTTGAGAAGCTGAGTGTTTTTTAATTTAGGGATTCATTGGGTTGAAATTTTAGGGGTTTTTTGAATTTATAGGAAACCTATAGCTGCGGCATAAATGAGTCTGGAGCTGCGTTTAAATAAATGCAGCTCTACCACATATTAGAGCTGCGTTCTTCTAAACGCAGCTTTGACATGTCTGGAGTTGCGTTTAGAACAATGCAGCTCTATAAGTTTTGAAGCTGCGTTTGTTAAATGCAGCTCTGAGATATATTAAAAAAAAAAAAAAAAAATCCCAGGTTGGAATTGAAGCTACGTTTTTGAAAACGCAGCTTCAATCCTACCCGGCTAAACGCAGCTCGAACATCAAAAAACGCAGCTTCAGAGCTGGTCTATAGCCGGGTTTAATAAACACAGCTCAAACAGCATCTTGAAGCTGCGTTTTTAGAAAACGCAGCTTAAATTATCGATTTTAGTAGTGCCCAAAACATCACCACTCCAATAGAAACTATCTTACACTTAATGTCCCACTATATCTTCCATTTAAGTTTTGGTTATTGACATGAATTTAGAAAGCCAATTTAGTCATATACAACATCTAAATCTAACACTATTATTTAATAAGTATAGTTCTATCTCTTTCAAAGTAAAATGAATGAGTATAATCTTTTGTACTCGGAATTGCCTTCAAGCTCAACCAAGTTGCAAAGGACACTGCTTTCCTAAGCGGCAGCGCCTTGATTGTTTCGACATTATGGTGGAAAGTGATCCTCCGACTTAATGCAGCCATAGCATCCCCACAAGAGTTGGCGTGTACAACCGCTCCAATACCGGCACACTTAGATTTTTTGAAAATTGCAGAATCAAAGTTGGCTTTGAAACAAGAATGGGGAGGGGGGTGCCAATCTAATTAATCAAACAAAATGGTAAATGTATTATTCAACTAGATAAATACAATTATTTAGAATTTTAATTAAAAAGAAAACATTATCAACATGAAATTATCAAGTGCTTGTATGTTTAATATAACTAGTCGCTAACCTGTGCGATGCACGGGAAATGTATTGAGTACAATATATAATTTAATCTTTGTTTATTTTACTACAACACCAAAATTGAATTTGTAAAATAAAATCATATAGCTAAAACATTTGTTAACAGCTATACATTTCAGAAATTTATTAAACTATATTATTATTATTATTATTATTATCAACTTAACAGTATTTTAATATATGATACCAACATGCTTCAAGAAAATGTCCAACACTGAAAACAATTTCGAAAACAAACTCAACTAAACAGTTTGATGAATAAATATATTACAATCTATAATATAATTAAGCCAAAAAATAAACTTTGAAACCAATATGAACAAAATCCACGTCAAACAAAACCATTTCAATCATTAAGAATATGACTCACTAAAGTCATGAAAAACATAGGATTCATTACAAAAAAAAAAAAAAAGAAAAAGAAAAAAAGAAGAAGCATCTTTAGTCTTTATAGATTTTGCCTAAGTACCCAGATACGATGACACATACTCACACAAAAATCATTAAAGAAAGAATCAAAGAACATACACAACATGTACATACGCTATGAAAGTAAAAATAAGAAAAACAAAAGAGACGTAAACACGGACAATTAAAGAAAAAATATAGGAAAAAAAAGTTAGGAATAGAAATATAAGATAAAGATGGGTTACCCTCAAAAAGAATAATCCATGGATATTCATTGAAATCTTCTAGATAATTTCTGATAATAGAAAAAATAAAACCCAAAAGTTATGATGTTAAAACTTCCAAAAGGCCAATTTTTTTTTTTTTTTTTTTTTAAATCAGAAGATTCAAAGCTTCAAAAGTATTGAAATAAAACAATATATATATATGTATATATATATATATATATATATATATATATATATATATATATATATATATATATATATATATATAATTATGCAATAGAGAAATACAATAGAAAAAAGGGAATCCATGATTATAGCTTTTCAACTATTGAAATTGGCCAGACAATTAAATGTATTGCAAAAAATGAACTTAAAAATTCATATGTAAACCAAACAATTAGAAGATTTTGAGCCAAGAATTTATTAAAACAAAACAAAAATTATGTGACTACACAATGGAGAAATATAATAAACAAAAAAAATATGTCTACACAACATAGAAATATTAGAGAAATATGAGTTACCTTTTAAATGTTAAAATTCAAAATATTAAAACTTTTAAAAGGTTAAAAAAATTTGAAGATTTAATTAAAAGATTCAAGCCTAGCAATTAAATAAACAAAACAACAATTGACAAACTTATAAGAAAAAGCAACAAATCTAATAATTTTTATTGAACAAATCAAATAACCCTAACCTTGATGCATTGACCGAAGAAGGAGAGGAGTCCAGTACATAAGTGGAATATGTGAATTGTGAAGCATGAGCCGCCCTCAAAAAAAATCTTGAAGAGAAATAAGTTTTAAGGAGAAAATTGTGTTGCGGCAAAAGAAGATAATAGTAGATCTAATCATAAAATCCAAAATAAAAATAATTTAAAATAAAAATAATAAAAAAATAGTGGTGACCAACGGCCATACATATAAATATAAGATATTGACCAACCTTTATAAAAAGATGTTAGTTTCAATATTCACTTTGTGGTGAGGGTCCTCAAACATCATCTTCTCCGCGAATAGTTTTTGGGGCTTAGGTTTTCTACGCAAGCAATTCTTAAATAGGAGAGAGTAGAGGCGGTGGGAGAGTGTCCTTATTTGGCTAGAAGTCTAATTTGCATTGGAAAAAGAAAACAGTGATGAGGTGGAAAATTTAATTTAATTTAAATATTGTGCTGACGTGGAAAATTGTGGGAGCTTCAAAAGCTTCGGTTTTATATATATATATATATATATATATAGATTAAACAATGGACAAAATTTAGCTACAAAATTAGTTGTAGCCTTAGATTACAAACTTAATTAATATCTTTTTATTGGAGATAAATTTTGACAAATCTACCATTGGATTACATCTTCTTCTTATATCTTCTATGCTTGCAAAATTTCAAAAAAAAATTAAAGATCAATAACTATGTCATCAATAAATTTTTTTAAATTGCAAGTTTTGTAATTTAAAATCATGCACAAAATGTAAACTTATAGATCATTTAGTAAATAATATTCAATTGACACAAAATTTAAAATGTGTATTGTTGAGGTCTAAAAAGTCACAATGTTGCACCAAGGCCCAAAACGGCACAGAAAATTGAACTCTGTAAAAAAAGAATAATAAAATACTTGAGCCCGCAATAAAGAAAAAAGGTGGTCGGCCCAAATCCATTAAGGGTCTTAAGGAGGAACCCAAACCCATGAGTGGGTAGGTCTTAGAACTCATGAAACGAAGGGAAGAAGAAAGCCCAGCCCCCTAAGGTCAATAAATCACTGAGGAGCCCAGTGGTAAGAACTGGGCCAGGATACTTGGGGTTGCTAGGAGCCTGGGATCCTTGGGTTGTGCAGCAAAGTCAGGGTTGGATTAAGATAGTTCAGAGGGGTGCTAAGGAACATAAGGAACGAGAACAGATAAGTCCTTATCAGCCACCTAATGATGCAGAAAAAAGAATTAGAAGGCTTGGGAACTAACAATTCATGAATAAAGGGCTGGTACCTCGGGGAACCCAGAAAAAAGAACCATGAAGGAAGGTGGCTGGGAAACTTTCAACTTAGCAGGTAGGAATCAGCTCACTTGGGAAAAATGACAAGGGAAAAACAGCTAAAAGTTGAGTCTGAAAAAGTGGGATCTAGAAGCCTTGAAAGAAGAAGGACCAAAGGTTAGCTCTTTAAGGACACCCCAGAACGGAAAGTCAGCAAGGAGCTTTTGAGGAAGAAACTCCAAAAGAAGAAAATAATGAGAAATGAGGAAGGGACCAGCCACCAATGTTGCTGGCACAACATTGGTTCTGGTACCTAAGGGAGCAAATTGGGGGAATCAGTGTTACCCCGGGAACCTTAGGACGACACTATAAAAAGGGAAGTAGCCAATAGTAAAAGGCATTTAGCAATAGTGAACTAGAGTAGAATCATTGAGAAAACTCTGTCAGAATTCCAAAAAAGAGAGAAGAGAAGGAAATACCGCCCGGTATCCTCAAATAGCCACTAGAGAACATACTCGGATTCAAAATTTGCAAGTCTCAGAGGCCTGAAGAGCTATCAAAGTCTGTGATTTTTGAACTTATTTAGACCTTGTAATACGTCCTAGTGAGCATAGTGTATTACACAATTAAGAAAGTAATAGAATATTTTACATTGTTTTAAGGATCCTTAACACTTTATTTTTGTGTCTTTCTTTACCACTTCATTCCTTTGCTGTTTCTTGCTGTTCAATGCATATATTTCTTGTTTGTTAGCATGTATGTGTTGTAGGATTTGTGCTCTGTGCACCATCTGGTTCGTAATCAGCCCATTTAGCTACGGAGAACCAAGCCTAGTCCCTTAAAACAAGTAAAGGGCCCAGGATCCTTGTTTCTACTTGGGCCTGGGTACTGTCCAAAAAAGGACCTACACATGTATTAAGAGCGAAAAAAACATACAATTCAATAGTTAGATTTTCAAAATATGTTATAATATTTATTTTATTGAGTGAGTTTGTAGCCTTAAGTTCCAATAAATTTTGTAGTTAAACTTAGTCCTTAAACAACCAATCAACCAATATGATTTTATCTTCCAATTAAAAATTTAACTATTCCTTTTGGTGACCAACTAAATTTAATCTTGGATTAACCTAAGCATGCATGCCTATGATACAATCATGGATCAATCAATCATATTCAAGTGTTAATAAAACATTAGAAACTATTTGGAATGAAACTATTTTGTCATATATTTTACAAAACAGTATTATTAAGCTAAAAAAAAAAAAAAAACTATATTTGCTAGACGACAATGTCATGCAATACGTAATCAAGGTTCAAACTCATGTATGCACATTTATGCTACTTTGGTCCTAAACCTCTTGTGTTAACATTAATTAAGGTTTTTGAGATATACATGTGAGACAACTGTCAAATCGGAAATTAAGAACGTAATCAGCACTCTCTTGTTTTGATAGATATGATACCAATTGGAAAATTAAGGTTTTTTTTTTTTTTGTTATCTATGTGTCACACCATGCATTAAGAGAACAATGTATACCCCAAGCCTTATGTGGAGTAGAAGGAGAAGTGACTTCAAGGACACCACGATCCTTGGACGAAGACAAACCCGTCTCGAGGTTGCGAGACCTAACCTCACCTCCCTCTAACATTGTCAAAGATTGGGCGATCCCTACAGAACAATGAACTAAGGGAAATCGAAAAAGCAAAATAGACCTATATGGGTAGTTCTTCTCTACAAACAACCCAATTCTAGGACATTTTCTACCTATAGCCCTGAGTAGACCACACAATCGAGTAAAGAAAAAAGAAATTGAGGGACAATCTGACCAAACTAAAGAGTAATCTACCATGAAAGAACAAAAGCAGAGAAGGAAGCACGAAAAACTTACCAGAAAACGAAGAGGAGTCAGGAAGAAGAAGAACTCTGAAGCAGATGAAACGCCACAAAGAAAAACTGACCAAAAATGAAAAGAAAAGAAGGGAAAAAGCACAAATAAATAGGAGATCGTGCGCAGGAAAACCGAGAAAAAATGACACGACGAGGACATCCTGACCGTACACATGGCACACGGCAGATAGGATGTCATCTCGCAATAAATGTGTTGAACTCGGAACACGAAGCGATGGACGATTTTGTTCTTGCCTCGTCTCAAAGACGAGAGCACGAACAGGGGGGTAGCTGATGAGTTAGAAAATAAACGTGGAATAGTCATTCAATGCCAATGACGATCCCATGAGCGTTACACACTTATTGCGCCATTAATGATAAAATGTAACGAATGGAGCAATGGTAACAAGTGAGCTATGTACCTCAGAGCTCCCATTCATGACACACTACCCATTGCTCATAAATGCTTATCCATTGTTGTTTAAAGTACTTGCAAGTGTATGAATCGTACCGAAGTATAGTTTGACAAGAACGAGGTCGAATCCACAAGGACTTGAATGAACATAGGAAAATTAATCAAATCTTAACCAAATTAATCCTAATCTAATTTAATAAAAATTGGTTGTTTGAAATTAAATATACTAAGCAAATAATTAAACTAAGCAAAGATATAATATAAAGTAGTAAAGAGATGTAAACAATTTAGAGAAAGGAACTAAGGTTTTGGAATCTACGTTGTTAATTCATATTAGCATATATTTACGATCATTAATTTTTCTCAACCACTACATGATAATCTAGAAATCAATCTTGCTACCATGGAGAATATTATCATTAAAACTTCTATTATAAAGCATACTCTTCTTCGCTTCTTAGGTATAAAATCAAATCATCAATTATATCCATAGCCAAACAAATTACAAGAGATATCCAATTTTAAAATCAAGAAATAATAATGTAGACACTTGATCTTGCACCCATAATTTAATCAAGGACGATGACTAGAATGGCCATTCATGTAACCGAAATTCATGATTGCATTACATGCATTAATTTGTTCATTGCATATCATAAAAATGATCTTGAGGTTCTAACGGTTGTGACGGTATGCTCGGTTTCCAAATTAGACTGTGGGATTGAAAGATATTGCATGATCAAGATTGCACGGTCAGCATGCATTGTGTTTAGGTAGAATCAACCACACATGATTAATTTAAATTACTTCTGATTCGCTAGACAATTAAAATTAATTAAATAATTTTGTGATTGGTTGTTAGTGAATGTCAAAGATAGGCTTGCTTGCATAGGAATAAAGGGGATAATCAGATAACAATAAAATTGAGGATAATCAAGACTTTTTGGAGTATTTATCTACAAGATAATTATTGTTGAAAAAATTTGAATTATAAAAAAAAAGAGTTTAATTTTTAGAATGTGGATTAAAAACGTGTCTAAGTGCAAGTCCCGGCTTAAAAAATCTCAAAAAAGGAGTCCAAAATGGACTAGAACTCAAAAGCAAGTCTGACACCCAATAGTGCCATTCGGCACTTTTGGAGTGCTGATGGGCACTTTTCAAGTGCCGATTGGCACAAATTCGGGCCTCGGCCTAAGGGCACTTAGATCGACATAAAACTCATCTTTTTCGATTTTTTAGAGATAAGGACGCATCCTAGTTTGTATTCCAATCATTTAGCTATTTTTTCGAGCCTCCCAACCTCTATAAATAGAGGCTGCATCTCAAAATTGAGCACATTTTTTCACGCTTTCTGATTTCCCCTCTTTCTGACTCCCATTTTCTATTATTTTCTCTCTTACGTTAAAGACGTTCTAGAGGTTCTAGCCTTAAGAATTTCTTTTTGTAAGCAAGGTATTTTAGGTTTCAAAGATAATTGAATAAATTTCTTTGAACCCTAAAATATTCCCTCAATAAGAAGAGTACGTCCATGCAAGAGGTGGTTTTTCTTTACCCTTTTTTTTGTATTCTTTTATTTTGATGATGCATGATGTAGATATTCTTTTAGTTTCAACTTCTAATGTTCATGCCATGTGTTGTTAATATTTTTGTTGAAATATGTTCTTAATGCTTTTGTTGTCATGATTTACCTTTTGAGTTAAAAAAATTTGCACATTATCACAATTTTTTCAAAACCAAAAACTGATCTGTTTCTTCCTTAGATGCAGATCTGAATTTTTTCTAATATAAAAACTAATTAGTATCTTCCTTAGATGCAGATCTGGATTTTTTTTCTAATACAAAAACAGATCTGTATCTTTCTTAAATGCAGATCTGAGTTTTTTCTAATACAAAAACATATTTGTATCTTCCTTAGATGCAACTTTGAATTTTTTTAACATAAAAACATATTTGTATCTTCCTTAGATGCAAATTTGAATTTTTTAAACATAAAAACTTATTTGTATCTTTCTTAGATGCAGATCTGAATTTTTTTAAACATAGCAGATTTTGAAATAAAAAAGAAATTCATAAGTAGTGATGTTTTGTTTGTTTTGTTTAATGCAAGTAGCATAGGTTTATTTCATGGGTGCAGTCCTCTTATAAAAAAGAAATATTTTTCTTATTTTATTTAATATAAAAAACAGATTTGATTTTTTTTTTTACAAATCTTGATTTTCTAACTTACAAAACAGATCTGATTTTTTTTTACATACAAAACAAAAACCAATTTTTTACTTTACTTAAAAATAGATCTAATATGTTTTTAAGCAAAAAACCTTGTTTTACTTAATAAAACAGATCAAATTTTTCTTCAACAAAAACTAACTTTTTACCTATACCAAAACAAATCTGGTTTTTTTTAATAAATCAAATCAAAATTTTTTTATTCACAAAAACAAATTTGAATTTTTCTTAAAAGAAGAGAACACATTCATAAATAGATTTATGTGACTTAACTTAGAATTAAGTTTGTCATGTATGCAACATATCATCCATATCATGTATAAATGGTATATTGGTCATGAGAGTCTAGAAGACCAGACTTTGTCTGGGCGGAATGGGTGCCTAACACCTTCCCATTTTGTAACCTAGCCTCCGAATTTAGTTTCTTTTGGATAGGTAGACTTAGGCTTTATCTTTCTTTTTATTTTTTGGGTAGATTGTAACTAGGACAAAAAGTCATGTGTCTTTGGTAGTTTGTAACTAGGACTCAAAGCCTTGTAATATTTAATCTATCAAGTTTGTACTTTTTATTCAATTAATGATAATGGAACATTTCAGTCATGTGAAGTTGTATGTAATTTTTTCTTATTTTTTTGTATAAAAAAAATAAGTGGCAACTCCACACCACTTACCCAAAAAGAGAGGTGTCTTGAAACAGCACCCGTAAATCTTTTTTTTGAGAACACCCTAATTTTGGTGGTCTCTCACAAATAAACCAAGCATTCAATTAATTAAGATAAATCCTAATTCATCAGAAAAACATGATTGAACTCATATTTAGAATCCCATCTTAGTCAATTGATATGAAGCAATAACAATTTAAATCATTAAAGAACAACTATTGTGGGAAAAATCAAATCACATAAATATTACTGATAATCCTTAATGAGATTTCATCCTCAACCATAATTATAAATTTAGCTACTCATGGTAATTGAAATAAAACACAAGAATAAAATACTAAACATTAAATTAGACAAATAAAATAGGGAAAGAAATAGTCACAATGCTGTCATAGAGAAAAGCTATAAAGAAGCCACATGCAGCACTGTCTCTTGCCCCAATTTTCTATTTTGCATCCCAACCCTAGCACTAGCCTTCCTGAATTTTTCCCTAAAGACCTTTAAATAGGTAAAGGAATCCTATTACAAGTTGAATTCCTGTTTGGAGAAAATCCCATATTTTTAGGTTTCAATTAACCAACGATTTTGGCCCAATTAATGTCAGAATTCGGACTTTTAGTAAACTAAATAGTTGTAGCCTTTTAAGATAAATTTCCAGCATAACTTGAATCATCTCGATTGGACATCTAAGCCAAAAGTTATGTCAAAAATACTAACTAATGTGCAGGTTGGAATCCTAATCCGAATTGGACTTGGATTTGGTGCAATTTCCTTTGATTCCTTACTCTAATTGGACTTAAATTTAATTGGGTTGGCCTTCTTTAACTTCATCATGGCCCTTGTAAAAGTAAAGTCCATTAGTTTTCTTCTTTGCACAAATCCACTTATTTAATTCCATTCTCCTACAAAAGACAAATTCACGCAATAAAATTTAATTAACCACAAAATTGATTATTCAACATTATTCCAAAACCAAATATAAAATTCATGAATTAACTCAAAATAAGTATGATAATGCTTTCTAACAATGATATAAATATGCAAAATTAAGCTATTATCAATGCACATCAAATACCCCGAAATCTACATTTTGCTTGTCCTTGAGCAAAATAGATAAAGGCTAAAACAAAACAAAGAAAAAGGAAATCCTAACTAATCCACTTTCACTGGAAATTTCGATTGCAATTAGCATATGCAACAAGCCTTTAAACCCCTAACTTAGATTAGTGGACGAGTTGTAGTATCGTGAGGGTTTGCAGGGAATATACCCACAAAATTCTAAGAATGAATACTAAAAAAAATAAAATAAAAACAAAACAAAGAAAATCAAACAAAACTTTTTTTTTTCATTAGCCTTGTGCAAAGAGGATTAGTTCAAGTTTAGAAACACTACAAATGCTAAAGAAATTTGTCATTCCATCAAAACTCAATTTGAGTGAAAAGTGGTAGCCAATCCAAACATACTCTTAGTTTTAGAATAAACTTGAATCGAATCTCTATTTGAAAGTATGCTTCAACTCAAATCTTTCTGGTGTTATTACTCAACAAATGAAATCACAAAAAAAAAAAAAAAAAAAAAAAAAAAAAAAAAAAAAACTCTTAATCAAGAAAGAACAAGTAGTCTCATGAAAGGATGCCAACAAGAATTTATACCACACTTTTTATTCAGTCATATCAATTACACAATCTTTAGGATCAAATAAGGACTTTATTAGGATGTAATGTAGGGAAAAAGCAAAGGGAATGAAATAAAAATGGGTGAAGGTAAATATAAGAAGTGTTTTTAAGATTAGCCAAAATGCCAACTCTTTTTGGAATTTCCATTCAACATTTTTTTCCAACTCTTCTTCTTCAAAGCAGTACCCCTTCCTTCCATTTCACTTCTCAAAATTTGATGAGAATCCTTTTTATTTTCTTCTTTTTGACACTTCTCCTTTTTTTTTTTTTTTTTCTTTGAATTCTTTTTTCTTTCTTCTTTGAATTCTCACACAAACCACCACATTGAAACAAACTGATCAAATTCCGTATTGAAACACTATGGATAAGGGCTTTAAGAAAGAAAAGCTAATTAAAAGTCTTAATAGGGTGACTAGCGATAATGTATCAAGAAAGAAAAAGAAAAACACATATATGGCTCAAAGTAGACAAAAATGGCCTAATCTCATCTCCCAAAGACTAGTACAGTTCATTCAACATCAATGAATTCAAAAGATTTAAGTGTGGCATAAAATTAATTTTTTTTTCTTGGCCAAAAGAAAGAACAATGAGACTACAACAAGGGAAATATGTTACGCACTTCCAAATGAACTCTAAGATTAGAAAGGAAAAAAAAAAAAAAAAAACCCTCCAAAAATAATGATTGGCTCAAAACTCACAAGGGTTACAGTCTCCACATTGTTATCTTCAAGATTTTCTAATCACTTTTATCCTTCAACAACAAGTTGTGTTTGAGTGGCTACGTGCATATGCAATGAGTTGAGCATGAAAGCAATGAAATTCTTTAATCAAGAGTAGTAAAACAAACTCAAAATATAAACCTCAAGCTAGGCAAATGATTTTTTTTTTTTTTTTTTTTTTTTTGGTACTAAACAAAACACAACAGAAAGATAGAAATCTATGTACATCCCCCTAAACCTAAACCAAACATTGTCTCAATGTTAAAAATGTACTCTCAAATATATGTCTTGAATGAAAAGAGAGCAAAATATTTATATGCAACATGAGAACAAAGTAGAAACAAGTAAGGTAAGGAGAAGGAATAGACGTACCTTGATCAAGCTGGTTGTTATAAATTTTAATTTGTATCAAATATCAGCTAGAACAAAAGAATATAAAAACTAAACACGAAAATAAACACAAATATTAATCTAAAAGCAGAAAATAAATAAGAAAAAGATTTTTTTGTTTGCAAAAAGATTTTACACAACTATAGATCAATCCTAATAAAGAGGACCATCCAAACCTCAACAACATCCTGGAGATAAATAATGCATATTATGGATGGACTAGTCCAATGAGATTGTAACTTACCTAGGTCAAAAACATGTTGGGAGGCTTTAGCAATCCCTTCCAAGTGAATCCTATGCATAACCACAGAGGGAATAATACCCTTAATATCAGCAATTGTCCAACTTGTAGCTTCCTTGTGCTCTTGAAGTATACTTCCCAATTGATGTTCCCAAAAGTCATCAAACTTTGGTGGTTTTATAGTAGATGGGAGTGGGGATGAAGAAAATGGAAGAGGGACTACTTTTGGTTGCCAGCTATCAGTACTTAAGAGAGGAACAGAATCCAATAATGCATTGACCTCCTCAATTGATTTTTCAATATCCAAATTGCAATAAAAAAGGGTTAAACAAGCCTTTAGGGGATTCTCACAACTTGATTGTATGAAAGTATCATTGACTAGGCTCCCAATCATGTTAACCTCACATATATTCTCATTGTCTGGTACTTGATTACTTATGTCAAAGATATTAAGCTCAACTGTCATATTTCCAAAAGAAATTTTCATCACACCACTTCGACAATTGATCAAAGCATTGGATTTGGCTAAGAAAGGGCAACCCAAAATGACATGGATTTGTGTATTGGCATTTAGAGCAAGCTCAGTGTCTAACACAACAAAATCAATAGGAAAATAGAATGCATCCACCTTAATCAACACATCCTCAACAATACCTCTAGGAATTTTCACAGATCTGTTAGCTAATTGGAGTATCATGGCTGTGGGTTTCAGCTCCCCTAAACCTAGTTGTAAATAAATTGAATATGCCATTAAGTTCACACTTGCCCCCAAATCTAGCAAAGCTCGCTCAATGAGACGATCCCCAATCTTGCATGAAATTGTAGGAGATCCAAGGTCCTTATATTTCACTGGATATTTATTCTGAATGATTGAACTGACTTGCTCTGTCAAAAATGCCTTTTAAGGGACATTTGTCTTTCTCTTCATTGTCACAAGATCTTTTAGAAACTTAGCATAAGCAGGAACTTGTTGAATTGCATCAAGAAATGGAATATTTATTTCCACTTGCTTAAAAACCTTTAAAATGTCTCCAAATTGTGCATTTTTCTGAGGACTGATTAACCTTTGAGGAAATGGAGTTTTAGGAACAAACTTCTTATCAAGGGGAGAACTAAGATCCTGAATTGGAATGGAGGGTGGGTTGTCCTTCTTTTCTCCATGATCATCATGTGAACTATGAGTTCCTTTTTCCTTTAACACAATATTTTCATCATCCTCCACTTCTGGCATTTTCACTTGATTATCAACTTGCTTACCAGACTTAAGGGTAGTAATAGACTGAATATGTTCTTGTTCATAAGTAGAATTAGAAGAACCATTGATGGCATACTGCCCTTTCGGGGTTAGGTATAGGTTGACTAGGAAACTTTCCTTTTTCCCTCTCTCCAACTTGGGTTGCTAACTGGCCAACTTGATTTTCCAACTTTGAAATAGCTTGAGTATTCAAATGGGTGGAAACTTTTCATCTCTTGAATGGCTTGGCTAGTTGATTGCATGAAAGTTTTGAGAGCCTCCTCCAAAGATGATTGTTGTCTTAGTAGTGCTACAAACTGAGGAGTTGATTGAGGAATGGAAGGATATGCTTAAGTATGTGGACGAAATTGACTTTGTTGATGCACTTGTTGTCCACCTACATTTGTAGGATGCTGATTTTGCATCCATGAGAAATTAGGATGGTTCCTCCAATTTGGATTGTATGTTTCTGAAAATGGACTAGCAAATGGTTTTTCATAATTATTCAGTGCATTTGTTTGCTCAATATAAAAATCAAGGTAACCAACTGTGGAAGGACACATTTGTGTTGTATGCATAGGACTCGCACAAATAAAGCATGTTTCACTTCAAACTTGATTAATAGAATTCATCTCTCTACCTAAAGCTAAAGCTTCAACCTTACGAGTGTGATTGTCCAACCTAGCTTTTATGTCTAAATCTTCACTAAATTCATACAATCCTCCTTTCTTAATTGCAGGGGCAGATTTCTCTCTACAGTTGGAAAAATCCCATTATTGTGAACTTTCAGATAAATTCTCAAGAAATTTGTATGCCTTTTTATCTACAAGACTCAAAAATCCACCACCATTCATGGACTCAATCATATTATGATTTGTCTAAGTCAAACCATTATAAAAATATTGTACTAGTCTCCATGTTTCAAAACCATGATGGGGACACTTTAAGATCAAGTCCTTAAATCTCTCCCAACCCTCATAAAATTTCTCTTGTTCATCCTGATAAAAATCTACAATTTCTCTCCTCAAAGCATTGGTCTTGGCCATTGGGAAAAATTTAGAGAGGAATTTTGTGACCAACAGTTCCCATGAAGTGATAGATCCAGGTGACAAAGAATTAAGCCATGCTTTTGCCTTATCATTCAAGGAAAAAGGGAATACAAGCAAGCAAACATAGTGATTAGTGAAATTCTGGAATTTACAAGTAGCACTAATCTCAAGAAAATCCTTCACATGCATATAAGGATCTTCTTTATCCAATCCATAAAAAGTAGGAAGAAGGTGGATTATTTGTGGCTTCAACTCAAAATGTGCAGCAGTGGTTGTAGGTAATACTATGCAAGATAGAGGATTGATGGTAATAGGTGAGAAAAACTCTTAAAGAGTTTTTGAATCATCTCCTGTTTCTCCCATGGTGGATGGATAATCAAAACTAACAAGACGATTTTCTTATCACGTATCCAAGTTCTCATACACTAATTTAATTTTGTCCTTAATTGAATTTTATTTCGTGAATTTGTCTTTTGTAGGAGAATGGAATTAAATAAGTAGATTTGTGCAAAGAAGAAAGCTAATAGACCTTACTTTTACAAGGGCCATAATGAAGTTAAAGAAGGCCAACCCAATTAAATTTAAGTCCAATTGGAGCAAGGAATCAAAGGAAATTTGCACCAAATTCAACTTCAATTTGGATTAGGATTCTAGCCTACACATCAATTAATATTTTTAGCATAACTTTCGGCTTAGATGTCCAATTGAGATGATTCAAATTGGGCTGGAAAGTTAACTTAAAGGTCTACAACTTTGTAGTTTACCAAAAGTCCAAATTGACGTTGAATGGGCCAAAATTTTCGGTTAAATGAAGACTAAAAATCTGGGATTTTCTACAAATGGGAATTCAAATTGTAATAGGATTCCTTGACTTATTTAAAGGCTCTTTAGGGCAAAATTCAGGAAGGCTAGTGCTAAGGCTGGGATGCAAAACATAAAATTGGAGCAAGAGGCAGTGTCGCATGTGGCTTCTCTGTAGCTTTTCTCCATGATAGCATTGTGACTATTTCTTTTTCTATTTTATTTGTCTAGTTTAATGTTTAGTATTTTATTATTGTGTTTTATTTCAATTACTATGAGTAGCTAAATTTATAATTAGGGTTGAGGATGAAACCTTGTTAAGGATTATCAGTAATATTTATGTGATTTGATTTTTCTTACAATAGTTATTCTTTAATGATTTAAATTGTTCTTACTTCATATCAATTGACTAAGATAGGATTCTAAATATGAGTTCAATCATGTGTTTCTCATGATTTAGGATTTGTTTTAATTAATTGAATGCTTGGTTTTTTATTTTTTGATTTTAAAATTGGATATCTCTCGTGATTTGTTTAGCTATGGATACAAATGATGATTTGATTTTATACCTAAGAAGCGAAGAAGAGCACGCTTTAGATATTTAAATAGAAGTTTTAATAATAATATTCTCCATGATAGCAAGATTGATTTCTAGATTATCATGTAGTGGTTGGGAAAAATTAATGATCATAAATATATGCTGGTAAGAATTAACAAGGCAGATTCCAAAACCTTAATTCCTTTCTCTAGATTGTTTACATTTCTTTACTGCTTTATATTATATCTTTGCTTAATTTAATTATTTTCTTAGTATATTTAATTTTAAACAACCAATTTTGTTTAAACTAGATTAGGATTAATCTTGTTAAGATTTGATAAATTTTCCTACGTTCATTCAAGTCCCTGTGGGTTTGACCTCGTTCTTGTCAAACTATACTTTGGTGATGTTTGTACACTTGTTGTGAAATTTTAAAGTACTTGCAAGTGTATGAATCGTACCGAAGTATAGTTTGACAAGAACGAGGTCGAGTCCACAGGGACTTGAATGAACGTAGGAAAATTAATCAAATCTTAACCAAATTAATACTAATCTAGTTTAATAAAAATTTGTTGTTTGAAATTTAATATACTAAGCAAATAATTAAAGTAAGCAAAGATATAATATAAAGTAGTAAAGAGATGTAAAAAATCTAGAGAACAGAATTAAGATTTTGGATTCCATCTTATTAATTCATATCAGCATATATTTACGATCATTAATTTTTCCCAACCACAACATGATAATCTAGAAATCAATCTTGCTACCATGGAGAATATTATCATTAAAACTTCTATTTAAAAATCTAAAGCATACTCTTCTTCACTTCCTAGGTATAAAATCAAATCATCAATTGTATTTATAGCCAAACAAATCACAAGAGATATCCAATTTTAAAATTAAGAAATAATAAACCAAGCATTCAATTAATTAAGATAAATCTTAAATCATGAGAAAAACATGATTGAACTCATATCTAAAATCCCATCTTAGTTAATTGATATGAATCAAGAACAATTTAAATCATTAAAGAACAACTATTATGGGAAAAATCAAATCACATAAATATTACTGATAATCCTTAACAAGATTTCATCCTCAACCCTAATTATAAATTTAGCTACTCATGGTAATTGAAATAAAACACAAGAATAAAATACTAAACATTAAACTAGACAAATAAAATAGGGAAAGAAATAGTCACAATGCTGTCATGGAGAAAAGCTATAGAGAAGCCACATGCGACACTGCCTCTTGCTCCAATTTTCTGTTTCACATCCCAGCCCTAGCACTAGCCTCTCTGAATTTTGACCTAAAGAGCCTTTAAATAGGTCAAGGAATCCTATTACAAGTTGAATTCCCGTTTGGAGAAAATCTCAGATTTTTAGGCTTCAATTAACCGATAATATTGGCCCATTTAACGTCAGAGTTTGTACTTTTGGTAAACTAAAAAGTTGTAACCCCTTAAGTTAACTTTCCATCCCAATTTAAATCATCTCAATTGGACGACTGAGCCAAAACTTATGTCAAAAATACTAACTGATGTGCAAGTTGGAATCCTAATCCGAATTGGACTTGGATTTGGTGCAAATTTCCTTTCATTCCTTGCTCCAATTGGACTTGAATTTAATTGGGTTGGCCTTCTTTAACTTCATCATGGCCCTTGTAAAAGTAAAGTCCATTAGCTTTCTTCTTTGCACAAATCCACTTATTTAATTCCATTCTCCAACAAAAGATAAATTCACGCAATAAAATTTAATTAAACACAAAATTGATTATTCATCATTATTCCAAAACTAAATATAAATTGCATGAATTAACTCAAAATAAGTATGATAATGCTTTCTAACAATGATATAAATATACAAATTTAAGCTATTATCAATGCACATCATCCACAAAGATGGGAAAACAACTATAAAAGAAAGGAACAACACAATCCCAAGGTACACACAAATACTCACCCAAAAACCACTCCAAGTCATTTTCTCTCTTAGAATCATTTTCTTCCTTTTTGACTTAAGCATTGGAGTGTTTTTGGCAAACACCACACCGGTGAATTACACTTCTTTCTCAAGCTTTCTTGCAGGTTTGGTCCAGAGGTACGACTCATCACGGGATCGTCCATCCAGTGAGACGAGGTCCTCAACTCGGTGATTTTTCACAGCATCAAAACTCATTTGGAAATTTGGTGTAAATATATCCTTATAGGACTAAGGAGGATAAGACTTAAACTTTAGACCTAAAAAGAGTGATAATGCTGATGGTGCTAATAGTAACAGTCTTATTGTTGTAAGCTACGATGAGAGCATGTGTAGGGAAGCACTTGCTAAGATGATTACTGTGGATGAATTGCAATTAAAATTTGTTGAACATGAAGGGCTTAGGCACTATAGCCGTGTGTAGCAGCCTAGGTTCACTGTCCTAACTCACACTACTATTGCGAGAGATTACATAAGACTTTATACAATGGAGAGGGGATAGGTTGAAATTTTTTTGACAAAGTCTACTCAAAGGACTTCCCTCACCACTGACACTTGGACTTGGATCCAAAATATTAATTACATGTGCCTTACTGCTCATTTCATTGATGACGATTGGCATTAGGGATGGACCCATGTGGGGCCTAAGGGGCCTAGCCCCCTGGTCCAATTTTGTTTTTGTTTTTGTTTTTATTTTTTTTTTTTAATTTTTTACAAATTATATACATCATTTTTGTTGTTGTTCCGTTTCCAAAACCTTAGCCCCCCCCCCCCCCCCCCCAAAACTAGCAACCATCCAACCCAGAAACTTAACAAAAACAATAAAAATATTCACAATGGTGATAGTATTTTAGAGAAAAAAAAAAAAACTATTTTACCACCAAAGAACAAAAAAAAAACCATGTGTTATTGGAGAAGCCAAAGCTAAATTTTTTGCGACTACAGTAAACTAGTATAAATACCAGTTGACTGTAGTAAGTTGTTAAAAATAAAATAAAATATTTTATTAACATTATCTCTCTATCTTTAATTAAAAAAAAAAATCAAATTCTCTCTCTTCCTTTATTATTTTAAAGAGTTGTTTATATTATTTTAAATGAAGTGGTAAAAAAAATAGAACATTTGATGTTGGGTGTATGGTAAAGTGAGATGGTAAAATAGATAAATTAGTCTTTTGAGGTGCTAAAAGCTAAAATTTTTTAACACGACTATTGTGAATACTCTAACTTCAAAAAAAAAAAAAAAAAAAAAATCCTAGCAATCTAGTATTAAAAAAAAATTATTTTGTTTTTGTTTTTGTTTGTTTTTTAATCTTTTTTGGTAGATGATTGCATCTTAATGTATTAAGAAACAACAATTTTGTATATTTATAATTTGTTAATACTATATGGATGCCTATTTGAAGTTTCTTTTTTCTTATACTCAGGCCCCCTCTAGCTTGAAATCCTAGGTTTGTCCCTGTGCACAATTATTCGTTACTTCTAGGATGATTAGCACAATTATTTGTTACTTCTTGGGTGATGGAAGTGGAAAAATAATATTAGGACCACTTGATTTTGAGGATTGGGATAATGTGAAGGTGTTTGTGAAATTTTTGAAGTTGTTTTTTGAAGTTATATTACGATTTTCTAGTTCTTTATACATCACATCTAAGGTATTTTTTCTTGAACTTTGTGTGATGAAGACTGAATTGACAAACTTGCATGAAAGTGAAGATCCTCTTTTGAGTATGATGGCAAGAGATATGCATGAGAAATTTGATAAGTATTGGGGGGACATTGAGGAACTTAATTTGATGTTGGTTTTTTCTATTGTGCTAGACCCAAGGTACAAGTTGAGGTTTGTAAAGTTTTGGTTTTTATCAAATTGAATCTAGGACCAATGGCGGAGAATATGGAAAAAAAGGTGAAAAGGCCCTTGTTCGTATGTGTGAACACTATTGTGTTTATGATGGGTTTTCAAATGGGCAAGGTCAAGATGACTCTTCTTCAAACAATGTTGAGATTAAACTTAAGCAAGATCCCCATGCAATGGTGAAATCTATTTATAAGATGCATTTGGCAGAGGAAGATAGTTTGGAAAGCAAATTAGAGGTGGATAGATATCTGGCTGATGGTGTGGAAGAAGGTTCTCCTAATTTTTGTATTTTGAATTGGTGGAAGGTGAATTTCTCAAAATATCGGGTTCTCTCAAAAGTAGCTCGTGATTTGTTAGCCATTCCTCTCTCTACGATTGCTTCTAAGTCAGCATTTAATCTAGGGATCGTGTGTTGGATCCATTTTGAAGCTCTTTGTTGCCAAACACAGTAGAAATGTTGATTTGTGCTTAGAATTGGTTAAGAGCTACTGATATAATTGATCTTTGAGGATCAATGGATCAAGTTGAATCCTATGAGGGTCTTGAGTCGGGTAATTTTTCAACAAAGTAATTTTTTGTAATTATAATTTTTAATTGTTATATAAGCCTTTTGGTTTTTTTTTTTTTTTTTTTTTTTTCCTCAGAGTTCGCATCTCAAAGCACATAACAGTGGAAGGGGATGATTAGTTGGAATACTGGATAGCGTTGGTATTTTGGTTCTTAGTGGGATTATGATAGAACTCTTTTGAAATCCATGTGACTCATAGAACTAGTTCATGTATATTTTATTTATCAACTCAATTTGATATATTTTGTTCATAATTGAGTTAGGAACTTAGGATACTAGTTCATGTATATTTTGTTTATCAACTCAGTTAGATATATTTTGTTTATGATTGAGTAAGGAGCTTAGGATACTATTTCATGTATATTTTGTTTATCAACTCAGTTAGATATATATTTTTTATAACTGAGTTAGGAACTTAGGATACTAGTTCATGTATATTTTGTTTATCAACTCAAGCGGGATATATATATATATATATATTTTTTTTTTTTTCATTCTAATGCTCAATTTAATAATAATAATAGTAATTACAAAAAAAAAAAAAAAAATTGTCTAACCCATGAGTTCAACCCGATCTATGTAAATGGGTTAGTTAGGTTGGACCCCTGTGAAGGGTGGTTGGATTTTTTTTAACCCACGATGGTTGGTTGGGTGGAAAAATCCCCTCAGCCCAACCTAACTTGACCCATGCACACCCCTATAGGAAACAGCGAAGTTGTTGCAAATGTGAAGGATAACGAGTATTTTTGCAAGTGAATCACTAGGTTGATAATATTTGGCTTTTCTGCATTAAGTTATAAATGGGGCTGAACACAAATGTACAATGAGATAATTATACAATATTTTAGAAATATAATAATGACTTATTCCCTACTCTAATATAATAAAGGTTTTTTTTTTTAAAAAAAAAAAAAACTAAATTTATGAGAAGATTCATTATTTATGTAATAGTAAAGAGTAAATCAATAATGTACTCTCAGAATATTGCATAACTTTTCATGCTTAATATTTGTTTTATAATATATAACTAATGCACAAAGAATAATCAAGCATATGCTAGAAACTAGAACAAAATAAATCGATAGAAAATAAAAGGGTATTAAGTCCGTACTATTGGTACAACGGAAGCTCTAACTTGTTATAACAAATTACTGGTTGTCTTTCGTTTTCATATAAGCTTACAACTTTTTCTTTATCACTCATAATTTGTCAAGTGGATTATTATGGAAAAAGTTGAGGTTTTTATGTAGCCCTAGAATTTTTCAAAGTATATTCTTTACTACCAAGAGTAACATACATGCAGTTTGGATAGGTAGATTGACTTAAGAAGACTCATAAGCGTAAAACAATTAGATGAGAAATCCAAACTTTCCACTCCGGTATTCCAGATAAGAATTTGTCTTATTAATTCAGGCTTTGAAAGGCAGCTATATCTTATAGACATCCTATTTTGTGTTCCTATTACTATGGGTCCACCTGTCCAACCTAAAACTTGATATGGGAAATAATACACATGGCAAATACAAAACCGCGTCCCAACTTTTGTGACAAAATCGCGTCAGGACTCATTTCTGTTTTGTTTTAAATGTCATGTCGTAGGATTCTCGAAAATTAGGAAATCTTTGAGAGACGCAACCCAGTTGGCACAAGTTAGTATTTACAATCGCACTTGGTGGGGTGCCTATAAATAGCCCACAAAATCCTCCACTGTTTAAACTTTCATCAAGCTCCTTCAACTCTCTCATCCTTGCTATGGCTTCTGCTTGTTCCAAAACCACAAGCCTCCCCCCCAAGAGAGGTCAGATCAAAGCTCAAATTTTTAGGATCTTCGTTAACGCTATTGTCTTTGTGGCCTTAAAAGGTAGTAGAAGCAGCGAGAAGTATCACAAATTCACAATCATATGAGGTTGAAGCTAAAGTGGAAGAAAACTCTGCCTCAACGCCACTGCTACTACTTTGATGAAATTATGTTGTTTTTAGATTCAGAACGAAGTGTTTGTCTTTATGTGTATTGATTATTGATAGCCTTTTCTGTGGGAAAATGTTATATTACTACCAATCTACTACTGATTAAACAAATTATGTATTATAAATTGATGTGACAGTGATTTCACTCGGTTCGACGTTCACAATATAATAAACTAGACTCATCCATCCAATGCTTAACAACAATTACAGATATGTTTATTGCAACTACAAATGTTGACATTGATTAGTATAAATCCTATTTTATTTTGCTTTAAACTTGTTTGTGTAAAAGAGAAACTAGGCTAAGAAATTTCAACCCCAAAACATCACCACTCCGATAGAAACTATCTTACACTTTGGGTGTGTTTAGCAAAAATAATTTTTGCCAACTTATTTTATTATTTATCTTATTTTTGTTATTATTTATGAGTTTCATTGCTCTTTTTAGTACTTTTTATGGGTTGTACTTTACTATTTCAACTAACTTTTACCTTTATTTATAGTACTTTCAGCAAAAATTTTTCAGTTTTAACAAAATAAGCGAATCCCAAATAGACCCATAGTATTCCACTATATCTTCCATTCAAGTTTTGGTTATTGACATGAATTTAGAAAGCCAATTTAGTCATATGCAACATTTAACACTATTATTTAATGAGTATATTCTATCTCTTTCAATGTAAGTAAAATGAAGGAGTATAATCTTTTGTACTTCGACAAGCTAGGAGTAGATTCAAAGAAGAGATTTCACCACCAATTCGGAATCACCTTCAAACTCAAGCAAGTCGAACCCAATCTCCTGTGCAAAGGACACTGCTCTCCTAAGCGCTAGCGCCTTGATTGTTTCGACATTTTATGGTGGAAAGTGATCCTCCGACTTAATGCAGCCATGACATCCCCACAAGAGTTGGCGAGTACAACCGCTCCAATACCGGCACACTTTAGATTTTTTGAAAATTGCAGAATCAAAGTTGGCTTTGAAACAAGAATGGGGAGGAGGGTGCCAATCTAATTAATCAAACAAAATAGTAATGTATTATTCAACTGGATAAATACAATTATTTATAATTTTAATTAAAAAGACAACATTATCAACATGGAATTATCAAGTGCTTGTATGTTTACTATAATTAAACAACCAGTCAACCAATATGATTTTATCTTCCAACTAAAAATTTAACTATTCCTTTTGGTGACCAACTAAATTTAATCTTGGATTATCCTAAGCATGCATGCCTATGATACAATCATGAATCAACCAATCATATTCAAGTATTAATAAAATAATAATCCCTGCAGTGTTTTGAATACAAAAGACTAAATTATTCTTATAGGATTTTATGTACATCATGGGGCTTTAGGAACTATTAGGAATGACACTATTTTGTCATATATTTTACAAAACAGTATTATTAAGCTATAGGAAAAAAAAAAGAAAAAAAAAAGGAAGAAAACCTATATTTGCTAGACGGCAATGTCATGCAATACGTAATTAAGGTTCAAACTCATGTATGCACATTTATGCTACTTTGGTCCTAAACCTCTCAAGTTAACATTAATTAAGGTTTTTATGTTATACATGTGAGACAACTGTCAAATCGGAAATTAAGAACGTAATCAGCACTCTCTTGTTTTGATAGATATAATACCAATGGAAAATTAAGGTTTTATTTTTTTTTTTTTTTTTTTATTTTTTATTTTTTTTGGGTTACCTATGTGTACACCATGCATTAATTTAACAACATTATTCAAGGAAAAATAGGTTGATCGGTGTCGGGGACGTTTTTGCGACAAGGGCCGAAAATGCGAAAATGGCCCAAATCTCCCCTTGGGTTCTTTAGAAGTGTTTATTGATGGAGAATCAAGCCCAAAATTCCAAATATATAATTAACAAAAGGCTAATGATGCTTTGACAAGAGAGAAACAAGATGCTTATAACAAAAGTGCAGAAAACCATAAAAACATAATAGGTCTGAAACTTTGACCCGTAGTCACCCAGAAGAGGAAAATGAGAGAGGTTGTGAGGAAGAGAGGGAAGGTTCCCCTGTACCCATATTTCCACCCCCAAGCTCTGGAATTGTGAGATTGCTGACTGGATGAATGGAGTTTTGCTCTGAAGTTTCAGGTCTGTGGGTAAAATGTGGCTGGCTGCTTTATGAGCTGAAGAGAGAGTTTTATATAGAGTTTGGGGTGTTGCTCTTGACTGGTTTTTGAGTAGTGGAAGAGGCTTTTATCCCCTATGATATTATTTTGGTGTTTTGGCTTGGGTTACTTTTGTTTAGGGAAGAGTTTGGTATGCTTTTAGCATGATTTTGGAAATAAAGTGGGTTTTCTTTAATTGGTTGCCTTTGGTCAGAAATTTCAGACCATTGGGAGGCTTACCTAAGTGAGGGCTAGCAAATGGAGTTGGCCAATGGGAGTCGACTATGTTTAAAGGAAAAAAAAGGTTTGGGTAGAAACTTTGGGCCATAGTCACCCAGAGCATAAAAGCTGTTTTGGGGTGGAAATTTTGGATACAAGACCTCCTCTATGAGCCTGAGGTGCTACCAGTGTCCCTTGCCCACTTGGTGGCATGCATGGGCTGGGCTCATGCAAAAGGCCCGAATGGAACCGACCCATACCCTCCAAATCACACTTCCTCAATTTCCCCCAATAAGTCGCATGGGCTTGGGCTATGCTTAAAAGAATAAAATAAAATATAATACATGAATTGAGCCCACAAGGAAGTCGGGCTTGTAGAAAATGTGTCGCGAAAATAGGTATCAACAATTGGTACTAAGGAATGTCATTTTGCAGACTTCCTCTCTCCTCAACCTATATTCTCCTTCTCTCCCCGTGTGCTTCTCAGACTTCCTCTCAATCTCAACCTCTCTAACTCTCTTCGTCTTTTCATTCTCTTTTGCCAATCCTAGCCATGCCTCCAATCTTAGCATCAATCTCAGCCACTTCCTCAACCACAAGTCGGTCTCATCCTCTTCCTCAGCTAAGCATCGATCTCACCATCTTTTTCCTTAGCCATGTCATCGAGAGCTTTAGATCTCGATTAATCGGAGGTTCTAGCTTGTGGCAATGATTATTGCGATGGTTGTGGTGGTGGTTTTTTTTGGGTTGTCGTGGTTTTTCTTTTTTTTTTTTTTTTTTTTTTTTTTGTGGTTGTTTGATTTTGATGGGTTGCGGTGGTTGTGGGTTGACCCGCGGTGGGTGGTGGTTGGGTTGATTTTGAGTTTTGGTTATGGTGGACCAGTGCTGGCCTGGCTAATTGATTTTGGGTTTTGTTTACTATGGTAGTTTATTGATTTTGGGTGGTGGTGGGTTTGAGGTAGTGGTGGTTTCTAGCGGTGGTTATGGGGGTGATGGGGTTCCAATTTGGTGGGATGGGCTGTGGGTAGTGGTGGTGGTGGGTTGTGGGTGGTAGTGTAGGTTTTTTTATTTTTATTTTATTATATGAAAATTTTAAGGATATTTAATGTATTGTATATATTATTTTAATGTATTGTATGGAATTGTAGAATATCTGAAGTAAGTGAATTGTAAAATGGTGTGTTAAAATAGAAAAGTAACTTCTTGGATGATTAGCACAATTATTCATTACTTCTTGGTTGATGGAAGTGGGGAAAAAAAAAAAATATTAGGACCACTCGGTTTTGAGGATTGGGATAATGTGAAGGTGTTTGTGAAATTTTTGAAATTGTTTTTCAAAGTTACATTACGATTTTCTGGTTCTTTATATGTCACATCTAAGGTTTTTTTTCATGAACTTTGTGTGATGAATATAGAATTGACAAACTTGCATGAAAGTGAAGATCCTCTTTAGAGTATGATGGCAAGGGATATGCATGAGAAATTTGATAAGTATTGGGGGTACAATGAGGAACTTAATTTGATGTTGTTTGTTGCTATTGTGCTAGACCCAATTTATAAGTTGAGGTTTGTAAAGTTTTGATTTTTATCAAATAGAATCTAGGAGCAGTGGCAGAGAACATGGCAAAAAGGTGAAAAGGGCACTTGTTCATATGTGTGAACGCTATTGTGTTTGTGATGGGTATTCAAATGGGCAAGGTCAAGATGACTCTTCTTCAAACAATGTTGAGATTAAACCTAAGCAAGATTCGCATGCAATGGTGAAATCTATTTATAAGATGCATTTGGCATAGGAAGATAGTTTGGAAAGCAAATCAGAGATGGATAGATATTTGGCTGATGGAATGGAAGAAGATTCTCTTAATTTTTGTATTTTGGATTGGTGGAAGGTGAATTCCTCAAAATATCGGGTTCTCTCAAAAGTAGCTTGTGATTTGTTAGCCATTCCTCTCTCTACAATTGCTTCTAAGTCAGCATTTAATACTGGGGTTCATGTGTTGGATCCATTTTGAAGCTCTTTGTTGCAAAACACAGTAGAAATGTTGATCTGTGCTTAGAATTGGTTAAGAGTTACTAATATAATTGATCTTCGAGCATCAATTGATGAAGTTGAATCCTATGAGGGTCTTGAGTTGGGTAATTTTTTATAATTATAATTTTTAATTGTTATATAAGCCTTTTGGATTTTGAAATTCCATTGTATAATTTATTTTGTCTTTTTTTTTTTTTTTGGTTTTGTTTGGAATGCATCTCAAGGCACCATAATAGTGGAAGAGCATTCCCATCAAGACTCTTAAAAATTTTAGCATTTAGCAACTCAAAAAGCCATTTTATCCATTTTAAGAACTCACTTTACAATACACCCAACATCAAAGGTTCTATTTTTACATTCATCCCATTAAAATAATATAGTTAACTTATTAAAATAATATAAAACTTTCCCACATAAATTCATAGCAACCAGCCATCAGCCACATTTACCACCACTAGCACCACCGTGGCAGCCACAACCCACCGCAAAAAAAAAAAAAAAAAAAAAAAAAAAAAAAAAAAAAAAACCCATAAAACTTCAACACCACCACAGCACCAACACTACCACCGTGACCCAAAATCAACCATAGCACACTCCGGCATGTACCCTTCGTCGTCCCCCTCCAGCAAAAAACCCATGCCAAATGAAGTAGGCTCTAGCGTGGTCCCTCAAAGATTGAACCTAAAACTGAAAACCCATGCCAAATCAAGTGATTATCATGAAAAAAACTACCCAATTCTGAAACAAATCAAGGAAAAATCAAACCTCATGGAGAAAGGCTGGTGAAACAACACAAGGAAAGAAAGAAGAAAAGAGAGAAAAAAGTGAGTTGGTGAGAGAAAAAGAAAGAGGAAAAGTGAATGAATAGTCAGAGAGTAGTAATAAAGAACTATTTTTTTTTTATAAGATTTGAGCTACAGTAGATTGTTATAAATGACAGTCTACTGTAACTGAGATGCTAAATATTTTGAGTATAGCAGATTTGTTGTGGTGTGATTTTTTTGGAATGAGATGCTAAATTTAGCTTTTAGCATTTTTCACATCTTTGATGTGAATGCTCGAAGAGGATGATTAATTGGAATGTTGGATAGCATGGATATTTTGGTTCTTAGTGGGATTAGGATAGAACTCTTTTGAAATCCATGTGACTCATAGAACTAGTTCATGTATATTTTGTTTATCAACTCAGTTGGATATATTTTGTTCATAATTGAGTTAGGAACTTAGGATGCAAGTTCATGTATATTTTGTTTATCAACTCAGTTAGATATATTTTGTTTATAATTGAGTAAGGAACTTAGGATACTATTTCATGTATATTTTGTTTATTAACTCAGTTAGATATATATTTTTTATAACTGAGTTAGGAACTTAGGATACTGTTCATGTAAATTTTGTTTATCGACTCTATTAATAATAATAATAATAGTAATTACAAAAAAAAAAAAAAAAAAAAAAAAAAAAAAAAAAACTGTCCAACCCATGAGTTTAACTCAATGCATGTGGATTGGGTTAGTTAGGTTGGACCTCTGTGATGGGTGGTTGGATTTTTTTTAACTCACAATGGTGGGTTGGGTTGAAAAATCCCCTTAGCCCAACCCAACCTGACCCATGCACATCCCTATTGGAAAGAACGAAGTTGTTGCAAATGTGAAGGATAACAGAGTATTTTTGCAAGTGAATCACTAGGTTAATCATATTTGGCTTTTGGGCATTAAGTTATAAATGGGGCTGAACAAAAATGTACAATGAAATAATTATACAATATTTTAGAAATATAATAATGACTTATTCCCTCCTCTAACTTAATAAAGGTTTTTTTTTTTTTTTTTTTTTTTTTTTTTTTTAAATTATGAGAAGATCCATTATTTATGTAATAGTAAGGAGTAAATCAATATTGTACTTTCAAAATATTGCATAATTTTTCATACTCAATATATGTTTTATAATATATAACTAATGCACAAAGAATAATCAAGCATATGCTAGAAACTAGAACAAAATAAATTGATAGAAAATAAAAGGGTATTAAGTACATACTGTTGGTACAACAGAAGCTTTAACTTGTTATACCAAATTATTGGTTGTCTTTCGCTTTCATATAAGCTTACAACTTTTTTCAATCACTCACAATTTGTCAAGTGGATTAATATGGCAAAAGTTAGGTTTTTATGCCATCCTAGAATTTTTGAAAAATATATTCTTTGCTACCAAGAGTAACATACATGCAGTTTGGATAGGTAGATTGACTTAAGAAGACTTACAAGAGTAAAACAATTAGATGAGAAATCCAAACTTTCCACTCCTGTATTCCAGATAAGAATTTGTCTTCTTAATTTAGGCCTTGAAAAACGGCTATATATATCTTATAGACATCATATTTTGTGTTACACATGTTTCTCAAAAAAAAAAAAATATATATATATATATATATATTTTGTGTTACACATGGCAAATACAAAATCGCGTCAGGAGTCATTTTTGCTTTGTTTTTACGTCTGCAATATTTTTATAACATTTTTACAACAAATCACAGGTGGTTAGTTGTTATTGGTTCAAATTTGAAACTAACACTAAGATTACTTTTTTGCCCTAACAATAACAACCAATAACAACCTGTTATTTAAAATTTATTGTAAAAATATTGTAGACATATTATTTCTCTTTTTGATAACATGCTACTTTACAACATGCCGTAGGATTCTAGAAAATTAGGAAATATTTAAAAGACGCAACCCACTGCCACATGGCACAAGTTAGTGATTACAATTGCACTTGGTGGGGTGCCTATAAATAGCCCCCAAAATCATGCACTACTTAAACTTTTATATGTAAGCTAGATCTTCACATCAAGCTCCTTCAACTCTCTCATCCTTGCCCCTCTTCCTGTTCTTTTACTTCTATGGCTTCTGCTTGTTCCAAAACCACAAGCCTCCCCCCCAAGAGAGGTCAGATCAAAGCTCAGATTTTTAGGATCTTCGTTAACACTGTTGTCTTTGTGGCCTTAAGGATAGTAGAAGCAGTGAGAAGTATCATAAATTCACAGGTGGAAGTTAAAGTGGAAGAAAACTCTGCCTCTTCAACGCCACTGCTTCTATGATGAAATTATGTTGTTTTTAGATTCAGAACCAAGTGTTTGTCAATATGTATTTCAATACCCTTTTCTGTGGGGAAATGTTATATTACTGCCAATTTATTACTGAAAAAACAAATTATATATTATAAATTGATGTGACTGATTTCACCCGTTCGATGTTAGCAATATAATAAGGGATTTACTAACGTGCCCTTAGGGCATATATTAGTAAATCATTTTAGGAAATTTTTTATGGAAAAACGAAAAAGTAATTAACTGTCTTGACAGCTTTTTCAATTCTCCATAAAAATTTTCCCAAAATGAATAGTTAATATGTGTCTTAAGGGCACATATTAACGGGACCCAACAAACTGGACTCCAATTCATCCAGTGTTCAACAAAAATTGTAGATATGTTTATTGCCACTACAAATGTTGACATTGATTAGTATAAATCCTATTTTATTTTGCTTTAAACTTGTTTGTGTAAAAGAGAAACTGGGTTAAGAAATTTCAACCCCAAAACATCACCACTTCAATAGAAACTATCTTACACTAGTATCCCACTATTTCTTCCATTTAAGTTTTGGTCACTGACATGAATTTAGAAAGCCAATTTAGTCATATACAACATCTAACACTACTATTTAATAAGTATGGTTCTCTCTCTTTCAAAGTAAAATGTATGAGTATAATCTTTTGTACTTGGACAAGTTAGGAGTAGATTCAAAGAAGAGATTTCACGGGATAAGGGTTCAACTGTTAGTTGGTATTAGATATTGAGATTCCTTTTACTTGTAACTACTTGTTATTGATAATAGTGGATTCTCGGGAGTGGTGATCTTAAATTCACCCGGTGGGGTTTTGCCTTGGTGGTTTTTCCCATTCGTAAATAACCTGTGTCAAACTTATTTTCCGCTGCATTTATCTTAGTTGGTGATTTGTTTATGCTACCACGCTATTGCATGTTAAATTGAGTTAATTAATAAACTTGGGTAATTAATTAATTAATTTGCCATAGGAGTTAATCCATTTTTGGCCTATCAAAGTGCTTGTATGTTTACTATATTTAAACAACCAGTCAACCAATATGATTTTATCTTCCAATTAAATTCTAACTATTCTTTTTGGTGACCAATTAAATTTAGTCTTGGATTATCCTAAGCATGCATGCCTATGATACGATCATGGATCAACCAATCATATTAAGGCATTAATAAAACAATGATCCTTGCAGTGTTTTGAACACAAAGACCAAATTATTCTTGCAAGATCTTTTGAATATTATAGGGCTTTAGAAACTATTTGGAACGATACTATTTTGTCAAATATTTTACAAAACAGTATTATTAAAAAAAAAAAACCTATATTTGCTAGACGGCAATGTCATGCAATACGTAATCAAGGTTCAAACTCATGTATCATGTATGCACATTTATGCCACTTTGGTCCTAAACCTCTCAAGTTAACATTAATTAAGGTTTTTATGTTATACATGTGAGACAACTGTCAAATCAGAAATTAAGAACGTGATCTCTTGTTTTGAATCTTTTGATAGATATGATGTCAATTGGAAAATTAAGGGTATGTTTGGTAATTGTTTTTTCTTTTTATTTTCAGTTTTTTTAATTTTATTTTATTTTATTTTTGAGACTAAAAAACTTGTTTGACAATCCAAATGAACAGAAAACAAAAATTATTCTCAAAACTCAATTTGTGAAGGAAATTGAAAACATACAAAAGGCTGTTTTCAGTTTCTAGTTTTCAAAAATCAATGAAAACACGTATTTAATTTAATAAATTTGTATAATTTAATGAGTTAGTATTAGAGTTCAAATACTAATTGCAAAATATTTTAGTATTTTCTCTTTTTTTTTTCAAAAATTTTTTTTTTTTTAAATTTCAACTAACCAAACATGTTTTTTATTTCAAAAATATAAGAAAATTATTTTTTCTTTATAATTTCAAAAACAAGTTTTTGAAAATAGAAAATAAAACCTGTTACCAAATATAACTTTTTTTGTGGGTTATCTATGTGTCACACCATGCATTAATTTAATAACGTTATTCAAGGACAAATAGGTTGATTGGTACGAAGGAATGTCGCTTTGCAGTATGACAAAGGGAGTGCCCCTTCATCAAATAAAGTAATATATGTTACAAGTAGCAAGTAGGCGGTAGCGTCTGTATATCCGACCCACTATCCCTTTGAGACCGGCATTTCATTTTTTTTTTTAATATATTTTTGAGAGACGACCGGCATTTCATTTGGTTGACTTAATTGGATCGAAGTTGCTGCGAATGTGTAGTATGAACTCAAATCAACACACATGCAGGTGGTGTTTTTGCACTAGGTTGCTCATATTTAGCTTTTAGTTTTGGCCACAAAATTATATACGGGGACTGAATAAATAAAATGACAAAGATTAAAGCATCCGCATTGAATTTTTCAATAAACAATTGCCAAATGCCCAATTTATGTTTCATAATATGTAATTAAACTATGAAGAGTATATAATTACTTCATGCTTGTAATCAATAGAAAATAAAATGGTTTTAAGCAAACTGACCGCCATCTCTCTCTTGTAAAATCAAACATTTAGCATTATGTAAGACTAAACTGTAAACACTAGCTCTAACAATCAGGACAGTCTATATCTTTTAGCAAAGATGATCAAGTGACTTAAATCTTTCTTCCTTACCTCTTTTAGACCAGAACAATATATATTTTCAAAGTTATTTCAAAGATCAATATCTATGTCATCAATAAATTGTTTAAATTGTAAGTTTTTATAGTTTAAAATTATGTATAAAATATACACTTATAGATCATAGAGTAAATAATATCCGATTGACAAAAAATTTGACATGTGTATTAAGAACGTAAAGAACATGCAATTCAATGGTTAGATTTTCAAAATATGCAGTTATATTTATTTTGTTGAGTAAGGTTGTAGTCTTAAGTTACAACCAATTTTGTAGCTAAATTTTGTCAATTTTCTTATGTAATTGAGTTTGGATGGTGATAATGATAGTGATAGCGAGGAATGAATTTCTTAGTGAGAAGGATAAGTTTGGAGAGAAATTTTTTAAACTCCTTCTATATCTTGTTATTGGATGTGAATTTTGAAAACATAACCGTTGGATTATTACATATTCTTTAAGTAAAGTTATAGTTTAAGGCTACAACCAATTTTGTAGTTTAAGACTACAATCAATTTTGTAGCTAAACTTTGTCCTACTAAAATATTCTTCCATACCTCATTAAATATCATTCTCAAAGGAGGGAAATACTTATCATTGAGGAGACTCATTCCCCTTTAAGTTGGTTAATAAGGGCATGTTTAGATTGAGGGGAAAGGGAGGCAAAGTAGAGGGAAGTAGCAGTGGCGGAGCCAGGATTTTGTGTGTAAGAGGGGGGACTAGAAAATGAAATTATTAATTTTTTTTCCTCAAAAGTCTTTGTCGGAGTTTAAGTACTTTATAAGTCTATATAAATCAATATTATTTGTGTATGGTTATATACATATATGATATATTAGGTGATTTATATTTTATATTATAGAACATATACAATTAAACAAAACAAATATATATCATTAAACAAAACAAAAAAGGATCTTCTTAAAAACAAAAAATAAGAAATTGAAGAGGAGTCACATCACCCACATGGAGAGTAGATAAAATAGTGTTTATTGTGTACCTTTTGAAGTATCTAATTTTTCACCACACACCTGGAGGGCATCCTCTCAGAGTTGGAGAGTAAAAAGCCCAAGGCTTTGGCAATCAGTACTGAAAAACTTGTAGAATAAAAGAACAAAAAGCTAATAAGAGAGAGTGAGAGAGAAAGCCAGAAAGGAGAGAAACTGAAAAGATTTTAAAGACCCACCTATCAGCCCAAATGCAAAAAAACTGGTGTTGTTTTCTGAAGTCCATGGAGACAAGCGCACGGAACACAGTCTCCTTCGACCTTAATTTCAAAGTAAGCCAAGTAAATTTTTTGTGAATGAGGAAGAGCAAAAATTGAAACCCCTTTTTGTCTCCTTTATTTTATGAGATAATTGTAAAAATAAATATGTGCTTTTATTGTATAGATATCCTGATAATAATTACTGTATTTGTGTTTTTGAAGCGTTATATTCACAATATTTTCACAATAAATTTTTCATTTTAGATTTAAGTGGCGGGTAAAAAAGTAATATAAGTGGTGGTTTAAAAACGATAATAACTCATCACTTAGATTTATTGTGAAAAATATTTAGATTTATTGTGAAAAATATTGTGGACATATTATTATTATTGTTTTTAAAGAAAATTTAAAAAGGAAAATAATTTTAATAGCAAGATTGGGGGCCGGGAGCTTATATTGGGAGATTGGTTTCATAGATTTCGGGATCTCATTTATATAAATGATTTTTTTTTTTTTTTTTTTTTAATTTGGGAGGGCCATGGCCCCCTTCGGCCCCAATATGGCTCCACCATTGGGAAGTAGAGTAGAGTTGGCTAAAAATAGACTAATTTTAGGCCAATTTTACTGTATTCCCCTTCCCTCCTCCTCAATCCAAATGGATCATAAGGTAATTTCAACAACTCATTGTTGTGCACAGGTGAACACATCCTCTCTCTTCAAAACATTTGAAGTCTACCTCTTTATGTCATCCAAATTCTAACTTATCACTTGAGACATTATTGTGTTTCATCTTATCGTTGGAAGTATAATAGTTTGAATAATTTGTCTCATCCTATTGAATGCCCCTTTTTTTTCTCTTCTCATTGTTGGACTTATGTTAATTTGATATTTGCCTTACTGTTGAACACAAATCAAAGTTCATTTATCACATGTGTTTCGCTTATCAGATTTTGGGTTTGGTTTCTCTTGTAGACTAAAGAAGTGCACCAATAGCATCGGTATTCTTTGAACCAATGTTGAATTTTGAGTTAGACTCCCAAAAACAAATCCAGGTATAGCAAGACCAACCCTCTAATGGCTAATAGGTGGCCACGCACAACAAAGACCCTAACCAAAAAAAAAAAAAAAGAGTTAATCAATCATCGGAGAAAGCAACCAAGCTTTCTACCCTTGTAATTTGGAATATATCTTAGCCTTTGGAAACAAACTATCTTATAGACATCCTAGTTGGGTTCAAATTAGGGTTATCTTTGCCGCTTGTGCATCGCTCCACCTTTGATTTTGTTATTCTATACCCAACACATTGGCAAGGCAACATCTCCCATGCATGGTCAATAATGTCCCAAATCCCAATAGTTTGGAATAACTTTTTGTTAAATATAAAAATAATATGTTAAGGGTCATGCTAATAGGTGTCATTAGAGCAATGATTAATAATCCATTCTACGAAAGTTTTGATACCACTTTTATGGGAAATAGAAAAAGCTGTCAAAACATTAATTGTTTTTTTTTTCTTTTTCTACTAAAACTTTCTTTAAATGAATTATTAACCATTGCTCTAAGGGCATCTGTTAGCATTTCCTATATGTTAACAGGAAAGAGAGAGAGGGCTTAGACTCATCTCTTTCTTATGGGAAAGAAACCTAGGCATAAAGAAAAGAGATGGTTAAAGCTCTATCCCAAATACAATGAACAAGTCATTGAGCCAAATTGTGTGCTAGAAATTTAATGTTTATGTTTACAAAAATAAAGTCCCAGCAAATAAGGAAACTCAAAGACAACTTAATAATATGAAGGAAGGGAGACAACAAATTTGGAGGAAAGGGGCAAAGCTGTAAGGCCTTAATCATACTTTTAGAATCACCTTCAAACACTACAAAGCAAAGCTTGCGATGAATTGCAAGCTTCATTTCATTTCTATAGACAACAACAATTGTGGAAGAGTGAGGGATTGCTACATCAAAGTTTATCTTTACCCAGTTTGGAGGAGGAGGAAGCCATTTGGTAGCCACGGGAGACTTTAAAGCAGACAATGCAACAATGTGATCAAAATAGGCTTTGTTTATTTTTTCAGTAGCCTTCTTTGGTACAAGGATGTGACATACAAAAGTAGTTTGGTTTTGAATCCTCCACATATTATCAAAGAGTATAGTAGTAAACAAGGTAAACTTATTGCATTCTTCCTTTGGGACCTTCAGACTTTGAGGGGAAAATAATGCATTTCATAAGATCACTTGGTAAAAGGACCCATTGATGTTCCAAACTGTGAGAGACCAGGTGGTGAATGGTGATTATGAAGGGGCAATGGATAAGAAGGTGCTCTAAGATTTTGAGGGTTGATTGCAAAGAACACAGTTTAGGTCCATTTTGGACCGTCTCCCATTCAACGCTACTTTGCTGGGGAGAACATCCCAAGTAATTTTCCAAAACAAGAGTTCGGGTCTCACATGTATTTTGATTTTCTATAAGTTTTTCCGATCTTGTTAATATAAAGGACTAGGGTTTTTGAACTTGTATGTTTGATCCCAGAGGTAGGCGGATTTCAAGTATCCTCCCTAATGTTGGTATCAGAAACTGAAAGAACTTGATAGTAAGCACATTTCTTCACTAGTGGTTAGTTTTCTAGATACCTTTCCAAAGCAATGAACTTTGGAAAGTTTTTTCCTTACAAGTATTTTGCTATAAGAATATTGACGTAAACTTTGTCTTGATTTGAGGCTTTGGACCAGCCCAACTTAACCAAAAGTGCCATGTTTGAATCCTCCATTTTCCTAATTCCAAAACCACCACAATCTTTTGGTTTGCATATATTTGCCTAGGACGTTGGGCTATAGGAATTTGAATTTGCTGTTTTTCTGGAAGTGAAATTCCTAGAGTAATAAAATTTGGAAATTATTACTGATTTGGAAAGTAAAAATGTGAATCCATGTATGATGGGATTGCTGCAAGAAGAGATTTCAGAAGGGTCAGCCTACTTGCTTGTGACGGGACTTTAGGGCTTGTTTGGTTTAAAGAAAAAAGTTGTGTTTTTTGTATTATTTTTTAGTTTTTTGTGGGATCCACCACAAAAATTTGGTTTGGTTTGCAAATTTGCACTCAATTTTCATTTTCAATATCCAAAAAAATTGCGTTTGAATACAGAAAATGAAAACAACTTTTGAGCATTTTCATTTTTAGTGAAAATGGATACATAACATTTTCGTAAAAAAACCAACTTTATGAGGCCCACCAACAATGACCTGTCTCCTCAATATAACACTCTCTCTCTCTCTCTCGCGAAATCTGATCGGACCCATGGTTCATGGTCACTACTAGTGGCCTATTTCTGAGGTTGCTGCTTGCTTTTGGGGCTTTGTTTGTGGGCTATGTTTTGCTAAGTTTCTCTCTCTCTCTCCTTTTTCTTCTTGTGTTGAGATTTGATGAAATTTGTTTGTATTGATGGGTTTTCTGGTGGAGATATAGGCTGTGTTTGGTTTTTCTGGTGGGATTATGGCTTGCGAAGTGGAGATCTAGGCTATGTATTGGATTGTGACAATGGTTGTGGTGGGTTTTGGTTTTGGTTTATTTTTGAAGTTGTGTCAACGGTTTTTAGCGGGTGACAGTGACAAATGGTTTTGTTAGAAAATAAAGGGATTTGAGAAAAACAAACACTAGTCCAAAAATGGTGCCAAATAGAAAATGTGTTGGAAACAAAAAAAAAAAAAAAAAAAGGATTTGAGAAGAGAAAATGAGTATAAAAAATGAAAATTGAAAATGAATACAAACCCATAAGTAACCAAACAGGTCCTCAACTTTCCAAGCCTAGGCTCTTGTAGAGAAATTGCTAAAACCTCAGTGAATATTATTTTCTTGTTTCTATTGTTAATTAGGAGAAACCAAGGCAATTTAGGGAGGGAGTGGATTGTTGTTGTAAAGGTTGACATGGCGTGGGAAATGGGTTGACATCTCTTGTTTATCTTTGAAACTATTTAGGTCTCCTTTATTTCCTGCTCTAGAGAGTAGTTAAGACAAGAAATTAATGCCCATAATGATTTAGGACCACAACAAAAGTACAAAACCCTCCATTCCATTTTGTCAAAAGTTTCCGCTATCAATTTTAATCCCCATATAAACAATTTTGTCCCTTTTTGTTCATTTATGGAATTACACACACTAACCGCGTTTATACAAAATACACAACCGCGTGGTTTGTTGGTTGATGACGTCCTAATTTGATGAAAAATTTCGAGAACTTGATATTTCATAGAGGAAACCTCATGGTGCAATTAGTAATTACAATTGCACTAGGGGGTGCCTTTATCAAATTAGAATCTATAAATAGCACGGCTCTAAACTTAACTTACACAAACCTTCTAAGCCATCAAGCTCCTTCAACTCTCTCATTCTTGCTCTTCTGCACTTTCCTATAAAAACATTACCACCCTCTTCTTTCTCATCATTCTATTCAGTTTTTTTCTCTTTATTGCTCTGCTTGTCCCCTGCTTCTTTGTAGATTACCAACCTCTTCTTTCTCATCATCCTTCAACTCTCATTCTTGCTCTTCTGCACTTTCCTATAAAAACATTACCAACCTCTTCTTTCTTATCATTCTATTCAGCCCCTTTCGCTTTATTGCTCTGCTTGTCCCCTCTGCTTCTTTGTAGATTACCAACCTCTTCTTTCTCGTTATCCTCCAACTCTCATTCTTTCTCTTCTGCACAATCCTATAAAAAAAATTTCCAACCTCTTCTTTCTTGTCATCCTTCAACTCTCATTCTTTCTCTTCTGCACTTTCCTATAAAAACATTGCCAACCTCTTCTTTCTTATCATTTTATTCAGCTTCTTCTTCCTCTTCAGTAATAATCGAAGTTCCTGTTCTTTTGGCTTTCTTGCTCTGCTTGTCCCCTGCTTCTTTGTAGATTACCAACCTCTTCTTTCTCGTCATCCTTCAACTCTCATTCTTTCTCTTCTGCACTTTCCTATAAAAACATTACCAACCTCTTCTTTCTTATCACTCTATTCAGCTTCTTTCTCTTCAGTAATTGAAGTTCCTGTTCTTTTGGCTTTCTTGCTCTGCTTGTCCCCTCTGCTTTTTTGTAGATTACCATCTACTTTTACTTCTATGGCTTCTGCTTGTTCCAAAACCACAAGCCTCCCCCCCAAGAGAGGTCAGATCAAAGCTCAGATTTTTAGGAGCTTTGTTAAAACTGTTGTCTTTGTGGCCTTAAAGGTAGTAGAAGCAGTGAGAAGTATCACGATCATAAGAGGTGGAAGTTAAAGTGGAAGAAAACTCTGCCACTTCAATGCCACTGCTACTACTTTGATGAAATTATGTTGTTTTTAGATTCAGAATGAAGTCTTTGTCTTTATGTATTTAGATAGCCTTTTCTGTGGGGAAATGTTATATTACTACCAATTTACTACTGAAAAACAAATTATAAATTAATGTGAGTGATTTCACTCAGTTCGACATTAACAATATAATAAACTAGACGTCAACCCATCCAATGCACAAAATAGTTAACAACAGTTATACATATGTTTATCGCAACTACAAATGTTGACATTGATTACCAAAAATCATGTTTTATTTTGCTCTGAACTTGTGTGTAAAGAGAAAAGAGGCTAACAAACTTCAAGTTATAATCCCATTATTTTCAACCCCAAAACATCACCACTCCAATTTAATTTTAGGTTCTCGATTTAAATCAGAAAAGCTAATTTATTCATATTCATCTAACGTTGTTATCTAATAAGCATAGTTTTATCTCTTTTGAAGTCAGTAAAATGTATGAGTATAATATTTCTTACTAAATACATTGCTCATCTGAGTGTACATTTAATAATATCTACAAAATTAGAAGATTATGATATCCCACCATGCAGAAGTAATTAACCACATCACTATAATATGTTTAGGCAAAAAAATAAGTATGATTCATACATTGTCTAGGGTGAGAAGAGCACCAAAGATTAGATATGTTTAGGCATTTTAATCACCTCAATGATTCAATAAATTACTACCCAAACAAATATGCTATTTACTAAGCAAATTAGGTCCACTCCAATTTGAAGTATGTAAAAGCAACCAGACAATGTGATCAATGCTGCCCAGTTATTTCAGCATTCAGAATATGATCAGGTGTATGGTACCGAAGTTGGTTCAGACAATGGAGAAATAGCATCACTTCATTGTTTACTGAAGTCATGTTCGTTTTCACTCAGCCATTTTTAATTCCAAATTCATGGACCAAAAACCGGCTAAGAATATTAACATGTGAATTCAGGGGGCTTCACCCTTTACATCAATTTTTTTTTGATAAGTAAAATTCGGAGGGAGAAACCCTTTACATCAATTATCAGCTGGCATGATTGGAACATTTATCATTCCTTTGACAAGTAATGGCGTGAATAACCCATAAATATTTCTCTCTATTGGAGAGTAAGTTGTGTGTGTGTGGCACCTGGTTAATTAAATCAGAATTAAGAGGATCCATTTCAAATCTTTCAAACATGTTGCCACTACTTTGACCCAACTCCTCCAGAAAAAGCTGAATGTTACCAAAGGGGGTCACAAACCTTCTCACCCATGCCACTGGTGCCAAGTCAGGCTTTCCCATAATTTGACCAATCTGATTTAAACCACATATCCAAGATAGATATATATATATATATATATATATATAAACTGTAAATTTCTCCAAAACTGTTATTATAATAGCCACCACAAACCAAAACCCCAATTGGATAATACACAGAGATGGAAAAGCAAATAACAAAAGTATAATCTTCAGGAAAAATGAAAAAAAGAAAAATACCAACCAACTGAATTAAAGCTTTCCACTTTCCCAGTCCATGGTTCAAGTTATAAATTCAATAATAAAAACCCATTAAGCACTTTAAGATATTTCATCAACAGGACGTAAAATCCTAAGCAACAAAATTCTAGACACTGAAAAAAAAAAATGAAAGTATATAATTGTAACAAAGCCAATTCTTGTTCTCTTGAAGCCCAAATGTTACAGGGCTTTCTACATTTCATTTTACCAAACAGATTATAGTATTTCTATGGAATATAAGATTAGTAGGCACTCTTGTCCTAAATGATGAATGATGAGGGTCTAACAAATCTGCAATTTTATTGATACAAGTAGTATTTATCTTTGTGTCCTTCTGTGCCAGAATTTGCCCGCACACATACAAGAAGAGTACAATTTTACCAAGCATAAAATCGTAAAAATAAATACTCCATTAATAATAGTAATGTAAAAGAGATCTTGGTTTGGGTTGGTTGGAAACATTGATACATACCTATATTACTTTTGCCTACGAGCAATGTAATTGGCCAATGCAACCAACGGCACCGTTTTCTGCGTATCAAACCCAGAAAGCTGATCCAGAGCCAGCTTGTTCAATTTCTCCGCAAACTCCCTCGACTTTTCAACACCCATTAGCCTTGGATACGTAACTTTCCCATCCACCAAGTCCTTCCCTGTCGGTTTTCCCAATTCCTGCGACGATTTTGTCACATCAAGAATGTCATCCACTACCTGAAAACCCCACCCAACATATTTCGCGAAACTCCTAATTTTCTCAACCTCTTCATCGGACCCACCTCCCAACATAGCTCCAAGAACCACTGTTCCTTCCAGCATTGCTGCGGTCTTATGTAGATGAACGTACTCCAAATACTCCAACGTCACGTTAGACTCTCTTGGAGAACTTATATCAAACACTTGGCCTGCAACAACTCCTTGAGCTCCAATGCACCTCGCTAACTCCCCAATGCCACGGACTATTCTCGCTGGGGGCACGGCTGTTGTTGTGTACAAGGCAATGTGCTCGAAAGCTAAGGCTAAGAGGCCATCGCCGGCGAGAATGGCGACGGCTTCGCCGAATGCCTTGTGGGTGGTGGGCTTTCCACGGCGGAGATGAGCGTTGTCCATGCAAGGGAGATCGTCTTGGATGAGAGCCGCGTCGTGGATCATCTCGATGGCGCAAGCGGCGGGCATGGCCATGGATTCAGTGCCGCCGACGAGCTCGCAGGAAGCGATGCAGAAGAGTGGGCAGACTCGCTTGCCACCGGGAAGGAGGGAATAGCGCATGGCCTCGTGGAGCTCGCGGGGTTCTTTGTCTTTGAGTGACATGGCGGCGTCCAGAGCTTCGTTGATGGATTTGATTTTCTGGGTCATGTAGGTTTCGAGACTGAAGGTTGGTTTTGACTGTGATTCTTCTTGTTTTTTGAGAGTGTCGGCAGAGTCAAAGAGAGATGAGAAGGGTTGAGATTTGGATTTAGATCTGGAACAAGTTTTGACCCAAGTATAAACAACATTCTTAAAGCTCATCTTTCTCATGCTTTGAACTTTGAACTTTGAAGCAATTACTTGCACAAAGGCTTATTTCTTTCTGTGTTTTTTGATCTCTGTTACTATGTTCCTGTATCTTCTTCTCCTTCTTTTTCTTTTTGGTGTAATGAGAGAGGCCCTGGACTCCATTGATGGGGAGTACCTCTCTGGTTTGCTGAAAGTCAAGTTAAAAAATTATTATTTTCATTGATTGTACAAACATTTATATATAAAGAAAGAAGAGGACAACTGGACAAGATCCATGAGTCTATTAACTATCTGTCCCTTTTTTTTTTTTTTTTTTTTTTGAGAATCCTGTCCCTTTTCTTTTAGTTGTTCATTTTAAATTATTTTTTTTTATAGGATTTTAATTGTTCTCTTATTTCTCAAACAGGCCAGTGATTTTTAATTTTTTTGTGTTGTATACGGTATTCTAATATACACAAATATACTTAATAAATATTTAAAAAAAAAATTATAAATATACATACAAAAGATATATTCATTATAAATTTAAAATATATTTAATTACTAATTAATTTAATAATTATTTATATAATAATATTTAACAAAACTAACTAAATAAATCAAAGCAATCTGTATTGTAGGGTCTCAATTCTCAGCCCCTTTGCCACACGGTGTGCGAGATCTGGGGCTGGCGGGCCCAATATAATGAATTTGTAGAGAGTGGACTGAAAAGTTAGGCCTTAGCGGGCGGACAATTGTTAGTCATGATGTTCATAACGACCGCACAGAGATGAACTAAGCTTATTCAAGGAGATTTTCTCCTCGGCGCAGTTTGGGCGGCTCTTGTTCTTGAGCCCGGAGAGTCCTCCTTTCTGGATTGCTTCTTCCTTCTTTTATACTAGCTTCCACTCTCCTTTGAATGTCCACGTGTAGGCTGAGATTCATAGGGCTGATACTTGTCCCATCAGCCTATACCCA